>VXBW01006770.1:312840-385682 GCA_013400375.1 Thinocorus orbignyianus
TCTGGATGGCATCCTGTCCCTCAGGCATGTTAACCGCATCACACAGTTGTCATCTGAAAACTTGCTGAGCATGCACTTGATCCCACTATGTAATTGATGAAGATATTGAACAGTTTGGGTCCCAATACAGACCCCTGAGGGACACCATTTGTCCCCATTCTCCTTCTGGATGTTGAGCCATTGACCCTCTGCATGTGACCATCCCATCAGTTCCTCATCCACCAAAGGGTACGTCTGTCAAACATAGATCTCCCAAATTTAGAGAGAAGGATGTTGTGGGTGACTGCCTCAAAGACCTCAGAGAAATCCAGATAGATGACATCTGTAGCTCTTCCCTTGTCTGCTGATATAGTTGCTCCATCACAGAAGGGCAGTAGGTTGTTCAGGCAGTACTTGCCCTTGTGAACCGTGCTGGCTGTTTCAAATCATCTCCTGTGTACTTTAGCATAGCTTCTAGGAGGATCTGTCCCATGATCTTCCCAGGCACAGAGGTGTAGCCTATAGGTCGGTAGTTCCCAGGGTCCTTCTTTCTACCCTTTTAAAAAATGGGTGTGATGTTTCCCTTTTTCCAGTCACTGGGGACTTCACTTGGCTGCCGTGACTTTTCAAAGAGAGAGAGTGGAGAGTGGGTCAGCAATTATGTCAACCAATTCCCTCAGGACTTGGGGATGCATCTTGTCAGTTCCCCTAGATTTCTGTATGTTCATGTTTCTCGGGTGGTCACAAATATGATCTTTGCTATCCATTACTTGATGTAGAGGGCAACACCTCCAGCCCCTCCTTCTTCCCCTGTCCCTTTGGAACAGCCTGAAGCCATTGATAGCTGCACTGGGAACTAGGTCATAGCTTTCAAGCAACACGGTGGCTTCCACCACATTGGAAGTTGTGTTGCACACTGGTGTGGAAGCATTTCATCTGGGCTGTCAGCCATGTCCTTCCTAGAGGAACACCCCTTAATTCCTTTGAGGTATTTCACTGCTGTTTGCCTCTTGGCTCCTCTTACCTCAGGATCCTTTGGCGCATCTCTGTAGGATTTCAAGTGTGTTGCAGTGTAACTAGCACATCTCAGGCCTCTAATATGGTCTTGCTTGCCTTTAATTACTCTAATGACTATTTTGGGGAGGTGGGTGGTTAAAACACTGCTGTGGCTAAAGCTTTTGCAGCATGCTATGATGTGAAAACCCTGTGTATGGTTCCCTTTGGACACTGGAGCCATTGAACCCTGGATTGTTGGTGCTCAGCTGCAGTAGTGACTTGCTTTCTGGTGCTAGGACAAATTGCTTCACTGCTCTGTTTCCCATTTATCTTTTGTCTTCATGGATGAAGGTGTTCTGGGGCAGAGCTGGCTGTGACTGAGTTTTCCTGGCCCTCATCTTGGGGTGTAAGGGAAGATAGGCATGGCTGGGAGCTGTTAGAAAGCAGATATATTCAAGTGAAATACCATTGACCTCACTGAGACTGCTCAGATGTTTTAAATTAAGTGCGCCCTTAAATATTTTCCGGAATTGGAGCTGGGTTAGTTTAGGCTGAATACATCAAGAAATGCATATGCATTTGGGACCAGAAGAGAACCTGACTGTTTTAAATCCATTAAATGTAAAAGAACATGATTGTGTGTTGGCTTAAGAACTGGAAACCAATTTTGAAGTCAGTATTCCCTATGTCTGAAAGGAACTCAGCACAGCGGCTGTATGGTAGCACGGGAGAGAAGTGGAACTCTTAGGGGGAAGGCAACCATCTCCCTTCGTCCAGGCAAACCTGAGCACAAAGAAATGCTCAATGCGAACATCTACTTGCTTTGCATTTCACCTCTCTGTGCAATGAACCACTGCTTAGGAAGGTAGTCCCACCTGTGGGAACCATACCTTCATGGCTTCTGTGCTCCCCGCTATGGGACAGCATCATGGAAATAGATTTATAAGAAAGAAAAACCTGAAGACAGCTTTTCAGAAGGTTGCCTGTGCCAGGATTACCTACATCTTTTCCCATTGAAGAATTCCTGTTTCATGAAAGGATGCATTATTTGGGGAAAAACCTTTAGCTGTTTCTTTTGTTTGGCATCAAAGCCAGCTTAGAGGATACTTTTTGGTTTTTTATAGCAGCCAGCTGCATTAGCAGTCTTGAAGCATGTTCTTCCTTCTGCTTTGAATATAAAGCCTATAGCAAGGGAACATTAGTTTTTTGTCTTGGCAATAAATCGTGTCTTAAGCTGCCAGTAGTGAAACTTGCCCATGTAGTTGGGAGAGAAAGTAAAAATAAGAACTAATGAGGAAAAGAAGTGAATCCAGCCTTTCAGGTCCATGTTCCCAGTTTCCTATGAATAGGCATATACTGCTTGGAGCAGTTTTGGTGGTGGTGACATGGAAATCTGCTGGGTGTTGCTTGTGCAGGTGTAAGTCCTGCTGGCTGTGAGCCACTTCTCTCTTATCAGTTTCTCTGTTGCTGTGAAACAGCTCAAAGTTTGCCTCTGGGTCCTGAGGCAACACTCGTGTCCTTGCTTTGACTTCTGTATGTAACAGCAGAGCATGCACTGGGTTGGGTCTTTTTGGTGGTGGTAACTTTTTTTTTAATTAAAAAAAAAAAAAAAGAGAGAGAGAAGAAAAAAATGTGTTGTTTTGCTCCAGGAAGGATCTCCTACAAACCTGGAGTAAAATAAATGCTGTTTGGCTCTCCAGCCACAAGAGACAGCTTGTCCAGTTGACGGAGCTAATGCCGAACGCATGGTCTAATTCTGTGTAAGCTCTTCGGTGCCTGTGGCCAGCATCCCAGAGGCCAGGGAGCCTCTTTGAGCCAGCCGGCATGGGGAAAAATGGGTGGTTCCCCTGGGATTTGCTCTCTTGCATGAGCTGGTCACGGCCCTCAGTCACACATCGCGGTGCTTTTGGTTTTTTGGCTGGTTCTTAAAGGATGTCCTGGTCAGGCTGAGCAGACACAGAGTCTGTGGTTTTCTCTCTTCCTGAGTTCAAGTCCTGTAAAGTGGGAGTGCGGGAAAGAAATGAGCCTTTGTAAACTTTTAGTTCACAACTGTTGCTGGGTCTTGTATCTGTCTGTTCATCCCAGTGCCTGTCATCATGCAGCTGCCACAACCCGCTATTTATCTGGTTCCTTTTCTTTCTTCCTCAATCTGTTCCTCCCCCATCCCCCACACACTGCCTTGCTGCTGGAAGCTTTTTCCTCCCCTCCCTTGCTCTTTCCTTGTCTCTGTATTTCTTTTTTCTCGCCCGTACATTTGTTCACCACCTGTGTTCAACCAGGCTTGTGGCAAGAGCAGCTCATTCCCTTCAAACCTCCCAAGGGGATTCTCGTCATCTGCAGGAGAGAAGCAAGCAATGGCCATGGGACAAAATGAATTTCACTCCTGTGATTAGAGCACAGCGAAATTACTCAAAGTTCTATTTAGAAAACAAAACCAAACTCATCCATCCTTTGAGTTTTAATTCACCAAGGTGGAGAATACAGCAAAGCTGGACACCCTGGGAGTCCCCACGGTGCCCATCTTGGTGCATCACAGCCCAGCCGAGGAGTGTGGATGGGTGCTGGGCACAGAGACACTGAGTTACTGAGCCTCGTGGCTGTTGTGGCTTCATGGGGAATTTTGGCACCCAGTCCTGCCTTGGTGCATAGAGTTGGAGTAGATGATCTTCTGAGCTGCCTCCCTTCCCTTCATTTCAGATGGGCCACTCTGCTGGCCTGTGATATACTCACAAAGTGTCCTACAGAGACAACCTGGCAAACCCAAGAGGGGTTGGGAGCATCCATTTCTACCTGAGGTCTGTACCTGCCCAGTTGGGACTTGCATGAGAGGAATCCCATGGTGTGCATGAAGGAATGAACATAGAACCGCCTTCTCACCCACTTCCCTGCATCCTCACTTCCCTAATTAGTGTTTCCAAAGATATCTTTGCATCTGCTCAAATGATCTCAGGAGTGATTTTTGGAGATGAACAGGCTTTGCTGCTTCTACATCAGCTTTAGCTTCCCCTGTGGCACCTTGAATTTGTTTAAACCTGAAGTTCCAGAAGCACAAAACCATGGCAGGAGGCTGTTGAAACATGTGCAAACTGGCAAGAAAAATACGCTGCATCTTACTGAGAGGGCCAAGGTTTTCCTGCATCTTAGAATTATCCTTCACTTATTTAAGGGCTTGAGTGCAAACTCAGAAGCCTAACTTTACTAACTTATATCTCTTACCTCTTTCATTTAAAAAGAGCTTAACTGGAAAGATATGAGATGCGGTACATAACTGCTTCATAGTTAGAGTGATGCATTTGGGATTAAGATTTGAATTTTCCTAGATCCTCAAATATCAGAGCTTTTGCCCTGAACCTACTCTATTTGAAGGAAGATTTACAAACAAGGCAGTTTACAATTCCAATGGGGTATTTGGTCAGAAAACAACATTATGATGATTCTTCAAGTGTGGCTAAGTTATGGCTTCTGTAGAGTTACAGAAAATTAGTTCTGATTGTGAACTGATTTTTTTCTCTAAGAAACGAGAATTTTTTAGAACATGCACTCTGTTTGTGATCTGCTGTATTGTCAAAAGGCAAATACTGTATATAGCATATCGTTCCTCTTCGTGTCTCACATCAGTTTTGGCCAACAGCTAGTCAGGGATGAGAGAGCATGGAGAAGAACTGCTGAAGGAAAGACCGTGTCCTTCCTTGTCCTGCTGTCCTGCTCCTATCTTTGCAGGACAGCATGTGAGCCTCCAGAACTGCTATTCTTTCCAACAGGCAACAAAGATTTCTATTGCGGGAGAAAACTCTCAATAGACAATAGCTTCTAAGGTTTTCGTACTACCTGTGCCAAACCCTAATTGGTTGTCTTAATCAAATACCTCCTTCTTTTTTTGGCTTTGTGCAGTTGCTTGTTAAATATAAGAATCCACTGGTGATCTGACTTGTCCTTGGAGATGAGAATATATCTATTTATACATATATATATATACACACACGCTTCTTAGTATTGTGTCTTTTTCTCTGCCTCAAACATCTTGCGTTGAGATGCACAGTGTAAAGAGGAATTAAAAACATCCGTGGACATCTCTGTTTATTTTTTAGCAACATATCTAATTCCCATTACATTGAGCCTCCTCCAAAAGGACTAACGTAAAATGTCAGTAATAGAAATGACTAATGCTCCTCAGCTCTTGCAGAGACTTGATGAGGTAAAGGACCTTCTTTTCCACATATCACTTTGTTTTAGCCATATGTTTCCTGTTAAAATATATGTGGCATATTGCCAGTATATGGGTGTTAAAAGTTAAGAAACTGCCCCCGGTGCTGCTTTATGATCATCATTATGATTCTTGTGACTTTTTGACTGTTGGTATCTTGAGGGGGAAGAGGCGTGGGATTGTGCAGTGAAAACCTTTCTGGTCTCCTATCCAAACTTCTCTCTCTGGAGAGCCAACCTGTTCCTAACCAGTGAAATAAGGGAGGGCAAAGCTGGGATAGGACTACACCGTGGTAACAAAGCAAAAATACAATTGCATATACATGCTAGAACCCACAGCCAAATATCTTGAAATATTGCCTGAAGCAACACTTTGGCTGCTCCCCTGTGCTTTGCTGAGCTCATGGCTTGTCCACGGGATTCAAGAGCAGGCAAAGGAATGTTGTAAGGTGGTGTGACAGCTCTAACTGTTGTAGAGGGGGAGAAACCTTTGAGAAAGCTGGTACAGTGTGTGTGGTCTCCTTCATGTGCCTTTTTTCTTGTGTATGGGTGTACAAATCTCCATTTATTAATTAATTTGAACTCTAAGGGTCAGCTTAAAGATCTTGTGATGAGCCAGGTTGTGTTGAGAAGCAGGAAGAATTGATTCAGAAGATGTCAGTGCAGGAGAACGTAATCCCGAAGCATCTTTAATGATGGTGGATTGGAGTTTTATTCCCAATTTACCTTCTGAAAGAAAGATCTTTTTCCACAAAACCCCATTTTCACTGCAAATATTTAATTGCTACTGAAAATTGGAGAAGGGACTTCTGATGCATCTTCTGAGTCCTCTCTCAGATGGAGAGCCTTTAGAGTGCTTCTCTAAAATTGGATCAAAAGTTGCACGTTTTTGTCCATGATCAAGGTATTCCCCTTCCTCTTCTCTCGAAGTCACCTTCCTGCAATGCATTGCACTTTCTGCAGGAGGACTTAGGTCCCTACAATCCTCCACTTCATTGATAATTGCCATGATTTTCAAGCTAGATGAGTTCTTGATTACATTAAAAGGGATGGCAGTACTCAACTGGTTGTTAGCTATTTTGCTTCCAAGGGTAATGAGTTATGGATTTAAATAGAAGGAAATAATTGATGTGCACATAGAGTGGAAGTACTTCTCTGCCATTAGGGTCCAAAACCTCATATTTATTTGTTCATTCTGTCTGAACTTGAAGTAACTCCTCTGTTAGCACAGTAACAGGGGATGGCTTTTTGACATATGATTGTTCTGTGTCTTACTAGAAACTATTTTCTTATTTGTGGAAGAGTGGGTAAGAGTGAATTACTTGGATTTATCATACTCTGAGAAGAAAAACAAAGGTGATTTCCTGAAGAATTAAAACATATTGCCGACATGGTGGTTTTGGCATTATTATAACATGGCAAATGTATACTGCACATATATGCTTTAACAGAAACCTGTTGATTCTGGAAAGGTTCTGATTCAAGATTTCCATCTGGGAGGTGCAAGGCACACTGTTATCATCAGCCAAGAGCACAAGAAGGTTCTTTGCCTTGTCTTCATAAGTTCTTTTCCTCCACTGACCTTGCAGTTCAGGTTCCCTCTCTTCTTTTCTCTTCTTTCAAGTGACCTGGTCAGATTAGTTGTGTGACATCATCATGAGGAGGAGCTATCATGCCTCTGTCATTTTTTGGTCTCATCTCTATTCTATGCTTTTCTTGTGTCATCCCTCAAATTCCCCCATTTCCAATCAGCCCCTCATGACTTGTTGCTGCCATCTGTTCTCCAGGGAAGTCACCTTGATTATCTTTCCAGTTCTGTGTCCACCTTTTCACCTGGCTTTCAATGGTGAATTCTTACAGGAAAGAAACAACTTGCACACAGAGTATAGAACAGTATCATGTTGGTTGTTGGAGGACATGGTGTATTAGCTAGAACAAAAACTAGCTGAAAAGCTAGGCTAGGATACAGGAGCCAGAAGAGCTGAGCTAAAGGTCCCTCAAGGAAAGACGGGACCCAATCCAGGACTCCCACATTCTGTGCAAGAACCTGAGCCACTGGCCACTAAAGAATAGAAAACACTTTTGTTTGCTGCTTCAACTCATCAGATTTTGACTCAAATCCACAGATTTCTGGCTGACCTATGCTGTATTTCTGCATTGGTTTTGTGAGTAAGCTGTTGGGCGAAAAATATTATCTATGTGTAGATAGAAGTCATAGCATCAATTCCTACCGTGATCTCAATCTGACAAGAGTTACGTCTTGCTACTGTATGTAGGAATTCCCATTGCTGCACGTTCAAATGCTGGTGTGCTACTTAAAATCTCTTTCATGTCTCTTTCTGGGCTAGAGAAATCCCTTCTCAGAAACCTGTGCTGTCAGCTAAGCTGACAAAGGTTTTATTTAACATGAGGCAGAACTAACATCCTTTAAAGAAAGCTGCCATGCCGTTAATTGTCACTCTGGTTTGTGTCAGATGTTTGCAAGAAGCGTGCTTGGTTCCTCCACAAACACAACAGCATCTTTCACTCTTAATGAATAATGCACTCCAGATGTTCCACCCTGTGAGAATTTCTTGCGCACGCTGCAATGCCAAGAGAAAAATAAAGCAGTTCAACTTATTTAACCCAGATCTCAGACTGTCTGTCTGCATCATCTAACTCCATCAAGCTGATGGAGCACATGGAATGGATGGAAAACATGTGGTTCCTATAGACTCCTGCATTTCATATTGGTTAACAAATGTAGCATTAGTTTACCCAAGGCCATAATGGGCATGAGCTTAAACCCAGTGTATTCATGGCAGGTTCTCTATATCTTCCCCATACCATCAATGCTCTTCCTTTGCTACTCGGGCCCGGAGCCCTTGGAAAACTTTGCCAGTCCTTGTTTCTGCTCACGATATCATCTTGAAGACTCTTTCACTTACCTTCTGTGTAGGTGAGACACAGACATAGTAGCTAAGCTGCCCTTAAAAATTTAAATGGACGGCAGTCCTTTTCCACCTAAACGTTTTCTGAATTGCATTGGGATCTCTTATGTTCATGGCTGTAGCTCAAGTAGTCATTGTGGTGTTTCCAGGCAAACAAAGACTGGCAGCTTATAGGAGGGTTTTAAAGAAGTCCATTCAAGATGGGCTCCGAGCTGTCCTGCACAGACTGTCTTGCTCAGTGAAATACCAGCACCACTTTCCTGCCACTGAGTGGTGATGGGAACCACGCAAGTGGACCATTGCAGGGAAGGGCAGGAAAAACAGGCGTGGTGTAACTCTTGATGTACTACAGAGCCCAGCTCTGTTTTTCCAGCTGAGCATGCTGAAAGGGATGAGATCTCTGTATTTAGCTCAAGAGTTTTCCGTGGTTGTTTTCAAGGGGGAAGAAGCACTGTTTTCTGGTTCACGTATCAGGACATGACTTACAGACATGGCATAGTGACAAACTGCCAGGGTAATTCCACTCATGCTGTACAGGAGGCTCAGGCACTTGGCTTTGCTCTCACAGAAAATGTATGTGGGAGTTCCTGACTGGTCAGAGTTTTGAGATGGTATTGTAACAAGGATGAAGGTATTGTATTGGTGTGAGGGTGTGTGCCGACATGAACACTGTAGTCCTGCATGGGAGCAGAGAGTCATAAGGTTCAGTGAGTACCTTTAAAATCCCTGAAGGGTTTCTGGAAGTCGTCCCCTCTCTGTGCTCAGAATTCATTCTTTAAAAGTTATGTAGAGTGTGAACTGGTAATTTAGGGAAAGCCTGTGTTGCCAGTCTCAGGTACAAGACCCCATACTTGTGTGAGTAATATTACAATAAGTAGGACGTAGTGTGCTAGTTCAGAACATTAAGCCGTATCTTGCCTAAAGTATTTATTTTTACTAAAAAGTATTCTTTTTCCAGCGGCCACACAATTTGGAGAAATTGTGATACTTAATGAAAGCTGGAGCTTCAAGTGTCACTTGAAAATAGCAAATGTACAACCAGCCTATTTTCCACTGGCTTCCTGTAAGACCGTGGCATTTCCTGGTCCATCCTGGGCTGCACTGTAGCATACACAGTTGTCATTTCATGGAGGCACCGAGACTCTGGTTTTACAATGCTAGGCACCTCAGAGGTGGTGGGGACATGTTGCTAGCATGCTAATTGCTTTGGTTCCTTGCTAACCTCCCAAAAGGTTCTTTAAACACTCCAACCTAAGCTCCAGAGCAGAGCACCTGCTTCTCTCTGTCCTCTTACAGGACAGAGGAGACGTCACAAAAGCAATTTCATCTTCTAACCTAAGAAAGAAACTCTGCAGAAGATGGTATCTGGGTACCCACGCCCCTGTGTGTGCCCCTGTCAGTGCCGTATCTGTACAGGATTACATGTGAATCTTTTGGCATATCCACCTCTGCACCGTGGCTTTCTGAGGCTTATTGAGGCTGGAGGACACTGACATTCTCTAAGCCCTTTCAGAAACGTCTTACTTCCTTTGAGCTGTGTGAAAGACGCAGAACCAAAGCAGCATGCAAGAACAATTATTAAATGTTGTTAATTAGGATGTGTGAAGATGGTCCCTCTCCCCTTTTCCTTTGAAGCATGAAAGCCCAGAGGGAGCCTTTATTAAAGTCAACAAAGAAATCTCAAAGGAAAAAATTCCCTCCTTTAATGTGGTCACACACATCATCTCCCGCCTGGTGTGACCCGGCATGTGAATGTGATTATGGGCTGTGTCGCATCAGGGCACAGCCACACTGTGCCCTCTGAGCCGTGGTGGGGAGAGGAGCAGAGTCTGCACAGCTGGTCTAACACCCAAGCTGCTTGGATCCTCTTGCTGCTGATGCCAAGAAATGCAGCATCTGGGGCTTGCTTTTGATGAATCACGTATTTTTCGATAACTACCTTCTCTCTCCGAAGCAACCTCTGATAAAAGCAAGTTTCAGTGCCCAGGGTAGCAGATGGATATCCATCCTGGATTTTCCTGCTGGAGGGGTGGACATTGGAATTTCTTTACTCACCAGATAAGTTTTGTTTGTGTTTTTTTAAAAAATTTGGAGTCTCACAGGAACCTGATTATGGTGGGACTGATGGGTTCAGGAAAACCTGTCAGAAATACTAAAGATCCCACTGGGAATTGGGGTAGCAAACCTTGAGATTCAGCTTGGTTACATGACAAGGAGTCACAGTATTACTTCCCACTGAAATTCTCAAATGGTGTCCATTTGTAGGCATAAATATTTTGTTCTCTTTAATCTTAAATGTTAAAGAGAGGATTTGAGAAATGCTGCTTCACAAATTTGTATTTTCTTCCTAAGCCTTCCCTTACAGGGAAAGGTGGGGTGTGGTGAGCTCTGATCCATAGGATCAAAGACATCAGGGTCTTGCGCTAAAGTGGTATTTTCTGTTGGGTGCAGGTGGTGAAGATGGGGCACAATATGGTGTGTTGTACTTTTATTGCATGAAAATATGAGAAGGTGGTGTCGTTTCCCCTTCTCTGAGCTGCTCTATGAGCTGGTGAGAGCAAGCACTTTATGTGCTATATGCCTTGTCAGGGATGCTTTGGTAATCATGGAGATAAAACAGGGCAGGTCCATTATAAAATTGGTAGAGTGGAGACTCCATACCTCCATTAGTTCTTCAGGAACATCGCTGGTTGTTGCTATCAGAATGGCTTTGTCCAAACAGAAACAGTGCAATATGTGCTGTTCTCTTCCTGATCTGTGCTGCTCCCTTGGTTTCGTCTGACTGTGTTTTTTCTAGAGAATTGTGAAAAGTACCAGGATTTCCGCCCCCCCCTCACTGTCCCATTGTTAGTTTAGAAATGGAGCAGCATCCTCACTGGGCTTTTTTGTAGCTGATACTGCCAACCACATCCCTCTCCCTGTCCCAGAGCTAGGCCATGAGCTTGGATTTTTCCAACCAAAATTCTCCCTCCCTTTCTTCTCTTGAAAAAAAAAAAAAGCCGTACGAAAACAAAACAATTTCCAAAGAGAAGCATCCAGCCGCTTTCTTCTGACACCCAGATAGCTTGGCACATTCATCTAATCTTCTGCCTTGACTGCTGGGCTGGCTGGCCACATCTGAAAAGAAAGGGATAAGCCAGCAGTCAGAGCCTGTATCTGTGAGCGATGTTGGTGGCAAGGAGTCTCTGGCAGTGGGTTCCTCTCTCACAGCCGCTTTTTTCCCCAGCTGGAGGCTTCAATTGTTGGGCGATGGCACATGAGCCTCCCCCTGAGCCCAGCAGAGCCCCGCAGGAGCCGGCTCCGTGCTGTGAGCAGACAATGCAATTAGCTGGGTTTCACAATGCGCCGCTTTGGGTGACCTTTCCAGGGAAAATAATTAGAGGGAGACCATGTCTGCTGTTGATAATTGACTTCATTAGCTCTGAGGTTAATTTCAGGGATGTGCCCGGGAAGCAATAGAAAAGACTCGGAGGAGGCTGTCCAGTTAATTAATTGTGAAATAAAATAGTCCATTGGCTTTGTCCTTGCACGTGTGTTGCGAGGGGTTTCACAGTGCAGCCTGGACCGATGGGCAGGTTGGACCTTTCTCCTGCCATCATAATGATTGGGAGGGTCAAGCAGCCTTTTAGAGAGGGAAGTTTCCAACCCCTTGGTACAGACTTGCCTGACCATTAAGAGATTTGAAACCTGGGGTCAGGATCTGCAAAGACCCACTTGATCTCTGAGGCTGCAAGCCAGAGGACAGGGTGGCCTCGGCATAGTCTCCCATTTCTCAGAGGTTGGGGTTTGCAAAAGGGCCATCCCTCCTGGGGACCTGTTCTTTCTGTTGGCACTGAGGGTCCAGAGGATGGGAGCAAGATGAGCAGGAGGAGAAGCACCCTGGGCAGCAGAGCCACAAGCTCTGTCCCGGCATTGCCCTGGGATGTTTCTGCAGGGCTGTGTCCTTCTGTGCAGGGACAGTTGAAGACCAAGCCTTGCATTTCCTGATGAGAAGGCAATGTTTCCTCATCGCAATGTCTCTGTCTTCACAGAGTTTCTTTTCCTTTGTCCATCTGCTTTGGCCTCACCAACGTAATTAGATACTTTGCCCACTGACAGCCCCATTGTTTGCAGCTATGCTATCTCCAAGCTGGGACTGGTGGGAACATGAGGAATTAGGACGAACAAGTGCTTTGCAAAATGGATTTGGATGAAACTGCCCTTCTAACCCAGCTGGTGTCATTATGTGTCCACTAGGGATGGATACTCAGAGGGGCTGGTCAGTGCAGACCTACCTCAAACCCATCCCAGAAATGAACAACTAAATAAAACCTCTCTTTCCCATGTGCTCACCCATCATTGCAGTAAGCAAACTGTGGACTCTTTTCTAGCTTTTTGTAGACTTTCAAAGCTTCTACTTACCAGTGCTGACTCCCAGCACCCACCACTTGATTGCACCTGGCACCTAATGTGTCAGTCAGCGCTTGTGTGTTCTGTTTGGTGGCATTTGCCAAAACCGGGATTGAGGAGAACCACAGCCTCAGTCTGTTCCCTCACTGTTGTCCTGCGGTTCTCATGTTAAAAACTTGTTATCGTCTTGTGGGACGTGAAGGGGAGAGAGGAACAAAGCATGCACAACCCTTGGTTCTAACACCTGTGAGGAGGCTATAGCAGGAAACAGCAGTTCAAAGGGCAGCCCAGAGGTACGTACAGCATCTGAAGGGCACTTGAGGTACATTACAGTTGTGTGGCACGTCTTTGTGCCGTGAACTAAAGAGATGAGAGTGTCAGATGTGAGTGCTTCTCTCCATTTTTCTGTTGAGAGCAACATCAGGGGGAAGCAAGAGGTTTTTCAGGCAGGAGAGTCAAGCATGAAAAAAATTGGAAAAGAGCACTTGGGAATCCGTTCCCACAGGGAGCAGTTGTGCAGGAAAGAGGTGACAAGGTCAAAGGAAAAGCATATAAACAACTCAGAGAGAGAATCTTGTTGGCTGCCGGTTTGTTTATATCTTGCAGGAAAGACCTTAGCAAACCGCGTGCATCTCTGGCCCAGCTACGACGCAAAACTCCTGTTCTTTCAGATGATAACGAAGGGAGAGGACTCACAGAAGTCACGTCTCTATTTCCTGTCCTGATTTTGACATAAGGAAATACTAGAGGTTATACCCTAATAAAATGATCAAAGGAGTTTTTTGTTTGGTTGGTTTCCTTTTCCCTCAGTGCATGATTCCCTGGGAAAGCTCTCTGCAGTGTGATGTGGACAGTGGAAAGGTGCGAAGTGTCTGGGATACTTATGAGAGGAAGATGCTTCCTCTTGGCCCAAGTGAACCAGTGCTCAAGCATGGCTGGACTTGGAGAGGCTTTGTGGGTTAGGATTCAAAAATCCATCATCTTATAAGGACCAAGGCTTTTAGAGGAGCCAACGCGACCTGGACGTAGATGTGCCAGACTATCCCAGAGGGTGCTGGGCATCTTTATGTTCTCAAGGTTTTGGGAAAATCCAATTTGGAATTTCCTGGTCCAGTATCTACTGGTTTTTCCCTGACACCCAAGTGTTCAAATCAGCTCTCAGCACTCTGCTCCTCACTAGCCTGTCCTTTTCCAGCAGAGAATACATCCACTGAGTGAAGGATAATAGATTGTATCTTGATGGTAGAAACATACTTTAAGAGTATGTTGGATTACCTCCAGCCTTCAAATTTCTCATTTGTGTATGGAGTCCAATTCTGCAGCCTTTGTTAGTGATTGCAACGAAGCTAGTGTACGTGATGTTCTTCTCTGGACCCTTTGATATGTACATTTTACGTGAGAATGTTAGTTCAGTTTAATACTTAATAGGATGTTCTTCCTGTTGTGAAAAGCATTGCTAAAATTCAGGATGCTTGAGAGCAGCAAAGTCCTGCAAGATTTATTTGAAAAGCCTGTACTCAGTATCCACTTGGTGTAAATCCATTTAGCTCCATGGAAATTGAAACAGCTACAGTGATTTCCAAGATCTGGGTGTCCCAGAATAATGTAGTTGCAGCTCATACCTCAATGACGGATATTCATGAAAGGTCTCAAAGCCATAAAAAAGTTGTTACTTTCTAGTCTACGCTATAAGATCTATTTTTCCTCCAAAGATCCTGTAGTGAGACACACTCATTTGTTAACAAGCTGGTCCTGCGTTTTGCAACTGTGTTCCTGGTAAACATTTTCTCAGCAGTTGTGATGATTTACACCCAAAGGGTTGTTTAATTAGGGTTAATTTCTGCAGTTTGGAGAGTGGGTGGCTGATGAGATCACATGGCGTTGTTTCTGCTCCATGAATCAAAGCCTTAAAGCTAGAGTTGAAGGATCAAGAAAAAAAGTTAATAAGTAACAGGTGTCTAGGAAAGATCTTTGGAGAAATAAGAGTTTGGTCAAAATTAAGCCAGTCTTATGAAACTTCTGGACGTTTTCACAACTACCTGAATGCTTTTTAATTATCATCTTGGATTGTAAAGAGGCAGAAAGCTACCCCAGCACTTTTATTCATTATACTTTTTGTGAATCTTTTACATTTTTCTACTAGCATTAGTGCAAGTACTGGCTCATTTGCAATTAGTACTTTGAACCCAGCCTTTTGTTCTGAATCACCCATCCATTTGCTCCCTCAGAATCACATCTTTAGCTTTATAACCTCTCCACACAGATACAGCCTCAAATCAACACTTGGCTTCAGGCTAGCGATATTTCTTTACCAGAAAAATATCTGGCAGCTCCCCTCCGGTGGATTTGAGAACTAGGCTGTATTGAAAATAAGGTTATACTTGGTCATTTCTCGCTCTGCAGTCTTTTTAGAGTGAGCATAAAGCTCACTACTGCTTTATCCATGTCATTTATGGATTTCCACAGTGCCAAAGGAGGCACAGAGCATATTGCAAAGGCAGATTATCCAGAATAAATCTTATGGTGAGTGTTGTGGGTTTGCAGGCAACTGCCTTTGGGAAAATTTGAACGTGAAACGAGATTTGATGGTGAAGGTGAAATGATCACTTGTAAATAGAAGGGAGTGCCCTCCATTTATTTGGAGAACTGTGAGACTTGCCTGACATACAGGAGCTCTTTTATTTGTTCTTCCCCAATCCTGCCCAACTCTTCCCTCGCTTTCTCACTTTCCTCCCTTTCTTCCTCCCCTTCCACCCCTTTTCTGGTACTGAAGTCTGTGCAATCAGTGACGCCATGTTTCTCAGGTCTTGGGTTTCTTGGTGCCAGGAGCTTGGGATGAGCAGACATGGCTCTGGCCAGCCCACTGGTATATTTTCATAGGTGTGTTCAGAGCCATCCCTTTAACCCACAAAGCCCATTCCACTGAGGTAGCCTTCTTGTGTGTCGATTTTCATTTCTGAGCAGAAGCAGGAAACCAGCCAATGTGTGAAAACAAGAAATAATGAGAAGACCTGTCTGAGTGTTGGACCAAGGTTTGATTTGCACTGCAGCCTCAGGTCAGCTCTCTGGTGGTGTTTTTTTTCCTAATTAATTCAGCAAATGGGTGTTGGGTAAAGCACAACTTGTGTTTGCTGGGTAAAACCAGCGAACAGAGAGCTCTCGAACAGAGAGGAGCTGGCATTCGTTGGGGGTGAGCTCACCTTCGTGATGGGGTTTTACTGTGCTTGGCTGCAGCCTCAGAGAACCACCACAGTGGAAACACTCATTGGGAGTAAACATCTGGAGGCCAGAGCTATTGCTCGGTCTGTCTGTGGAGCATTTTGCACAGAGAGGTCCCAATCCAGGCGAGAAGCGTGTAGCAAATAATAACAAAAAGAAGCAAAGCGATTTTTGGCAAACACAGCTAATTAGCCCATCATTCTTCTGTTCCCTGGAGATGATCTAACAGAGTTGTCTTCAAAATCCAGTGATTAAACCCTTTATGTAAATATTATTTTAGCTGTCTTTAAAATTGCTTGCTCAAATGTCAAGAATTACATTAGTGTAAGAGAGGCTCTCTCAGTTACATTTCCTCTTTTCTTTTTCTGTCTCATAATTTTTTAGAGCCACCTGTGTGGACTATTTTTTAGCATCTTGCTGCTTTGTCATCAGGTAATCTTGTTGCTAGTGCTGGGAGGGGTTCTTTTTTTTTCTTTCTTTTTTCTTTTTTAATCATCTTTCATGTCACTTTCATTTTCCAGGCTCTGAACTGGAAGGTTGTGAAACCTTGTCATAACTCCAGAGCTTTGCACTTTCCTTACCCGATCTGACAGGCATGGTTGAGTAGTTAGCACCTGGCCCTGAGGGTCAGGGCACCTCGACCTATTTCTAGGTCTTTCCTGTGACCCTGAATGAGTCACGCTCTGAGAAATGTGACTGCAAATGCAGTAATGAGAATTTCTTAATCCTCAACTTGACTTTACAGTAAGCTGGGTTACTTGCCGTGTTGCTCTCAGTGAGATCTCCTGCGTTTTGTACCTTGGACCCATGCTGGTGTCTGCTGTCCTGAGAGTGGTGCAGGGGGTGAATGCTGATGTGGCTAAGCACAGCGGCTTCTGGTGAGCATGTGGCACCAGGGCTGTCCCACCTCCACTGCCTACCGGTGGGTGTCCTGCCAGCATGTGGTTAGGGGAGGCCTTTGAAGGACTCAATACTGGCTTTCATCTGTTCCTGTTGAAGACAGTAGGAAATATTCAGGGGTTGACCTCAGATTTCCCAAGCCAACCCTTGCTGTTGATCCCAATACATCCCTTTTTTCTGTGCTGAAGTGGAAAGTCTCCCACATTCGGTAGTGTTTAACTTCTCCATCATGTCACTGGGGGGGCTGTCAGGTTTGTCTAACTGGTGTCTGTAAGCCCTTTCCCCAAAATCAGCACTTACTCCCAAGGATCCCCCACCAGCCAACACGTTATTTCTGCATAGCCTACATATAAGCTAAATATGAGCCTCACGAATACCAGCACAACTGGAGATACTTTTATTTTCTGCTGGTTCTGTCCCTCACACTCCATGCCCCACAGAAACATTGCTATTCCTTGTAATGATGTTACTTCCCAGAGGAAAATAAGTAACTCAAAGTCACACAAGGACAGTTTTGACTCTTCAGAGCTCCCCATGGAAGAATAATTTCTGTCCCAGAAGATCTTTTCAGAAAGTAGTAGATGGATCCTTGCAGCGGATAGGATTTGTTTGAGGAAAGTGGTTTTCAGCTTTTCAGTGCTCAAGGAACCTGCTACATGTGCGCAAGTGTCGAGCAGGTAATGTTGAAGGTGACCTCGTTTGACAGCACTCACCATGAACCAAAGCCCATGACTGCCCAGCAGTTGTGTCTGGTCAGTGCTGCTGGCAAGGGAGGAACATTAATCTTCTGCCTGCAGCTTTAGGTGGTATTAAGAAAGCCTGAATCTCAAAAAAGATGTAGTGAAACCGGCACAGAGTTTTATACGAGCCTCAGCTGCTCCACCACGGTTGTAAGAGAGCTTCAGCTGGTGGCACAGGCTTTCCCCAGGAGCTCTTTTCATCAGTTATGGGCCAAGGGATGTGGAGGGCTTTCCCCATGGGCCATTTCATTTTCCACCATAGTCATACGATAAAATGCTTGTTGGGCCAGGTTGCATGTGCTGACCATAACAGTAAAAGGCAGTCATTTGAAGAAGTATCTGAAACTTTTAAGTATATTACAGGAGGAGAAAATGAAACAGAGGATATAGAAGGTCCACAGGGCCAGTCATCTTGTAAAACGCCCGGAAAAGCTGTCATTTCACGAAACATCTGCTTTCACAATATTGCCCGCGGTTATTTAGCAAGTCAGCAAAAGCAGAATTTCATGCTCTTGTCTCCTTTGCTCACACTGAACATACGAAAAATCTATACAAGTGGGGGTTTTCCCATCCTCCCATCATTGTTCATTGCTGTAGACTGGTGCACAGAGGCATTTGGACAGAACAACTGAAGTTTGTCTAATTTCTAGTTAAAGTAAAAGCTCTGCAAAAGGCTCTCAGCTTTTTGGAGGTGTTGAAGGCCAAGTTGTTTTCCCATCCCCCTGCAAAACAGCAGTGCTTCCCTGCAGCACTGCTTCATCTCAGGGGTTTCCTCCAGCCCAGGTTGGGATTAAGGCTGTGACGAGATGAGAGAAAACAGATTAACATAAGGACAGAGGAAACTGCTGCCTTTTAGCTGTGAACTTATGGATGTGTTGGGTTCCCCCCAGGTGCTAACCAGGCAGCCTTCCTCACCTCTGTGATGGGCCTGGCCAAAATGAGAGCATGCCATGATGGGGAGGGAGAGGAGAGGAGGTGAAGCTGGAGGATTGATGCCTGCTTATTGCATTAGCAGGAATGAGGGGGTCCAGGAGCCCCATTCCTGGCTGAATTCACAAGAAACACCTGGGGAGGGCTTGTTTGTACTTAATAAAATCCAGGAACAAAAATCAAAACCAGTCCCCTGACAGCCCAAGAGGCAGACAGATGAAAATAAGCCAGTAAAGCATAGGCTGGACACCAGCAGTGTGGTGGGTCTTGCGTGACAGCATGGAGCTTGTATCATGGAGCCAAAGGAAGGGGCATGTCCCAGGTAGTTGTGGGGATCCAGGATGGTGGCAGAGTTCTATGGAGGACCAGAGAAGGTTGTACAAGGATTCCTGGAGGAAAAGACTGCAGTGAGGAGCTTCAGCAGTGCTGGTGACTTTTCCCTCATATCGCAACAAGAATGACAAGAGACGGGGGGAAGATGAGGAGGAGATAACTGTGTTTCTTCTGGCAGGGCAGTCTGAAGCTGTGAGATAAAGTGCAAGGACTGTTTTGTCTGTGCCTTCATACTTTTTCCTTATTGTGTCTCCCAGTACCTCTTGCCTTGGGTCCTCTCTCTTCATCAAGGCCGTGTTGCTGTGTTTTGGAGGAGGAGGAACAGGGGACTGCTCTTTGGTTCTGGTGCAAGTAGGACAAGGTAGCTGCCACGCTAGAAGTGCCTCTCCTGAAGAGCTTTTTCATTTTGGGTCAATAGTCGCAACACCACAGGTGAGGCCTCAAGACAGCACGAGTCCGGGAGCCATTCCTTGGTGCACCTGTGTTTGAATCTTTTCCCAGGTGCTCCCATTCTTCCCCTTGCATCTTGCCCTTCCCCTTGCTCATCCTCAACTCCCTGCTCTGCTGTGGGAGATCTTGGTTGCATGTGTTGTGTCTTTGAAAAGAACATGACCTTATGCAATCTCAAGGGTCCAAATGGGATGTTAGCTGGTGGGGTTTCTGCTTAAACATTGCTCTTTCTAGGTGAAAAGCCCATGAGATCAGGCTGTGAGACAGCCATGGTAAACTATTGCTACTCCAAAGGATGCTGCTTTCCTCGAGAAATGAGACTGTCCTCTTCCTGTACACAAAAAAACTTTTAAGGGCACATTAGGAGTAAATGGTTTAGATGGATAGAGCGAGTTGGAGAAACAAAGGCAGTGCAGTTATTTGGTGTATGACTGCAGGGAATTAGTTAATTCAGGCTTTGATTCTGTCCATTGAGACCAATAGAAATAAGAAGACATGTCGTAGATGAGATGAGTTGTCTTAATCGTTGGCTTGATATTCCTGTTCTTTCTGTTGGACACCTCTTACGAGAAGAGATTTGGGTATAGCTGAGGGTACCATTAAGGCACTACATTAGTCAAGCAGAAGAAGTTGTGATATCTTAGGTCATGTCTCAGAAATTTCCCAGCAAAACTGTAATGAAACTTCGGCCTTTTTGGGTAGCCCCAGTGTGTGGATGCATTGCTTACTCTGGGGTAGGAGTAATGCCACATGATTATACTGCTTTAACCTGGTTGTATCATTATATTGGGACACTTGAGACAGTAAATTTATGGAGGTGGATGTGCCAGTAGGCATATTGTGACTTAAATCACAGTATCTGCCGAAGGCAGTGTATATTTTTTTCTCTATGTATATATATATTTAAGTAGGCAGCAATTCTGTGGCATTGCTCACATCAGCCCACCAGTCCTACCTACCTCATTGCTAAAAGAACATGACAAGTTCAGCTTTTGGGGGAAAAGTAGTCGGTGCCCCTGCCCACAGTGTTGGAGGTGGGTCACAGGGAGCCTGTCTCGAAGATGGATGTCAGACATGGGATGTTTCAGCCATCCCTTTGGATCTGTGGTCAGCAGGGTGGCTCAACAGCAAAGAGCTGCTCTCCTCTGAATTATGAAGCAAGGCCTTTCTCTGGCTAATCCTATGGATCTCAATGTGCGTTTTAGCTAAGCTCACAGTGGCACAGATTTTTACCTGGTGAGAAACGTCACACATAAAATTCATAAATACAGAAGCCATGTCCAGCTGGATGGGGGCCAGCTGCAGAGCGGTTTTAATCTGCTTGTATCAGGGACAATCCCAGTGCAGGGATTTCTTATTCCCTTTCCACAGTCCGCCAGCTCAAAATGGAGGTGAGGAGCCCCACTCCCACTTTTATTAGGAAAGGTGGTGTTTGGGGGGGCTGGGAAGCAAGGTGTGAGAGGCAATTACACACCCCCAGCTTGGAGGCCGGTTGTGACTTTTATGATCTCATTTCCTCATCCACACACAAACGCTTGGCCAAAGCCCAATCTCTGCAAATGAGCTTTGGTCACCGCTGGTTTTAATTAGCAGGAACAGTCCTGTGCAGTGTTCCCAATAAGCAAATGACAAAGTATCAGTCTCGGTCTCTGGCAGCCAGTTTTCTCTTCTTCATCCTGCCAGAGGGCTTTTTCTGAGCCCCAAACCAGCCCCTTGATCCCCGCTTCCAGGAAACCTTTATAAAATTCAGACCAGATTCTTGAGCAAGAACCAAATGTTTCAGCCAGAAAGATTTCTTTTTTCCTTTTTTTTTTTTTTCTTTCTCATTTTATTTTTGGAAATGGTAAATGGAGGATGATTAAATCTGAACAGAATCCGAACAGATGATATTTTCAATGGCACGTTTAGCATTTATTTGAGAAGGCTCCGATGGGCACAGCGTTGCTGTTGTTTTCTTAAAAATATCAATCAGGCCAATGTGTTTAAACACTTTTGACTGTTACCTTCTTTCCTCATGTTTCACAAGTACAACCAGTGAGTCATGTGCGATATTATTTATTTGTATTACAGCACAGCAGTGACGGCCTGATGTAGGAGGCACTGCAGAAAGCCCAGCAAGCAAAATGCTTCACTTTTTTGCTGGAGATGCTTTTTAGCATCCAAAAAGCTGGCTAAAATTGCCAACCCCCTTTTCACACAGCAGGGATGGAGGTGGCCACCCTGTCACGGCAAGCAGCCTTGCACATTGCTGACATGACTCCTCGTGGAGTAGGGTGGCCTTGTTGGTCGTGCCAAGGAGTGAGCTGAGCTTCTCTGAGCCAAAGGACAACCTGCTGTGGCTCAGTGAGACCTCCCTCAGTGGAGCCATGGGAGACTTACTGTTCTGCCTGGATACCCCAGAGGGTTCATACACAGGGGCTCTCATCCTGCGCCATACAGTTGGGTGAGGGAGGGATGCCTGACATACCCATCGGTCTCTACCATCGTTTAAAAAAGTCCCCTGGTACATGGCACTGAAAGAGGGGAATGTTTTGGTGCACCCTATGACTGGTGTGTGTGTATGTGTGTGTGTGTGTAGATCATCCTGTGTCTCCCTGACCCAGTGCTTGGCGTGACTGCCCAAAGATGCTTTTCTGCCTTAAAGATGGTCTCTCTCCAGGCCTTAGTTAATGTCCCGATTAATGCAGCATCATTAATTATTCATCAAACCGCCAATGAGGCCATTAAGTTTCTCTTCCTTTGAAGATACTGGTACCTGTTTCTATAACGTGAGGAAGACTCCTCATCCACTGCTTTCACACTGCGCCTGAAAAGCCTCTCTTTTATGGAGGTGTCAATAGCAATTTCATTCCCTTTTCAGAGGAACAAGTGCCTTTAACTATTTAAACCCACTTAAACTAAAGGCTTTTGTGCTTTTATTAAAGACACAATGCAGAGAAAAACGGCCCTGGAGCCTCCCATTGGGGAAGGTCCAGCCTGTGGCCAAAGGGGTCGTGGGTGCTGCTCTGCCCTCCTGACCTGCTGATCTCTCCCTGCTGGGACAAACCTGTCCCTGCTGAGTTGAAGCTGGATGCAGAGCTGCATGGGCAATATTTGCTGACTTAAAGCTGCATTTTGGGACACAGCTGTGGAGAAATGCCTCCCACCTACAGGTGACCCTTCCCCTGTCCCACAAGCCACGTCCAAAAGCCCTCACGTTGCTCTGGGAGGCCTGGGCAGCCAGGACTCGACTTGGCATCTGAGGAGGCATTTGCCTTCTGCTTTGCTTTGCTCCACTGGTTTTGTCCTGTGCAAAACTGCTCGTGAAAATGGCCTTCTGTAGCCCACGGGTCACCTTGCTGCAGAACTCAAGCCTCTTCCCAGGCACGTTGGTGGTTTTCTTTGTTGTTCAAAATGCTCCAAGAGCTCCAGGCTAAGTGCACAACAGCAGCATTAATAAATAATAAAAGACATCAATAGTTCTGGAAGATTTTATAGCCACTCCTATCTCAAGATCTCAAAACATTTCACAAATGTTAATTTACGGAGCCTTACAGATGCTCTTGCCAGACTGTTTGAGAGTGGAAAACACAGTCAGGACATGTGGGAGAGCAGGAACCAGATTGCAGCCATTCTACCCTCCTGGCCTCCCAGGTAATGAACCTGTTGGGTCACAGGTCTGGGCAGCAGCCAGGAATGCTGCTTTTGCTCCCTGATTTTGAGGACCATTTTAGTTGGATAGAAAAGAAAATGGGGAGGTTGCTCATTGGAAGTGTTTCCAATGATCCTCAGTGTAAGTAGCCTGGAAAACTGGTGGCGATACCCAACTAGTAAGTGCTGTCCTGCTTATATGCTGTGAACCATGTCTTTAAAGGAAGATATTGCCATAGAAGAGTATTATTTTGACATTAAAATGTGACAGGAGTGAGTGATAAGGGAAGGAGACTGTCTGATGCAGATAATCTTGTCCTCTAGGTAGAATTAAGTAAGCTGACTGGTTAAATAAAGACTTCTAATGAGGTTTTGAGCTGGTTTGCTTTCACAGTCCTGTGTTAGGGTCTGCATTAAACCTGGTCTCAATTAGCTGATGGTTGGAGTGATCTCAAGGAGGCTTTGCTGGACAGGCTGAAGCACCATGACAGAGCTGTAAGAAAACCCAGAGAAAGACACTCTGTCTTCCTTTCTACGTGCTTTCAAGGTATTTGTTTTCTTACCAGATGGAAATTTATTTCTTGTGCTGCTACAATGGCCTTAGCTGGCTTGGTGCTCATCTTTTTTGAAGAGGGAGGTAAGTGGCAGCAAGAAAAAAATAGAAAAATAATAAGAAAGTCATCCTGCCTCAGTCTTTCAATGCAGGGAATGAAGTCCTGCTGAGCAGCAGTATTAACAGAAAAGGCCTGAGATCTGAGCAGAGAAACCCTAGAGGCTCTGGTACGGGTGTGAAGACACATGAGGTGTTTGCTGGGGAGCACACACAAATGCCCAAAACCCAGAGCAGATTTGGGTATGTGTGTGTCGCTGTATGGTCAGCGCTTATGGGGAATGAAGCAAATTACTTTGCATTTCCTAAATATACTCAGTTCAAGCATACCTGATCTCCAGGGAATCTGCTCAAGTCTGCCATGACTTGTGTGGTTGCGCAGCGCCAGGGCTGAGCTCAGGGAAAAGGAAGGATTTTGGCAGAAAAAAGAGGAATTGGTGATGTTTGTTTCTGTTTATCCCATCTACAGTGACTATATAGTCTTGGCACATGGCAACAGGGAAGCGAAGGGACAAAGCAAGGCTCAAAAAACATCTTTCTCATTGACCTATGCTCAGTTAGCCCCGCTCTGGTAGCTCGCCAGGACAGATTGTATGCGCTGGCAGTCTCTTGTGAGGAAGATCACATCACCTAGGCAAAACCTTTTTCAGTCACAGAAAATTTAGTTGTTCTTGGACCGAAGGCCAAAAAACCCCCATGGAAACCTAGGCTCTCTTTCTTTTTCCAGAAGCAAGGAGGGGAGGGAGCGATTTCCAGCTCAGCAGCTGAGTACATGACAAGGTGGCAGTCTGTGGTCCTTCCCGGGGCTGCTTGGCTGCCACACCAGCAGATCAGCTAGCACCAAATCGTGCCTGTTAATGATCACAAAAAAGGGATTTAAAGTTATGTAAAACAGACAGTCCAACGATTGTTTCTGTATCAGAGGACGAAATAATTTCCCTAAGAAATAACAGGAATGCAATATTTGTACTTATCTGCTAGGCTGTGAAGTAGATAATCTGGTTCAGAAGTGATGTTGGAGGCAGTATCTGAACCATGTCAAGATGTTCCCTGTCTAATAGTAGCCCAAAGCAGCTACAGCTAGCTCTGAAGTTTTATGTTCCTCTACAAAAGGCTTCCTAAAGCCATGTGTAAGAGGAGCACAGGAGAATCCAGCTGGTTTGGGGCTTTTTCTTTTTTATCAGCCTCTATTTTTTTAACCTGCCTTAGTTGGAGGTGAATTTATTTGGGTGGGAAAGGTGCTGCTGTTGGTTAAAGTGTGTAGAGCAACAGGTTCCCTCTGGTGATGGTGATAGAGGCTGATAAAAAAGAATAAAACCCAAACCAGCTGCAACATCCCAAGATCTCATGCCACTGTGAGCCACAGATTGCCGTACTGCTTCTGGGCTTTTAATAGTTTGTTTGAAAACCTGGAGAAGGTACAGTGCAAAGCCACAAAAAGAGACACGAGAGCTAGAGAAAATAGGCACTGAGGGTGAGAGAACTGTTCAGTGAGGCAAAGAGAAGTGAGAAGAGATTTGACATCTGTGCCCAAGTACTTTTGCAGAGAGAAAATGCCAGATACAAAAGAGTTCCTTCGTCTCGAGAGGTAATTCAGTGTGCGCATCCCTAGCTGGCAAAATGAAGCACAGAAGGTTCAACAGGGCTTGTGTTTTTGGCAGCAGGGACAGTGAGCCTTGGGGACAAATCACCCCCAGCAGAGACTGTTTTGTCTCAAATGCTGTAATAGTCTCTCTTTTGAGATAGGCCGTAATCAACACAAACCATTTATCTTAATGCTGGGGTAATTAAGCTTAATCAGGGTAACCGAGTGAAAATGAATAGGCTGGGATGTACGGGAAGTTAGATGGGGTAATTCTTCCTGGCCTTCCAGTACACAAACAAGCTTTGTAGTCCTACCGTGAGCCCCCGGAGGCTCGCTGTGTTTTACTTTGAAAAGACACAGTTTTCGTTAACAACCAGATAGCCTTCCAGCCTGTTTTCGCAGAAGCTGGAGGGTGTGCAGGGGTAGAAATGGCACTGAGGTTTTTTAAAGCGTTGACAAATCTGCTCGTGCTTTCCTTTCTGCACCCAGGAGTCTGCAGGGCGTGAAGAGGTTGGGTCCAAAGCTGCAGAAAGGGGTTCCCCCTCCCCAAAAGTGTCTGTGTGATGTGCATCTCGGTGAATAGTTACAGAGGGTACCTGTGCCGGGAGGGCGGTACCATATGTGTGTTCAGCAACTGCCACCTGATGAAAGGTCAGCCCTGCTGCTGCCACTTACAGCGTGAGCAAACCAGAGCCGTGTGGGATGATGTCTTTAGCAGAGGTGTCCTGTGAGCAGGGAGGGAGGCAGCGCTGGCAGCGGTCCTCTACGCAGCGTAAATGTCACTGCCCATCACCTCTCTGCTCTGCTCCTGCGCACCCAGCTCTCTGCAGCACCCTGACAAAAACCTCCAGAAATTATTGAGAGAAACACATTTCTTTCTGTCTTTTCTGTTTTGCGACTGTGTTGTTTCTAATTTTGTAGCCATGTATATTCTTTATTAAATTGCTTTGCATTACCATTAGTTTCAGCCACGTTAAGTCTGGTGGGGTGACAGAAGGGAGAAAATGAAACTATACTGTTCTCTCCAAATCTGGAGCAAGTGCAGCCAGGCAGCAGTTCAGACTTGGCTTTTCATGTGAAAGCCAGAGCTGCTTTTCTAACAATACAGCACCCACCCAGCATGAAATTGTAATGGATCACGCTTTGCCCTAGGTCCTTGGCTTATCCTTGGTTGACACTGAATTAAAGGACGTGATGTGTGGGACTCAGTAAATCCCTAACCTGCTGTCCCAGAGACAAGTATTACCAACTGTACCACGCTGACACACGAGATTAGTGGAAGAGGTGCCCTCAGTGCCACAGGCAGAAATGGGTCAGCTCGGATTTGGAAAGCTCTCTACTTGAAGTGAGTAGCGATGCAGCCTGTAGAAATAAAAGGCCAGAAATGCCGTGTTTTCTGCCTTGGACCCCCACTGAGATCCACAGGCAACAAGTCCTAAGCAGCTGAACAGGACCGTTTGTGTGGTGGGTATTAGCTTTGTGAATGGCATTTTATTAGTAACTCAGTAAAGAAATCAGGAAACAGTCCAGATTAGAAGCTGCACCCTTAGTGAGTTTGAATCTCCTTGCTACCACCAAAGTCCCTAAATTTGTGCTAATGTACATCAACCAAGAATTTGATGATTAAGGGCCTTATTGTGAACTTTTCAAATGCAATTCATGTGTTCCTGCTGCTTCTAATAACTGTGTGCAGCAGCAATGCAAATTTTGTATCTATTCCTCTTTCCCTCTTCCCCTTGCCCTAATCAAATCCTTTATTCATGCATTTTCTGACATATACTAGGTTTTCTGGCTTGGTTCAGCAATGACTAAGTAGCTGTACAGTAACAAAACAGTGCTGTCTTTGTTCTGGAAAAAGTGGAGAAATGAAGATGTATAATCTTGAAATAAGGAAGCTCACAAGCGAGAAGGAGACCAGGCACACACTGTAGTACTCAACTGAGCTGGGTTGAATTTACTAATGCTGCTTAGAAAGAGAGGAAAGAAAGAAAAGTAAATCATTTGTTGTTTTGTTTTGCCACCTCTTAAAAGACCCAGAATCTAGCAGAGGTGTTTCTGCGTTTAAACTGATGATACTTGTCTCCCTCTCATACGTTTGCCTTGTTTTTCCCATTTCACTCTCCCACATGCTTGTCCTGCCAGTTGGGGTCACAAGGAGCCCTGATCAAGTTCTTCCTCCTGTGTAGCATCACATCTCCAATTGGTATATTAGAGAGCAGATTGTCCCCAAAGCTGTGCTTTGCTTAGGACAACCTGCTATGCTTGTTCCATCATGTGGGCCTCTCCAAAAACAGCCCAGTTGAGCAGTGTGTGTGTGCTGTAAGGAGACCTTAATTGTATCTCTTCTCAGGTGTTCTTTCAAAGCCTAGTAATTCACCATGCTTGTAGAAAGCAAAAATTGAAATACAAAGCATTATCCCTTCTGTGTGAGTCCTCGGGGCAGGATAGTGTAGCCTATGCATTTCCCATTTGCATGTCCCCGATCAGCTTGTACTTCTGAGCTGACCACTGTACCTGATTATCTGCCACTAAGGCATCACTGCTGCAGGGTACAAATGGGATGGAGTAGGCAGGTAGCTACGAGATGGGGGCAAACCTCAGCTCCTCCCTTGAACCGGTGGAGCCAAGTGTTGAGCTGGGGAGGTGCAGGGAGCGAAGGTCTGTTTCTCTTGCTGGTAACCTTGCAAAGCCTATGCAGACATTTGAGGCATGCAGCAGGCAGGAAAGGGGAATGCAGAGCAGGTGGAAACCAGATGTGAGCATGGTTCATTTGAAAGTTTGTGCACATACCTGCGGGGTGTTGCTTTCTCTGCTCTTTTGAGACCGCCTGATGAACTACCCCACAGCACATGCACTTACTGGTACAATTAATTCCCTTGGGAAATTTGGCTTCTCTGTACATCTGATGTTATGGGTAGTCTGCTCCATGTCCAGTTGTGATTCTGTCCTGGTGGGTTTGCTCTACCATGGCTGGGTGCTCTAGATCTGACTCTGAAAGAGGGAAAGATATGCCTTCCCAGAGAGTCCTGGACCCTGCTTTTGGGGAGAAATGTGTGAGTTGGCTGTAGTGCAGTGAGCCTGATGGGGAAGGGAGGCAGGGGCAGCCTGAAGAGGGACAAAGCTGCCCAAGAAACTGGCTGGAGACTCCCCAGATGAACAGAAAGTGGGTGCAAAGCCAGGTGACAGAAGAAAGGGGGACCTGGAACAGGCTATATTGAGTTCACAGTGGTCTAGAAAGCTCAGTGAAACCAAGCCTAAAGGAAAGGACTTGTCTTTCAAGGCTAGGGTAGGAGCAGAGTTTGTTTTAAACCTTTTTTTTTTCTTGTAGTTTTAACCTTTTCGTTGTAGTTCTTTATTCTGGCAGTTCATTGCTCAGGTATGTGCTGGAGTAGGATGTAGTCATTGAGGCTGCTGAGGGCACACTTGCACTGTGGGAGTGGGTAGATCCGCCTTATAGCTCTTGAGCCTTTGAAAACGCATTGCCTGATTTATCCCTTCAGCTAGTTCCTGTGGCCTTCTCTGACCAGCCAGGAGTGGCTGCCTCAGCACCAAGCCAGCATAACTTCTTGGTCTGACCAGTGACCCCAGTAGGAAGCCAGCTCTGTTGAACTGGAAGTATACAGTGTCCCAGCAGTGCTTTGCAGAGCGGATCCCCAGGTTCTCAGCCTGGAGGGATGTGTTGCCATTGCAAATCCTGTTTCCTAGATTTTCCTTCATTGGTAGAAGCCTTGTGAAACATGGGGCCACCTTCTGCTCTTTCCCATGTCTTTGGGGTCCTTTGGGTACTGCAGGCCTGCTTTCTCAACCAGGGTGGTTTCCCTGCACGTTCCCCATGGGAAGAGCCATCATCAGTGCTGTCGTGACGCTGGAATTCATTACGAGACAACTGTGACGACTGCAGGAAATAAACAGTGAGAGCAGATGGGCTTCCAGAGACCAGAAATCCCATTTCTCTATGAATGTCCTCAGTAATTAGAGCCACACTAAAACAAAGGAAAGAAATAAAAAATTCTGAAGGCTGGGGGCAGCCTGTAGGCAGAATTGCCTTAACACTTGAGTGAGCCTTTTCCGGTGGCTACAGGGTGGTGTGTACCTGCAGGAGCTGTACGTGAATCACCTGATATGCTCTTTGCTTCATTTTGTTGTTACTTATTGAGCTGTTGGGTGAAGATTTCCACACCGCCACCCCAAAGCATGGGTATCTTTCAGGGCTTTGCATTTCATCGGCTCAGTGCTGTGACCCAGTTACCCGATTTAACAGGGACATTTTGTTCTCTTTTAAGGGCATTGTTGTAAAAATATTCTCTTTGCTTCTTTGATATTGAGGCAGTGACTAAACCCCATTCTTCTTCCCTCTGTCCCATCCCATTCTGCCCATCTGTAAATCCTGTTGTTCTGCACTGAAATACTGTGGCCACAGCAAAGATTACATCCTTAAATATGGTACTTAGTAATGTGTAGAAGACAGGAGAACTGGAGAAGGCTGTGGAGGAGTAATGGTCATCTAAGGCATTAGGTGTTGTTCACAGCAAACCCTTTTGGCTCTAAACCTTGTACTGTCTGGCTGTCTTGTGCCAAAGGGGCTGTGGATTTGTTGCTTGCACTCCAACTAAAGTCCTTATTCAGTCCAGCATAGCTGCTGCTCTTCTCTGGGGTTAAGGCATCATGGTTACGCTGAGGGAGAAGCCCACCAGCTTTTGATCAGCACAATTAGGGCTACAAACAGCAAAAGCTGGTGCGGTTTGTGCTCCACTAAGAACTGGTGTCTTCTTTTAGGAGAGAGAGCTCAGGTGGTCCTGACAGATGTCAAATGGGATGTGAGGCCTCATAGTCGTAAAGGAGGAAGATGGCATGGGATACAGATCAGACAAGTGCCTGTAAATAATGAGATCCAGCTGCTCAGAGTAAACTATTTAGGAGGCAGGTAGTTACGGCTGGTCAGGAAGTTCTTCCAGCCAGTTTTGATTTTTTTCTTAGAAAGAATATTAGAATTTTATATGTAAACAATTGCCATGGTAAGTTTTGTATTTTCCACAGCAATTTTGAGTTGTGCTAGAAAATGAAAAACTGAAAACCTAAAATATACTTTATTTTTTTTATTTCTTGTGAAATGTCTGAATGTTCCCAGGATCGAGAGTCAGTTTTCCATCCACTTCTACTGAAACTGGTGGTAACTTGCTTATTTCTTGGAGGTGACATTTGGTGTCTCCCATGAATGCTAAAATATACAGTGACACACTGCCTTGATTTGAGAGTGTCCTGTTCTGGGTTTGCTCCCTGGGAGGCAGCAGATCACCTGAAAAGCCCTTTGAAATGTGCTCTGGCCACCACTCAGCCACAAACTAATGCACGCTGCTTTAAACTGTGAGTGCAAATGAGAGTTGGTTGTCTGTAGCAATAAATGGAAATGTAGAGTTCCAAAATATGCGAAGATGCAAAATAATCCTGGCAATGGGTAGTTAATCAGGCATTAAAACAGAGGACTGAGTCCAGGCAGAGATTAGACAGTTGGTCTTTAATCAAAGCAATTGAGCTCATGTGTGACTGCTAATGACAGTGCTTTTCAACCTGAAGTCAGAAAAGCAAAGTTTTCCTGTAATTCCATGAATATTACTATTATCAGTGCAATGATCTGGAAGCATTCTCTTTAACTGTTGTTTGGGATCAGGTGCTGTCAACTGCCTGTTCCTGCCAAAGCAGCAGTAAAATAGAAAGACATCCACTCTAGTCTGGTCCATCACATTGCAGAAGCCACAGTGAACCATTGCTTCTGAAGGTTAACTGCTTGCCAGGGCTTGCTACCCAAACTCTGCTGCATTGGTCACTGCAAGGACAATGCTCTTCCTTACCTGACCAGCTCTGGCAGGAGCCAGGTGCCTGAACCTGAAAACAGCAGCCCCCGAGCCATCTGGTTGTGTACAATGCCCAGACTTTGCCACACTCATAGCCAGATGGTGGTTCAGTGTGTAAGCCAGGAGCTCAGTCCCAGGGAGCCTGTCCCTCTTCCCTTGGGCTGTGGATCATGCTTTATGTGGACTCTGAGGCTCCACCACAAATACAAGTGTTGCTGTTGGGTGGCACAGCAAAGGATTGGGCAGACCAAAACCGCCTTGAAAGTGTCAATACTAAATACACAGCATAATGGAGCTGTGCAGATGTGAGAGCACAGGATTAGCAGGGCCCTGAGCTCCTCACTGTCAGGATTTAAAGGTGGATTTGAGCTGTACAAGGCAGCTGCCCTTGCGGCTGGTGCTCTGTTTCCCCTTGCCCTCCTGGCCTGAATGCAAACGAGTTTCACTTGTCACCAGGCTGCCTCTCTGCATAAGCACCTCTCTTCACAGCTTTGGCAAGGTCTCCACTTGCCAAGCAGAGCTGGTGCTTACTGGAGCTTGCTGGACCCTCATGGGTACTTACTCAAGCAAAACTGTTTATGGCAGTGGGAAGGTTGCCAGGTCTTCAGGAAGCATCACCAGGTTTGTACCTCCAGCTCTGCATGGTCATTGAGATACATTGCAGCCCAGACTATTTGGTATTTCCTAGTGCATGGACAGAGTGGGTTGTTAGCAGCCAAGTAGAGGTGGTGGTGGGCATTGAGTTCATATTTTGCAGCTTTCAGAGGTTTTGTAGCTTGGCTTTGCTCTGGGTGCAATAACAAGGTCAGGCGGTCTCAGATTGGCTTTGTTTCTCTCTGAGCTTGGAAACCTTCTTCTCAAAACATGGTTGCAATCTATGCCATGACAGTCCATTCTAGTAACAGCTTTTGAATAAGCTTTACCCATCAGTTGCTCCATGATACTTCAAAGAATGAAGAAATAGAGCAACTTCATTAGTTTCTTCCAAGGGCTTTCGGGTGGCAGTGACAGCTGGCTTGAGAGAGCAGATGCAAGTCCACCTGTTTTTTGACTAAACTCCAAATTTCACTGCTTATTGAGTGTGACCTGTCTTCTCCCTAGTGGAAGGAGGTGTGAGGGACATGTCTCATTTTTCAGTACAAGATTTCCATCCTAGTGTTATGCCAGTCACAAGAAGTGCTTGTTGGTGACATTGTCTTCAGATGGGTAGTGAGTAGCTCGCTGCTTGTCCTGGCGCTCTGCTCTTAAACTTGGCTTTCCTTGACATTGATCTTCACTACTTTCCAGCTAGAATATTGCTGTAGGTTGTGAGACTTACAGAGTGTTAGAAAAAAGAAGGCACTCGGGAACTGACCCAGGCACATGAAGCTTAATTGATCTTAATTTTAAAATTCACCAACTAATAAAAGGAGGCAAAGATATTCGCAAGGAAGCCATCTTTCTGCTTTCCATCCTGAAACGCTAAGAAATTAAGGAGTGGAGATGCGTGTGCAGACAGACGAGAGAGCTGCAGGGCAACACCAGGGAGATAGAAAGTTCTTCAGGTCACACTGCCCCTCTCTGTGGTGATTCTACAGTATCCGCTCCTGTTAATTGATGCTGCTCGTTGCCATCAGGACTGAAGGCCAACCTGAAAGCATGCTGAAAACTGGCCAGCCATGAAAATGGGCATTCTGGGTTGATTTCTGTGGTGTCCTAACATCACATCAACAGTTCCTGCTAAGGAAAACAAACAAGCTATGAATGAAAATATGAGAGGGAGCTGGGGCAATCAAAGGCAGTGCAGGGGAGAGACTGCTAAGTGAAAACAGACTGGTGGTGGTATCTGCAGTCAGTGAGAAATCACTGCCTTCTCTGTTAAGAGTTAACACTGGATCAGCACAATACCTATTTTTAACCGTCTCCAATGTTTCCTAGCAGCCTGCTTTGACTGGGTTATGCTGGAGTCCTGCCGTAATGTTTCTGCCATTGGGGAAAAGAGGAATTCCTGCACTGGCCCAGGAGCTGCAGGACATTCCCAGCATGTCCTGCTTCACTCAGTGTCTTTTCCAACGCTTCTGTCTAGTTATCCTTCCAGAATTTCCGAACAATTAAAACTCCTTGGAAGGCAGGCCTGGATTATCTTTCAAGAAGGGAGGCTGACTGCAAGCAGAGTCAGCAGTGCCTGTGTTGAACTGTGTAACAATGCTTGGAGCAGTTTGCCCTCCAATGGCCAGTTGGAGCTTGCAGCTCCCGCTCTCCACTGCTGCCACAGAGGTTTTCCTTCAACTCAGATGGCTCCAGAGTCTGGATTATTGCATTGTGCTCCTTGCCTGTGTCTCTAATCTGTCTTGAGCATAATCTGTCAGGAAGGGAGAGCAGGGAGTTCGCTGGAGCAAAGCGCTCTCAGGAAGAGTGCCCGGGACCTTCTCCTTCTCCAGCAGCACGCTTCCTTGAAGGCAGTTTTGGCTTCCTGGGGGCACTGTGGGCCTGTTCTGCATTTCACAGTTTGGTCACTTGTTTGTGGTTTGTTGAGACTCTTTTATAAACTGCAAAATACCCTGAGCTGCTACGCTTTGATGAGTGCATCTGACAAGCATTTTCAGGCTGAAGGACCGTTAGATAGGAGCTCGCTGGTCATGTCTTCTCTGTGACTCCTGTTGTGAGATCACTCGTCCACTCGGGGAGTGGATCCCTTGTGGGTCCCATACATTTGAGCAACCCTACGTCAGGGTGTACTAATAACTGGGGGAAGAGAGTGGATTGACCTGGTATGGACAGGGGACATGTCAGCTACCCATGGGCCCTGCTGGGCTACTGGTACAGGAGCTCCCCCTGCCCTGGGGAAACCCACAGGCTGCTTGTCTTGTCTCTTGCAAACCACTCCACAGGCCAGAGAGCTTGGACCAAGGGACCAGCCATGGAACAGGCACTCCCCAGTAGTCAGCTTTCAACAGGGATGAGGAGGAACTGGTTTGGAGGGGGCATATTTTTATCCTTCTCTCTGGAAGAGGAAACAGGAACAACAAAGCCACAAAGAAAAGCACAATGGAAATAGATAATTATTTTGGGTTTTATCAATGTTTCTCTTGGTAAAACAAAAGAATAAATAAAAATTTCTGATTTCTAGTCTTTTTTTAAAGCATATTTCTTTCCTGAAGCTTAGAGTTTCAGGCGTTTAGGTAGAAGAAAGAAAGAGGTATATAGGCTGATTTCTGCCCCCACCCTAGCTTAAATGACATCCCATTAACAGCTGTTCCTCTCCTTTGTCCATCTGTCAGAGAACTGTTCTTCTACTTCAACCGTTGAATTTGTTGGGTTTTCCCCCACCCCCACCCCAGTATCTTTGGTAGATTTCCAACCCCCAGCTATCCCTGCAGCCCCTAGCTGTCTGCAGTGGACTTCTAGGCAGAGTTCTAGACAGCAGTTCTCACTCTAGTGATGTATCATATCCCCAGCCCCCCTCTCCAGAAGACAAACCTCAAAAATCTGGCCATTAGCACCAGCAATATCCAGAGTTGAATTTCTCTGTCTTTGAACGGCCAGTAGTTACCATGCTGTGTCCGTTGCAGCAAGTGTAGAAAGCCAGATGATTTTAATGACAGTGTATCCATTGAAGTCCCTGGTTTGTGGGACATTGTGATCATTTCCTCTTTCTCCCAGATAAAAAAAATGCAGAGTAAGAGAAGTTCCTTGGCCATTGCTGGGTGGACACTTTGAATATCTCATTTAATTTACTAGATAATGATCACATTTATGGAACAGCTTGTTTCAATTTTCTCATTATCACTAACCGAGATGATAGCTTATTTAATCCACTTCTGCACCACTTCACAGACAATGAGAAATGTGGGAAGGAAAATCATTCAGGGGAGCATGTGGAGCCTTTGCGTAAGCAGGCTGATACAGATGAACCTGCCGTGAGGAAGCCTCAGGTTTCTGATGAAGGTTACTCATACGAAGCCATGTGAAAATGAGTAATTTTTCAGGGCCTGCGCTGTTGTCCATTCAGGGAGAGCTATTGTAGTTCCTTACAACTGGTTTGCTGGCATCCAAGAGCAGTGTCAGCATTGTCCTCGACAGTCAGTACTCCTGTGCTGCTGGATCTGCAGTGACTAAACCAAATGCCAAAGATTTTTCCTCTGAGATGGTAAGAAGCCTGTGCTGTCAAAAGACTGATATATTGTCTACCAGGAGGGCTGAAAGAAATGATGGATGAGATCAGAGATGAATTTGTCCTAATACTAATACGTTATTTGTAAGAGCACAGAGTGTTTCCACTGATTCTGAAAGAAATTTAATCCTCTGCCACTGAGAAGGAAATAGGTTTGTAAGTCTGTGGAAGGAATGCATCATAATCACAGAAGTAGGTGGCGATTCCTGGCACTGGAGATTTGGCAGAATTTTGGGGTTGAAGTGAAGCAGGAGAAGCTTTAGCTAGTAGATTTCAGCAATGGCAAATGGGGTGAAGGACACCTGTGATCTCTTGGCTGTCTCTAGGCTGCTGTGTCTACTTTCATATTCTCATCCATATGATAATGGCAAGATTAATTTTCTAGTGGTTTTACATGGAAGAGAGCAAGGTGTCATTCTTCTAAGCCTCCTCCTTCCCTCCATCGAAGCGCACATAAAGCCCTACTGTGGGAAAGGGATAGAGTCCCAGCTTTACAATCAGCTGTGGAGGAGAATCACTTGATGATCCAAAGGGAACTCCAGGGAGCTTTGACATCTTCTCCATATTTGCCCAATGTGACGATGGTGAACAAACCCACCAGCTGTCCAAATCAGAGCAGAAAGAATGTGACTGAAGGATTATATCCACATGCATGCCTTCAAGAAATACCACCTTTTCTGGAGGCTTACGCAGACCCCCTAGAGTAAAGTAAAATTATTCCTCTTATTTCAGTTGGCTTCTAAAGAAGGAGGTGCACAGAAGGGGCCTGGAGTATTTAGACATTCAGCTGTCTTTGATGGTTTCTCCCTAGGACCTTCTGGAGAGCTCAAATGCCAGGTGTGCATTGCAGGAGGATTTGTTTTTTCAAATGGAAATTATAAGTCAAGAAGAAAGACTGTCTTTTTGAAAGCAAGAAAGTCTTTGGATTCCAGTTGTAATTCGGACTGTAAGTCTTTCTTGCATCCATTATATAAAATAGCTGCTTGACCTATGGCTGTTTAAGAATCATTCTTAAAATACTTTATTAGGTACAAGCATCAGAGCTGTGTCTAAAAAGTCCTTTATGATGGGCCGTCCTGTCTTCAGTTCCTACTTATTTTATTCTAATTGCTGACAAGTCATAATTTTCCAGTAAACCACTCAGAGTACGCTTCATGCGGATATTAATGATACAATAAATCTTTGAGAAGTCGCTTAGAGTGAAATATGGAAAGCAAAGGAATTTGCTTTTGGGATTTGACCACTTCATGTACTGGCTTCTAGACAATGAGTGCCAATTCTGAGTGTAGATGTTTGCTTTTTAATCCCCAAATCACAGTGATGAGTCAAGCAGTTGCCTATGGGATTGGCTTGGTTAGGATGGGAATGGCTGGGCTAAAGTTTCTGTCTGGACTTAGGGCAATGTGGTGCCCAATTCCCACCAATGTTGGTAGCAGCTAGGCACCATATTCACTTAGGTTCCTTTGATGACTCCAAGCTGCTACCACTCATACCACTGATTGCATTTTTGCTCTCAGCCTTACGGATGGATTGACTGCAAGTTGTGTGACATGGAGGGGTGGCCAAGGTGCACTGCTAATAAATGGTGTGCTCAGACATGCCAGGGGGTACTGCTGCTGCCTTTGGAAATTGCCCAACTGCACCCAGGTTCAGGAAGGGAGGTGCTGGGAGGAATTGCTGGCCAGACCACCTAGCTAACGAATAAATCCTCAAGTGCATTAGCCCTGCAGTCACACATCTGCTGTCCAATGGTGAGTAGGGGAAATTCTACAGAGTGAGCTTGTTCCAGCCAGCTTTAGTCTTATTATTTTTTGGAGGAAACCCAGGAAAAGTTATATTGGAAAGCTGAAAGCTATTACGGACGGATAGCTACTAAGCGACTTGGTATGTGCCCTTGGGGACCAGCTCTCCCAACTTTATGAAAAACGATTTAATCTGATTCTCTGGTTTTGTGTCACTGCAAGCCCAATGTGGTGGTGTCTATGAAAGGATCATGATGTTCAGCAGTCGCTGTAGTATTTCCATTCTGTTTTTGTGGGTAGGACAAAAAGGAAAAGGAGCAAGAAAATGGTGAAAATGTAAAGTACATTATTGACTTACTTCTTCTCAGAGTCCAATAAATTGCTGAACACTGTCGATTTTTCAGTCCTTTCAGTTATTCAGGTAACTTCCATCACTCATGGATGCTTAAAGAGAAGAAAATGGGATTTTTCATGTCTGCCAATTGATGGTGATCAGCACACAATCTTCAGGGCAGCTAGTAGGCATCACCAAGTCCCATGGACCTCTTCTGCTTCCCCTGCTTACCACCACACCATCTAGTGTGTCTGTTCAGCTGTGAACTTGGGGCAAGCACTCCCACTGGAGAGAACATTTGCTGACATCTTGTCTCAAGGCTGGAACAAGCGGAGGGTACGTTTAGCAGGAGATGTTGAATCATGAGCTGAGTTGGGACTTGAGCTGTGCTTCAAGGGAAGGAGGCAGGTAATCAGTTCTTACAAATAACTCAACCCATAAGAAGATTGAACTGTTAAGGAGCTGATGAATATCTTCTTCGTCCTTCCTTTTGTTTTGAAGGAGCAGGTCATCCTGCTTTTGACAAGCTGTGAGCACCTTTAACCTGCCAGGAAGGCTTGGTTGTCTGTTTGGACCCAGGGCTGGCACTGGTTGAAGAGCACCACGTGGCTGGAAAAGAATTAGAAGATCCAAGCTGCTGGTAACTGTTACTCAAGATGACAGTGGAGCATTCTCCCTTCACTCACCCGCAGTGCAAGTGCTTTGTGTCCCACCTGGAAGTCATTAGGAGGGACCTGCCAAAGCCTCCATATAGCTCCTACATCTGCTTCATGCCCATGAGCTTGGATTGAATCATCTCCCACTGCAGGTTCTGACAAAAAGTCACTGTGATTCAAGATATCCCAGGGATGAGGCAGCTGGGCTTGCTGACTGCGGAGAGCCACCAAGTGAAGGAGGCTTTCTTCTTCCCACCATGCTTCTTAACCTGGTCTTCTCACAAGCAGGTATGTCCTAGAGCAAACAGGACATCTCAGATGTGATCTTAGGCTTAGGAAGGGAAAAGGAATTAATAGAAACCAGGAGAAAAGAATGCGAATAGGGATGGAAGGAGGAAAGCCATTTTGGCCAGGCAGACTATGCAGCCACCTATGCAAAAGCATCTTACTGTCACCCCATCACACAAAAGAGACTGCAGCGCTCACCAGAAGACTGGTGAAAGATGCACAAAAGAGCAAGGAGAGGTTGGAAAGATATGTTAAATGGACTGATGGGCAGTGCCCAACCCACACATTGTATTTTCTGCTTCAGAAGATGATGCATGGTATTGGCAGAATAGTGCTATACCTCAGTCTGTGCCATGGTGGAGCACCATGGGGGGAAGATTTTGTTATAGTAAGGGAAAAGACTGGGTTTGTTTGTGTGTTGGAGTCAGGAACATGGTAGACACCATGGGTGTTTTAGAGGGCCATGGTTATCACCAGGAGGCATTTAGTGTTGTGTCTGGTCAAAGAACAAGCCAAGTGAAATTGTGGTAGCCTGAAGTGTGTGGCAGATGCTTTGTCTCCCCTGTGACGTGAGTGAGTAAAGGGCAAAAGAAGGCCTTTAGCCAGCCTGTACCTCCTAACCATGCTTATTTTGTTGGGTCTTTAGCAGACTAGGCAGCAAGACGAATGATTAGTCCTTTGAAGTTCCATAAGCCCTCTCCTCATGCCAGTGCCTTGCATGTGGCTGTTTGAAGCCGAAATGGATCTCTGCATGCAAGGAGCTGTTATGCTGTCATGAGCTAGTTAGAACTGGCAGCTAATGCTTGATTTTACATTATAACCCATTTTTTCCCCCCACACCAACTGTACATGTCTCATCATGCCCAGGCTGTGTCATTTCCGTTTGTTTCCACTTACTACATCTCTCTTTGGCTGGCCTCGCTTCCTCACCGCCCGCCAAGCACACGTGAAATTTCGGTTGTGCCCAGAAATGTGCAGACTTGTAGGGCTGTGTTTCTGAGTGCTCACTCCTCTCTGTGCCAGACGGGCTGGTCCCAGATGAAGAGACAGCGCGGGCGCAGTCAACCTTGGGTGGCACCAAGCCAGCCAGGCGGCAAAGCCAACAGCTTGCCACTGCTCTCACAGTAGGTGTGGTGTGATTAACAGCGAGGTCTCAGAACAAATGAGTAATCTTCCTTTCAGCCCCAGCTCTTTCGCCTTTTGTTATTAAAAAATAATAATTCCTTTGCGCTCCATTGTTGAGCTCCTGAAGGCCACTAAATGTCCCTTTGCACTTGATTGCCACCATATATCCCTATCATCAGTGTGGCTCCAGCTGAACCTAGAGCCTCACCAGCATTGTGTCTAAAACAGCAGGGATGTCCTAGGGTGCCACTCCACACAAAATGGGGGACCTTTCCCCATCTTCCAGAAGGTTGATCTGGCTTGTCCAGAGATGGACAGTAAGGCCAAGGTAGAGATTGCTGCTTAACTCTAATCCCTTGAGCCTTAGTCAAGGACTTTTAGACTCTGACCACGCTTCCTTACTTGATCTGGAAAAGCAACAAAGCACATGTCCAATTTTAAGCACGTAAGTGGTTTTGTTGCTGATGTGCAAAGCCTGCTGATCACCGAATACCTGAAAATCACTCCTTTTAAGGTGTCCCAATTTAAGACTACAAAAATAAAAGAACTTAATCCATTTAGATCATTTGGCAAGTGATTTAAATATTGCAGGAGCAAAGGTCAAGCTGTACAGCTCTTGTTAAAAGAAAGTGCTGTAGAAGTGCAAGGATATACATCCTTCACCAAAAAAAAAACCATGACAGGTTTTTATATATTTATCCTTCCCTTCCCCATTGATGCGTTGCAGATAACTAATAAGCTGGTAAGGCTGATTATAATAGATCCAAAAATAAGACTCAGAGAGATTCCCCGCAGCCCATATCCGACAGGTCTTGTCACTTGGATGCATTTGTAAAAAGCTGGTTTGTCTCTCCCCTTGACAGATGCTTTGATGAGCTAATCATCTCATTTCCGTGAACTGCACATCTGTAAAAACAAAAGGGGATGAGACTCGAACAAGTGACTAAGCCCTGTTTTGGTTTGCATTGTTTCGTTACTATTTATTGGAGTGGAGCTGGTGTTCCTCCCGTGGAGCCTGCTGTGCCCCACACTGGCTGACAGGTGACATGCACACATGCTATTTTGAGCAAATGACTTCTCTCTGAAGTTCTGCTCACCCAGAAGGCCACAAGAGGCTTTGTCCCTGCATGGGTAATAGTCTGTCATCCCTTAGGAGCAACCAGCCTTGGCTCAGCCGGCCACTTGTATCATTAATGTGTTGCTCTGACTTAGGAGGCAGATAGGAAGGGCAAAGCCCAGGAGAGGACGATGATGCAGAAGTTCCCAGGAGTGACAGATGCTCCTCTCAATTTTCTGCATCAGTGGTCATCCCACCATTTAATCTCCACACAGGCCACAAGCAGCAAGAGGTCCTCATTGTGCTTGCCACACGTGGAGCAGGTGCTAGACAAGGACAGGGGTCAAGAGCCTGCCAGAACTTTTCTTCGGGGGCCATCAACTTTGTGGGGTCACCTGCTCCAGGAGGCCATAGCTCTCTCATGCACGTTAGGCTCGGCAGTACATGCATGCTAAATTTGTGGGTTCCTGACTTTGTCATTGCCAGGCCATAATTTCTCATTATGTTTTCAGTGTTGTGGCTGGTGGGGTGCAGCCATGAACAACCTTTTTGGGCTTTTCTATAAATTTTCTGTACATTATCTTTACATTGTGGAAGCCGGAGCTCCTCAGATTCCCAGTTCCCATGGACTGCAAAGGAACTAAGTTTAGTGACTCAATCTGATGCTGAAAGTCCTGAACATTGATCCTCTGCATCAAGCCCTCCCGCCCGTGTATTCCTTCTGGAGAAAGATACCAACGAAGAACTTTAGTGTGATTTAACAAATCTGCCTTTGCTTTCCACCACTAGTTAATTTAGATGGAATTTGCTGCATGTCTCTTACTAGGCAGTTGTGGTTTCGTATATTTTTCACTTGCTTTCCTGGTTTTCCTCTTTAACTTTGTGGTCCTGGGTTTCATTCCCTTGTTTCAGTGTTTTCAGGATTAATTTTGTAGCAAAGTAAATGGCAGCTATAACAATTAGCCCTCACATCAGGAAGTTTGTGTGTTTTTTCTTTAAGTTTTTGTGAAGTAGAGCTGTGATGGAAGAAGGGCCAATGATTCTATGATTCTATGAAATAATCCTTGAGTACAGGAAGGAATATGCCCAGCTACTGAGATGGGCAGGAGCATTAAATCCTTGTTGGGTCGTAAATTCTGAGAAGTTTGTTTCCTTTTTTCTGTTCAAACGGATTTAGGAGAATGACACATTTTGTGTCCCCCACCTCCACCTGTCCAGAACCATGTACTTCAAAGCAAGAAGGGTTTTGCTCTGAAGTGGAAGTTTAAAGAGAAAGTATCAGGTACTTTCTAAACCATTTTTGCATCTTTGTTACTGCTTTATCTGTAGTAATTTGAAATGCTGGGGGTGGAATGTTTTTTGGTGCAATGCCAGCAGAAAAGTAAAGCCCAACTTTAACTCTTGAGCTCCTCTTGTCATGGCTTTGTACTTTAGGATCATGTTCTGTGGACAGTAACATTTCTTTACTCTTCTCTGGCAAATACGAAGGGATCTCAGAACATATGTCTGTTCACCTGATGGTGGACACAGAGATCTGTGGACGTTCGTTTTTGCACAGGGTCAGTGTGACAGGGGATTGTACTGGCAGAAGTCGATGGGTTGCAGCTGCAGGGATGTGGTCATTCACTGCCTGCTGTGATGGTGCTTTGGGGTGTGATTTCTTTCAAAGGAGTTGTGGCAAGCAGAGGAGCTCACACTGCCCTTACCAAGGTGTTTCCTTAGTCAAAGTTGTCGGCTGGACGTTTGGCACATATACATTAGCCAGAGTTTCGTGAAAGGGTACAGGACTGTCTCAGTCCAGAAAAGGGGGTGCACAGGAGTGAGTTGCATTGTGAGCAATCAGCCTCGGTGAGGCTCCTGCCTCCATGTTCATGGATCAGCACTGGAATATGGCTTGGAGATTGTTTTTCTGTACAAATAGTTCCTGATCCTTTTTTTTTCCTTCCTTTTTTTTTTCCTTTTTTTTTTTTAATTAAATGTAGCAGCACCAGTGCATGGAAACTGCTCTGTGGGCTAACGTTGCCGCCAAGCAAGGGTTAAAGCATGGCCAGTCCCCACTTCCATTTCCTTACTAACAGCTTTCAGATCTTGGCATCTATCAAAATAGATGCGGAGCCAAAAGCTAACAAAGGTGGAAATGATCGCTGCGGGGCAGGCCGCTGTTTCCTGTAATGTGATCTGAGACCGAGCAGATAAAGCTCCGGCTGCAGCCCCTGCTTGTGCTGGAGATGTTTACAGGGAGCTGCCACTGTACCCAAGGCTGGAGCAGCGCAGGGAGGTCTCTGAGCAACCTGAAAGCAAAACCAAACCAGGAAAGGACAGATGTCATACCTGAAAGTGTGGGTTTGCACAGAATATACATTAAAAGACATTATGGGTTTATAAGGGTTATCTGTTCCTCGGGCGGAGCCAGCTTTAGCTTACAGAAGAGTATGATGGGGAAAGGCAACTGGTTTAAGTAAAACAGCTTGGCCACCCCATGTGGTGGATAATGAAGGAAACAGCCGCTTTGTGTTCCTGCAGCTCCAGTTAAAAGCAGTCACCTGTGTCCTTTTCCTTGGCCCAAAACCCACCAACAGTCACAAAGGCCAGTGGTTCAGGAGGGGTTGGGCAGGGACCTTGGTTGCATATAGTTTTTCTGTCGGTTTTACAGTCATGTGGAAACACGGTGGCTTTAAATGCCAGTCTGGTGGTGCCCTTTGGTAGAGGTGTGGGAGGAAAAGGCGGCAGCAGCAGGACTTTGCTGCTCACTAGCAGCTGTGGCATGGCTGACCACTGGCATAGACTCATGGCAGTGTCTTCTGGATGTGGTTGGGTGTTGGGGTGGCATCACGGGTGCCTCCCAGCTGCTTGTTCTCTACTCTGTCCCACTTTTCTGCTGGTTTTGGTGTGGCTACATCTGAGTAGCAGAAGTGCAGGGAAAAGCAGTTACTTCTGATCATTGAGGTGTGTGATGAGGGAGCGTGGGACCCTGGAATCCCATTTGAGGATGCTGGAAGCCCAGCGTGTTGGGAAATAGGCTGTAAATGAAAAGGGTGTGTGATTTCATAAGGCGCATTGAGGCTTGTGGAGGAAGCTTACCTAAGTCAATTAGCAATATACATGTGCCTTGGTATGCATGAATCCTCCCAGCGGTGTTGAGGCTTTTAAAGCCAAATCTGATACAGTTTTGAGCACTTCTGGAAGCAGGAAGGTATGCAGCTCTCCTTTGAAAGTGCTTCATGCTGGAATATTAACTCAGTTTTAAAGGGGTTGCCAACACACATAGCTCCAACAGTAGAAATGTAGCTGAGGTTACACCAGTTATGTTGGTGGAGAACGGTGTATAGACGGCCATTAAATTTTAAATCAGGCTCATTTTGACTTATTTAAAGTTGATTAAAAAAAAGGTGTTGTTGAACCACAATAAACCATTCTCAAATAAAGGAAGCAATACAAATTAATCAAGTGGGTAATAAGCTGGATCTGAAACACCCAGGTTGCACCTCTGCCCATCCAGTTTTTGCATTTCAGACTTTCTCTTATTATTTTTTCTGCACCTGTGAAGTCATTTTAGATATGTGTTCTCTAGTGAGTATTTTTTCTGTGGACGTTTACTGAAAATAGTAGTTAACCTCTTACCCCCTAAAGCTTGTGTTCAATTCTTCACCATGCAGAAGGGGAAACAAGCATGTTTCTTCTTCATTCTCTTCACAGATCTGTACCACAGTGTACTCTCTGCTTGAGACTGCTGTGGAAGTAATGGAGGTTAGAAAGTCAAGCTCTCTGCATACAGGTTTTTGCATTATGGGAAGAAAAGATGAGTGTTCCTATGTTCAGAGTGCCTAAAGGGCAGATATAAGATGCTGGTATCCTTGCATCTGCCCTGGATTTGATATGTGACCGAAGTTTACTTACTGCTCTTCCCCAATGCAGTTAAGGCCTCCCTGAGTTTGAAAAGTGCTTTGAAATCTTGGGATGGTCAGGTCTTTCTAGAAAGACAAAGCATTGCTATATTCACCTTCTCTTTCAAACCTTTTATTATAACTGCCTTCCGTGAGCACCAAATTCACACAAAAAATATATGAAGCATTAAAAAGTCATTGCGGTCTGTCTCCTTTCCCGCACCGATTGCTGGTTTCTCAATTTTGTACTCAGATTCCATTGCTTGGGAGACACATACATCATGCCAATAGGATCCATAAATATACTTAATCCCAGTTTGCTACAATTTTCTCTTGCTTTAATCTGAATGCAAATGGAATCCCAGTTCACATGAGAAGCCGCTGTTCTGCCTGCCTGCATTGGTAGTAATGCCCCCGCTCAAAATGAAGCACCCTACAGTTTTATTTTGAATATAAAACCACATTTATTTCATGTTTACATCATCTCTAGACTTCGAAATCCTTTCAGGGCACCCCAAAACGTGCCCTCAATTTCTGCTGGTTACCAGGCACTGGAGGAAATACTGGAGGCTGTTGCGAACAACAGCCGCAAGGCAGAGATCAGGATGTACTGGAGACTCATCTGGCAATGCCAAAAAAAGAAAGCACTGCGTCTTAGGAGGGTTTCTCAAGCGCTCAACAGCACAGTAGGCGTGGGGTGGTGGGCTGTCATCGTTGTGACAGTTGAAGCAAGTGGGATCTGCCAGAATTAAGCTGCAGCTCACAATTTTGAGAAGGGCTGTTTCCTCACCACGTTATCCAAAGGTGTGTTCGGTGCGTGGCGGTACATGTCACCCTCATTAAGCTTCATAACGTCATGCAGATCTGAAGCTGGTGATTTGCTTCTGGGACCACTGCCATGCCTCGGGGTGCCTGACGGGAGGATTATTTTTGTTCTTTGCAGAAGACACTGTTTTCCAAATGGATCACAAAAAGAAAAATGTGCTCGTAGGTGTTGAAAGAGCAAATGGTTTTGCATTTGACTGTGCTCTGCTTTTTCTAGTTTCTCTGCTCTTTGGAAGGAAATGGGGCTTTCATCCCAATCTTAAATTCTGGGTCTTGGTGGACTGGCTCAGTCCACATAACTGCAGTGAGGACTGTGATTTTGGAGGGGAAGGCAATTGAAGCAGTGTGCGGTGATTCACAAAACAGACCTTCTGAGGTACTGTCTGCTCCCTAAGCCAAGTTTTGCCTGTTACATTTTCCTGGGTCCTTTCATTTTTGCTTCTAGTTCATAAGCATTTGTGCTCTTATACACCCCCAGAGTATTTCTGGAGTTCTGTTAGGGCAGCATCTGCACCTGGGTTGAAATCCATTTCATCCTTTCTCATGGAGATGTAACCCACACTGCAGTTTTCCATGAGGCAGGCTGCCATACCGTGTCCTGCCCACAGTGTTCTCATTACACACTCTGTCTTTACTCCATGTTACTAGAGACCCTGTCTAGACCTATCTCTGCTTGCCCCAGAGGTTGCTTCTGGTGCATTTTTTTCTGCTTTTAGCATGAGTTTCTCCAAGTCCTTTCTGAGGAGTCCCTGGCATCTCATTATGTACTGATTTTGGAGGATTGTGCCCCTGGTTTTCTGCACTATAATGTTTGGATCCATTTGGAGACTTGTTATTCATTAGCAGCTCCCCAGGCCTACCAGCCTCATCTGGTCTTCTACACCAGCATGCTTCCCTTTAGCCACCATTTGACTGTGCAGGTCTGTTGTGAAATCCTTTCCCTGACTCACCCTTTTGATCCTTTTAAACTCCCCACTCAAAAAGCGCATTATAGGCTGGGATGAGGAACTCACCCAGGTTTCAGGTGTGCTGGTGCCTTTCATCCAAGCATCTCTGAAGCTTCTGGAGAACAGATAGTCCCCACCATGGTCTCTTACACAGTGTGCCATGAGTTTATGTCTTCTCTGGCTGCCAGGGAACAGTCTTGAATTTGCGAAACCAAAGGCCACTGCCTTCACACACTGGAAGGCAGGTTTGGTTGCGAGAGTGTTGGGGGAAAGGCTGAATCTGCTGGTCTTATCAGAGACTATTCTCTGCTGCTGGTACTTTGTGATGTCTCCTTTTTGTTCAGTACTTTCAAAAAGCTTATTTTTGTGAGGTCACCAAAAAATATTTTTTAATTGGCATTTTTCATGCAGTCGGGGAGAAGGAGCCAGTGGAACTGTGGGCAAGGATGTCCCCATCACAAGATTGGTCTTTGCTGGGTATCGTGGAGGCAGGGCTGGTGTTCTGTGAATGACCAGATGGGAATCAGTCAGTAATTATAGCCAATTCACAGAACCACAGAATCACAAAGTGATATGGGGTTGGAAGGGACCTCTGGAGATCATCTAGTTCAACCTCCCTGCCAAAGCAGGTCCACCCAGCAAAGGTTGCACAGAAACATGTCCAGGTGAGTTTTGAATGTCTCCAGAGATGGAAACTCCACCACCTCTCTGGGCAGCCTGTTCCAGGGCTCTGCCACCTTAAAAGTAAAGAAGTTCCTCCTCACATTTAGATGGAACTTCATACGGTGAAGTTTGTGCCCATTTCCTCTTGTCTTGTCACTGCGCCCCACTGAAAAAAAGACTGATCCCATTCTTTTGACACCTACCCTTGAAGTATTTATGAGCGTTGATCAGATCCCTCCTCAGTCTTCTCTTCCCTAGACTAAAGAGACCCAAGTCCCTCAGCCTTTCCTTGTAAGAAAGGTGTTCTAGGCCCCTAGTCACCTTTGTAGCCCTAATTCCCCTGGTGGCACAACCTCTGTCATTGGGTGCACAGGGTTATCAAATGTTACCTGCTGTTAAAATCCCATTAAAATGGAAACAGCAGCTTCAGAGAATTTTGTGTCTCTGTCATTTCATTTACCAACCATCTGAGCTCTGGTTACAGAGTCTGTCTTGGAGCAACCTTCATAGGTGGGTGGATATTGTCGCTTTCCCCATGAGTTCTTCATGGCGCTGTTGATCTCCTGACTTAAATTTTTTATACAATTAAGGAAAGAATCATCAAACTGTCTGTGCAGGAAAGTGATGATCAGTGACAGCCTGAATGTATCACATCAGCAACTTCCTACGTGGCACTTTGCTACCCCCACAGAAGTTATTTGCAGATAGTTTTAGTTACTCTTTGTCTTGCCCAAAGGCAAAAGAGTTGTTCAAAAAATAAAGAGGTCAGTGGAGCCTCCAGAGATTTCCTCTTGTTTCCGTGTGGTCTTGGGAGGTCCTGTTTTCCCAGCCTGTACAAGGACAAAGTTCTGACTGGATGGAGGTAGGAAACACATTGAGATGTGCAGCACAAGTTTGGCAGTACCTAACTGCAGAGAGAAAGGAAAATGGGCCCAGTGTTCTGCAGTGAACCCAAACCACACATGGTAGAGTTTGAGCAGAGCTGCTGGTCCTGGGGCTCCTGGGTAGAGCAGGACATAGTCATGGTCCTCCTTGCTCCAAAACACAAAGTCCAAGGGGAAAGTGCCAAGCAGGCAGCTATCACTAGGGGACAACATGCTGCCTGCATGGAGATCTGAGTGCTGCTGCTGTGTACAGAGCATCACTGATGCTCAGCAAGTTGCAGTTCCCAAAGTAGGTGTTGATACTTGTCTCCTCCTCTCGGGTATGGTCTGGGGGCAGGGCTCTCCAACCTTCGTGCCAGAAGGAGGATGATAGTGGTTGCACATGGGCATCCATCAGGTGGAAAAAACAAGTGACAAAGCCACCTTGTACAGAAATGTTATCACTGGTGGTTGTGTTTATGTGCATGTGTTTATTTTAAATAACCTCCAAACAATGTATTCCATTGGGTTTTTTTCCATTTTAAATGTTGAAACCAGCTTCAAAATGACCTCCTGAGGTATTGGTTCAGATAATTCTCAGCAGAGAACAACTTTTGAGTAAGAGCTAGAGCCTCATAATGAGGCCTCGAAACATTAAATCCATCACTTCATTTCCCCAGGTACCTGCGTGCCTGGAATACATTCTCCTTATGCTCCTTTATTTGAACTCTAGAAGAGGGTGACAGAGTTATCAATTAAAACAGTGGCATGCACAAGGTTTGGAAAGGGAACGAGAAACATGAAAGACCTGTGAACAATTTCCTCCTCCTCTCCTTCCCCTGCAATTTATTCTATTCCTGGTTTTCCATGTGATATCTCTTCCTTGCAAGCCAAAAACCAAGCCAAACCACCTCCCCCATCCAGACTTATTTTGGGAAGATGCTTGGGAACACCTTTTACTTTGAAATGATTCGTTGCTTTATTACATGGGTAGGGAGGAAGCAGCAGGGACTCCCCCCACATGCCTCCCGGATCACGTGTTGACACTACGCCGATATACCTCACAAAGATCTTAGGCAGTAAATCCCTGCCCTGGTGTGAGGATTCTCAGAAACACCTTTTCTTTGGGTTCACAGTCTTGTTTGAGTCGATGATGCCACTGCCATTGCCTCCATCGGTGTCAGGCTCTTGATGTGAAAAGATATGGAGCTAGTCACAGCTGGAGACTAAAGGTCAAGTCCATGCATCTGGTGCTGTCACGTTTTCCAGACAGTAGTTCAGGGCCCATTTTCCAGGCCTGGCATCTTAAAAAGCTCTGCATCCCACAGAAAAACTCCTTTGTAAGACCTACTTCTCTGTAACCTTCTTGCCACTATTCCCCATCACTGGGGAGAACTGCTGTCCTTACTGGCCTGGATGCTGCAAGAATAAGTACATTGTCTGTAGTGATGTCATTTAAAAAAATTAATACATTAAAAATGTTTCCTTCCTCTATAATAATGATAATCTTAATTTTTGAGCTTCCTGCAGTGCAACATTTTCTTAATTGAATTCCTAATTCATTGAACATCTCTAATAAGCATGAATGGCAATTTCATCTTACTGGCTGTATTCTTCTATGAGAGGCTCTTTGGAGACTGGTTCATGAAATTAAGACTTTTTTCACCTCTCAGACCAAGGTTTTAACTCCAGCTTTTGCTCACCAGTCAGCAGGAACCTGGGGCACTCTGCTTCTCCAGACCAAGGAGTGAAACAGGAATAAGGCCTGGGCTCCTCTCATTCCTGCCTTCAGTTTGAAGGCACTAACCCTCCTGCAGGCACCCTAGGCTCATCTCTGAGATGCTTTTCTGTTTGGGTTAACATAGGAATGTTCTCCAAAACCACCGAACAATATTTTTAACTTTAAATGGCTTCTTAAAATGCAAGGAAGACTATGGCTTGAGCCTCTGATCATTAGAATTAGTGCACATGGCTCAGAGAATACAGCCCAATCCAATTAGGGCTTTGCTAAAGGCAAGGACAAAAACAGGTGCTGTGGAGGGGAAGAAGGGTCTAGAGATTTTTCAACTCCTATCTACAGAACAAGATTCTGTCCTTTTGTGGTAATTTTGATATTCTTCCTGTGACTTTGATTTGCAGGGAAGAAGAAACAGAGATAACAAACACTGTGGGTCTTCTATAGCTTCTGTGTAGTATTTTCCAGCTCTCCCCTTTTCCCTGGTCACCTGTATGGAGTATAAGACATATATTTTATTCAGGGCCAGAGCAGAGCAAAATCACTCAGTGCATTACATACATGTTCAGTTAGGAACTAAATTAGGTTGTAGTTCAGTCTCATGGACATTGGTGGAGTGAGGTTTTCTTCCCATCAAAGACCAAGTGATGGAGCAGTTGGTAAGAGCTCTGTATTGTCACCTCTTGTTGTCCTGTACACTGGATTGATGTCTCAGTGGCACTCAGCAGTGACATCTCAAAGTCTGGGGGACTCGTTTAACTCCATCCCCTATCAATTTGATGTCTTCTCTTCATTTTTATTAGTAACACTGATTTTTACTAAGGATAGAAGCTTGTATTGAGCATGCATCATTTAATTAAAGGGATGATGCAAACATGTGTCTGAAATTTCCTGTGAACATTGACTTCTGGGAGGTTGTCCATATTTTGTTTGGGCTCTGGCAAATTGATATCTGTGTAGCGCTTCCTCGGAACAATTTGGTTTGCTTTGAAAGCAATAGCTCATTTAAGGCCACTTAGTGCATGCTCTGAAGCTGAGCTGCATCATGGCTTCAACTGATTTCAGCTCTCATTAAGCAAATGGACACATCCCTGTCTTTTTACACCAGGGGCCTCTTAATATACTGATGTTCTTTGTGTCTGTAGGCAGAATATCTGTCCACTGGAGACCTGCCCAGAAAGGTGGCTGCTGCCCTGCACTGTGTTTGTTCAAATGGGCCTATCTGTATTTTCAGACATGGCAAGTGTCTCATCATTCTCAGCAGATGAACCTGCTATTAAAAGCCCTGAAACTACAGGGTTTTTAAGAATTATTTAGAGAAGCCGGACAGGTTCGGATATGCGTACACTGCTGCTGTTTCAAACCTGACATTGTCATCAACGAGGAACTTGCACTGTAGTGTCTTGTAGTGCTGCTGGAGGATGTGGCTTCAAAAAAAAACCAAGGTCACATAAAAAGAATATATTGTCCTTTGGAAGTGGAATGAGTCAACTGATTTTCTGGAGGCAAATTTATAGGATTCGCTTAGAGGCGAGCCCACATTGTCCGCCTTTACAGGAGCTTTGGAGCTCTCAAGAGCACTGGAAAACTACTGCAGAATTTGCATCTCACATGGAACTGGAGATCCAGTTGTTAACCCAGAGTCCCAAAGCTTGTGTCATGCTTAGCAGACAGAAAAACATCAGCAGTCAGACAACACAGGCATACCTAATTACCCCCATCAGTTAGTTACATTCCCTTTGTAATTAAACCTTTGATAGGCATTTCAGTGCATTCCGTGCTGCACCAAAGTCACTATTTTTCCATGACATCTTCTTCTTTCTGTGTTGCTCAGGTAGTCATGCTGCCCTGATCACAGTAATAGAAGAGATCTTCAAGAAGTGCATCATCACAGGATCTTCTGTGGCTCTCCCTTCTTCTGTATCCCTGAGAGAATAGCGGAAGTGAGTATTCTATTTTAACGTTTTCCTTTTTTATCACTGCTGATAAACAGGTGTCAGCAAAAGAGTAGCTTCGCACTTGAAATGTGAGTCAGCTTTGAGATCTGTTTGGAATTCGTTTTAGGGTCAGTGTGTGGGAAAAGTCGGACTCTCCCAGAAGTGAGGTTTATTTCCGTGTTTCCCTACCAATTGGCCAAATGGTTTCTGAGAAGTAGACCATACCAGGCTTCATTGTGACATCAGTGGAGTGAGCATATTAAAAAAATCCCAAGACCTGAAAATTGACTTTGGGTAGAGGAAAATAATAGGCAGGATGGCTGCCCATCAAGTGACGGTGTGACTTGGCTGCTGGCCAGTGAGTGGCTCTGCAGAACATCCTGTGAGACTTAGATTTTCTGAAGAACATGGGAAATCATCTTAGCCAGTTTATATCACCTAGAAATTAGAGGGTCAGTCTTCCTGGGTACTCATCTTGAGAGTGTCAGAGAGCGATTCCACCCTGCTGTGTTAGCGTAGGGAGCTGAGGGAGACCACTCTCCAAGCCCAAGGTATTACCCCTGGTAATGCAGCTGTATTACTCACTAAAAGAGATTTAGGCTTGAAAATGTTGTGAAGGGCTGAAAATGTGCACAGAGACAATTACTGCAGCTCATCACGTCCCTCTGATGGTGGTCTGATGGTCTCTAGAAGAAGCTAAGCAACCTGTTGCAGATGTCAGAGGAGTAAGCCAGGTCATTTTCACTAGAAAATGCAAATGTGTTATCAACATCAGGACATTCCTTAGGCTTACTGAGTATATAAGAAGCCCAAGGTTATCAGAGGTTATCAGCCCAAGTCTCTCACATTAAAAAAAGAAAAAAAAAGTCCCAAAAGATTCTTCTTAGTCTTGCAAGCTGCATTTAAGAAAAAAAGAGAAACGCACATTTAAAAAAGATACGTGCACAATTAGGAGATTTAGGAGGGTGATCCAACCTGCTACAGCCAGAGAAAGAGACTGTCATGACTCTTAACTCTGGTCATATTATTGATAAGGAAGGTGACTGACAGATTCCAGATACTCAAGTCAGGCTGCCTTCTGACATTTTCTGTCAGTAAAAATAAGTAGCCTCTCTTTACATCTAACAAAAATCTCTTCCCTGGCTCTCCTTCCCAGTTCCCCCTCCTGTCTCCACCTCCAGAGATGTCTGAACAGTATAATTTCCTTTTATTTTTAGCCATCTTTCATAATTGAAAGTATCTCTGTGTCGAAGAGAAAACGTTCCCATGAATTCCTCAACAGGCACTTACTGAAAGCAATTGATGAAAATGAAATATTTAATGGGGTTTTATACCTGTGGACCTGGAGACACTGATGCATCTCAAAAGCAAAATTTTAATGACATCAGTGTGGATGGGCATGGAGCCGTCACCCCCACCATCCCCAGCTTCGCTGGTGCTTCTCTTTTGGGGTCAGTATTGGATCCTGCTGTGAGGGGTGCATGAGCCAGTGGCGGGTGACCTTTGGGAAGCAGTGGCTGCTCCTGACCCCTGTTCCTGTTGAAATCCCAGTTCTGCAGCTTGGATCAAAGCTGTTTCTCACTTGTCGATAGTACTTAAGGTGGCTGCAGCGCTCTCCAGAGATCCAAATACATTCACATTCATCTCATCTAAGGTAAGAACCACTTGAAATCAGATCCAGGGTCCAGCTAGCCCCATTCCTTCTCTTGCAAAGTGGCCAGAGCAGATAGCTCTGGAAGAAAATGACACGGCATCTCTTTTAGGTGGTCTCCTGTGTATGTGCTGCCCACCTGCATGAGCTTGCACTCGATATGTCTCAGAGGCATTGGTTTTTGTCTTTGAAGGATTTTTCTTCCCTGAATTAGTTCACCTCTCCCTAGGCCAGTTCTGCGGTCCCTTTCCAGTGCTCAGGAAACACAAATACTGGTCCTGCCCATCTCAACTGGATTTGAGCTGCAACAAGAGCATTTCAAAGAAAGTAGAGAAGCAGAAACACCCTCTTGTCAGCACACTGTGAGGCAGGAGTTGATTCAGCTTAATGTGGCTACTGAGACCAACACTGAGGATCCAATTTTTTTATTGCATTCACTTCACAAATCAAGCTCTTTCTAAGCAAGCTACCGAGTTGTGACTCACCCCCAGCCCACAGCTGACTGCTGTGGATGTAGAGAGGGTGGACCTCAGGTCTTCCCCTTTTTCTCTCCCTTACAAACTAAAAACCTCTCCTTCCTACATGTCCTCTTCTAGGCTGCCTCCCCTCACCCCCCAAGTGTCACTGCTCTGTCCCCAGCCACCTCCCAGCATGAGCAGTGGCTCATGCATCTCACAGCATCTCAGTGGAGAAGGGTGTGGGGAACCATGTTGTGTCCTGAGAATTAAGGAGGCAGGACCCCACCTTCTCTCTGCTGCCACCAGACGTGGGTATCAGCCTAAGGAGGGTCTCACTTGCTGCCTGTGTCAGTCCCTTGTGGTCTCCTGTTGCAAAAGCTGTGGAAGAGAGTTTTCAGTGTACGGTGTCTGTTTGGGAATCGTAACAAGGCAGGAATTCATTAATCATAACTAATTATGTTGCCAGGTACAGAGAGGATTATATGATGTGTGATCTAATAACTCCTAACCGTTAATCACCTGTGGTAGGTTCTCAGCACATTGCACAACAGGTCACAACTGACCTTTTAAGGTGAAACCACAAAAGGTGTTTCTTTTGTAGGTGTGTCCTTGCTCTGCTCAACTAGAGCATCCTTGTGAGTAGCAGGACCTCCTGGTCTGGTGGAAGTAAGCAGTGTTGCCTCACAAGTATTGTCACATCTCAGAGGAGTTTCCTGCTGGAATTTCTGCAGTGATGTCAACAGCAGATGATGGAACTCAGTCTGAATTTTCCATGAGGCTGTTGCTGCACAGGTGTCCGTAGGTGCCCAGAAACCCAGGTGGTCTCCAAAGGTGCCTGGGAACGTTTTGCCATCTCAGAGAAGGTGTCACTGTGGTGGACCCATGACTGCAATCTAGCCCTACAGTGTACCTGCATATGAGTTGCATAGGGTCAGAGTTAGCAAACTCATGCCATTTGTGCATCATTCATTCACTTCTGTCCACCAACCCCAAAGATACACTTTTCCTCTATGAAGAGCTGCCTCCATAATGAAGATATGAATAACAAAGACAATGAAGATGACCCTTGCCTGTCAGTAACAGTCCCTTCCTGCTGCCGCCCTGGCACTGTGAGCAGCTGAAGTGTGCACCACCAGCACAATGTCCTCAACAACCTCTTGGGCTAGGCTTAGCTTAACCAATACAAATATATCTGCTGTGTGAACACAATTGCATGTAATTGCTAAGATAAAGTTAAAATAATTGCCTAGGTGATAGTCACCCTTCCAGAGGCATTTGTGAATAAGCTGGGGTTTTCTGGGTAACCCCACACTCTGCCCAGGAGCTGATGGCAACTCTCCCAGGCAGCCAAAGCACAGTTCTTCCTCTGGAACATCTTCCCTGCGACCCTTGGAGTGGTTTCAAGTGAAAAACAAAATGACAACATTTTAAACATTTGCCTCCCACGCAGTGTCTCTCCTCAGCCTCCTTTGCTGCTTGCTGTGGGTTCAGAAGTCTCTGGTGGATTAGTCTGCACCCGAAAAAAATGTGTGTTTGCCAAAATAGAAGCATTTTTGCAGAAGGCAATGATTTGGCTAAATGTTTTGCCAGCGTGCGTCTCTGGGGTTTGCAATTTGTTTCAGCATTTTGTGGTTTTATTTAATTTTAGATTTCATTTCTATCAAAACAAAATATTTTAATGTTTTCAAATAATTTTGTGGGCTAGGGGGAAAACATTGATTTTTCAGATCAGTTTTGAAAAGCTAAAATTCCCTGCTACTGCTAGTGGTCTCATTTTGCTGTCAGCTCGCAGTATCAGCCCTGGTTACACAGAAGTCAATGCCACTGTGAAAGGACCTGAACATCTTTCCCACTAATATGCTTTACTTTCAGGATGGTGAATTATTTAAAATGCTTTCTATGGCTTTAGTCTGTCCTAAGTCACAATCTCATATTTCATTAATGTTGGTCTCATAATCGATTATTTCTTTCCTGGAAGCAGCTGGGATCTCCTGTAAAGGAGCAAGGTGCAGTTAGTACCTTCTTGGCTGGTGATGGAGAGCAAGGCAGATGGGGTCTGGACTGATGCACTGGTTCAGCTAAAGCCAGGGATGGCTGTGACCTGCACAACCCAGCATGAGTTGGAGGAGAGCAAAGCCAACAGTGGAGCAGGGGATTTACACAAGCAAGGTGAAGCAGCCACTAGGGTTGGTGAACCTTAGAGAGAGAGCATGGAACAAAACAAGAAAAGATCTTTCAAGGCAATTGGAAGCATTTATATTTGATATGCCTCCGTAAATGCTGTTTTCTAGCAGCTGGGAAATCTGCTCAGTTGTCATAGTGGGAAAAGGGAGTGAAGAATAACGTGTCCAGCGGAAATTCCTGCAGCTCTTGGCTCAGCAGAGCATACTTGCTGAAGACTGGAGCCTACTCAGGACACTGGACCTAACACCTCTGTGTTTGCAAGCAGTGGGATCTTGGATGACCACAAGCAGTAAGCTTGGGGTGTCATTAAAATAGCAACACCTGCAGCAGCGCAGAGCCCTGAACTCCCTGATGAGGGGTTTCAGTGTGCTGCTGCCTTGGAGGGAAGATGCCACCTACTAAATCACCCAAACCGCTTCCTGCAGCACCTCATTTTTCCTCACGTCTCCTATCCAAGTAGTGACTAGATCCATGTGAAAAATGCTGTCTCTGCTGAAGTAGTTGGTCTGGGCGTTGCTGGATCCTCACTGCACATTGCCAGCAGGACGGCTGCAGAAGGCATAACACCTGTGCCGACACCATGTGCAGAGCCAGAGCCCGGCCCTTTTCCATACTGGAGCTTGCCAGTGAGCTCTTCATCACAACCCTCTGGAGACGGATGACATGCAGACCCTTGTGACTGCTCACAGGCTCTTGGAGATGTGAGGATATGGCCAGAAGTGCATCTGAAGCGGTCGGTTGGGAGAGCTGCCCAAGCATCTTCAGGGCCAAAGCAGTACCAGCTTTCAGATCTTGGATGTGTCAGTCCAGGTGGGGATGGACAACCAGCATGAACCCTTGTTATGCACCAGAGGTCCCCTCTCCAAAGCAGCTCCTTCAGGAAGGGCATGGGTTTGGTCAGAACCTTCTCTCTTGACTTGGGACCCAGCCCAGTACCTTGGTGGTCCCTAAATTGCCATGGAGCTGCATGCTCACAACTCACATGCCAAAGGCCAAAACCCCACAGTGATTCCCTCTGGTCAATATTTTTTCAATATATTGACTCCACCAGGCAGTTAGTCAGCAGCAGCGGACACTGTTGGCAGAGCCAGGAACCCTCTTGCTTTCCTTCCTGAAGAAGGAACCTGAGTGTCACACTTGCTCCCTGGCCTGGAGAAGACCTAGGAGAACAGATCTGCAAGCTGTGGGTATTTTGCACTCCCAGGAACTTACCCAGCACCCGATCAAGCTGATTGCTGATTCATTGACTGCTTTTTCTGGATGTGGACTGGGAGACAGGCAGAGATATCTCTCAGGCTGGCTGGAGCCTTCAGCAGGGAGGAGCACTGTGGCAATCCCAGCTGCCTGCTTGCTCCTCAGCTTTCTCTTTCTCAAGGGCTTCAGGAAGCTGCAGAGACTCAGAGGTGGTTTCTTGCCCTTTTTCAAAAGTGTGGCTAAAAATAAAGAAAGTACTGAAACCAAGACCAGCCCAGGAAGCAGAGTGTGTAGGTGTGATGGTAACCAACACCTGAGGCTGTGAAGCGTCCCAGAACTGGCATCCATCTGGTAGACATGTTGGCTCTCTCTCCTCATTCTTTCTTTGGCATCTTTTCAAAGAGCACACAAGATGATGAATCTAAAGTTGTCTTGTCTGAAAATGCCCTATGCACCTTGTTCCAGTTATAAGGAGGACAATGGTTTTCATTTGCAAAACCTACCAGGACCCCCAAGCTGCTACTGTGCTCTATGCTTTTGTTTCCTGGCTGAAGGTTTCTGGAGGTGGCTGGTAGAAAATGGTGAAGGCAGATATTTCTTCATGGTGAGAGACCAGGATGTCTCTGAGGTTTTGCCCTTGGTAGATGTAAATAGACCAGCAGACAACACTCGCCCAGTGCACAGGGGTGAGTTCTTGGACAGCCTTGGGTGGCAAAGGGGGAAGTTTTAATTCGAAAGGAGCTCCATCAAGTCTCAGGAAACCTCAGCTCAAGACCTGAAAGGAAGGGTGCCATGGCAGTTAACTCATAGGTTCTCTGTGGCCGGGCAATGTGGACGTGCCAGCCTCGTGGTGCACCCCTCACTCACCCTCTCAGTGTGCACACAGGTAGGTGTTTTGGGTGTGACGTGGAGATGCAGGTCTTCCCTGAAGATGGGGTAGTTGTAGGGCCTCTGTATAGCGAGGAAAGTCATAATACGTGCGGATGCTGCTGCCGCAGTCTCCCCAGAAGAGCCATGCCTCCACCCTGCTATAGCAAAGGGGATTGGGGCAGGGTGGGCATTAACATGTTCATCCTTACCCAGCCTGAGAGCTGCAGCTACTGTGGATGAAGGGGTGTGGTGGACAAACATGGATTTAGTGTCATCTGTAATGCAGTGCAGAGGTTGGCATTTGGGTGTGAAAGGAGTTTGCCACTGCTGGGTTCAGGAAATTGCTTGGTGATACTGTGACCTTGGAGCAGCTCATCTCCTCCCTTTGCACAGCCAGGAGAAGCTGCGTGCTGCCTTAGGGATGGGAGCATTACTCTGTGATGCAAAAAAGCCTGAGGTAGCACAGGTGGGACAATGTATGTACAAGATGAGTTTTGTAAGCTGCATTGGTCTGCAAGAGCCTACAGAGGGGCACCTCTTGGGTGCAGTGTCCGAGCTACTCCGACAACCTGAGAGGCTGTAATTCCCCTTTCCTTCCTGTGTTCTCCATCCCCAATGCCTCCATCCCCAATGGTAGGAAAGAAAGTATCCTCAGAGCAAGCGGAGTCAGAGAGTGGCAAAGCTGGAAGGAGGGTTGTGAAAATCCAGGTGGGAACCAAACAGACTGTGCTTCCAGTAGCAAATTCCCAGAGGCGGGCTTCCAGAGACAGTCCTGGGTGGACTGCAGACACCAGCAAAAGAAAAAGCCATGAACATTGCCTAGACCCTGCATTAACCTCCCCTCCCAACATCCACGACCCTTGCTGACGTTAACGTGAAATTGGAAGTGGTTTATCCCCTGTCAGCCCTTTCCTGCTTATCTGGAGCCAGCAGCGAGAGCAGGAGCCGTTCTTGCAGAGGGACCCTGCAAATCCTCAGACAAATGCCTGGACCAAGCACCTTTTCCCAGGGGGATCGGAGTAGATTGAATAATTAATCACAGCTTGTCTGGGAGAGGATGAGGAAGTCTGAATAAAGGTGTTAACAGCTCTTAAAGGCATTCCCGGTTTGCAGAGGGTGCTGGCTCAGATTATCTGGAAATATTATTAGCTGGAGTGGGAGAGGGTTTTTTCCTCCTCTAGGCTCTCTGCAGCCACCCTAAATCTGCTTGAGCCATGGAGACAGGTTTTATTGTGGGGGGGGGAGAAGTGTTGGCTGCCAGTGGGTCAGCAATTAATTGGTTTATTCCTTTCTCACGGTTATTTTCTAACCAACAACTGCTAAAACCTCAGTGCCCACTTTGTCCCAGCTCAGGAAATAAGAACCACAGGGATTTGTTGGGGGGAACCCCAGGCCACGAGGTCCTTTGTCTTGCGCCAAGCCTCTTTCCCCGTTGTCTCGTTTTAGGATGTGATTAGTGTTTTCTGCCATGGGATGTCAGCTGAGGGATGAGAACTGTGTGCCAAGAGGAGGAAGGAGCTGCCACAGATGGGTGGTAAGTGAAAGCAGAGAGTCCAAAGGAAATTTTCTTCCAATGTCTCCGTGGCCCGTTACTTCAGACAGTATTACCTTCTCTTCTGGCAGAAATGGCCATCAGCCACATGTTTCTGGGTGAGGGTGAGCTCTCCTCTGTTCTCTGCTGCTATCTAGGAAGCCATTTCTCATGAAACTGGCTTTACTGGAGCAACGGTTCTGTTTTCCCCATGGCTTTGTCACAATTCCAGTGTTTTTGCAAGTCAGAAACAGGGGATGCCATCAAAGCAGAAACCTGCTGCCCTGACAGCTCCAGTTCAGCCCAGTTTCTGTCACCCGCTCTGCTGGTATAAATGGGCTGAAGCTGGTGGCAGTGCTGTGCTGGCACAGCTGTGCCTGGCAGCAGGGTCTTGCTGAGAGCACCACAGATGGCTCTCTTACGGTAATTGCCCTGATAATGCATCTTGAGCTGGGAAATCACCTTTCAGACCAGAGGAGGAATAGGAAAAGAATATGACTTTGGCCTGAAGGATTTTTATATTTGTAGCTTGGCGTCATTTTGACTTGGAGTGAAAAGCAAACGTTTCTAGTCCTAGAAGCATGATGGAGTGGAGACTGTGGAACTGCTGGTGCAGGGCAGTCCTCTTTCTGCTTTGCCTGCCTGGCCTCCCCAGAAGCCTGCTGGGCAAGCAGGAAAACCCCTCCATGGAAACGTTCATTGGAAATCACATTGTCGACAGGGAACAGTCCCTGTTGCCGTGTGGCTACTTCTCTCCCAACCCCAGCTCTTCCTAAATCTTTAGTACGAATCAGGTTCTCTGAATAGAGTCACACGGGCTGCTTTCTTCGTGGTTGTGCTGATTTCCAACAACTAATGTAGCCCCAAAGAAAGCATAGTGGAAGCAGCAGATTTTCAGGTTTCTCTTTTCCTTCACAGAAGACCATCCCTTTGAGGCATGAAGCACGGCAAGCCCAAACCAGATCCCCATTGTCCTTGGGGATCAGCCTGCAGGGATGATGAGAGAAACGAAGAGAGTCTCCAGCCTTCTCTGGAGCTAAACTGCAAAACCACAGGCTTCACCAAAGCCCTTCTCCCAGCAGAGTCTCTGTGTCTCTCTCTCGACTAAGGGCTGGAAATATTGAAAGGTATGGAAAATCCATTACAAATAACTAAATTAACCCTCCCTGCAGCACTGCTGGCTCCGTAAGCACTTCCCCAGCTGCTGGGAGACTGCAGGAGCACTCCCCAGAGCAAGCAGACGCAGGTGGTGCTGGTGTGTGTCTGAGAGCAGCGCAACAGCAGGGGAGGAGGCTGGACTTTCTGGTTGTCTGAACTCTTCCCCTCTGCTACAGGACCTTTGGCCAAGCCCTGTAGCCTCTCTGGGGTTTCCAGACAGCCAAATGTCTGCCCTGGAGGGGCCCCACTGGAGGCTGGGGGTCCAGGCTTGGCAGTGGTGGCAGAGCAGGAATATACCCAGTTTCCTTGAGTCAGAAATGTAATTTTGCATTTAAATAACTTTTTCCTCCCAGAGAGTCCTTAAGGACTAGTGTGTTAAGAAGTAGGGGAAGTCTGGCTGGCCAGCCTGAAAGATGGTAGTGGGATAGAGGGGAAGGGAAGAGACCGGGCACTGTGCAGGTCCACAATGTGACCAGCACATAAACCATGAGAAGGGCAGGAACCGGGAGAGGGACAGGCTGTTTTGGTGTTGGTTTCCTGTTTCTCTGTTAAGAAAACCAGAAGGCAAAGGGTCAGTGTTTCTGGTGTGCAGGCAAGCTCTGAACTAAGCCAAGCTCTAGCATGTTCCAGTGTCCCTTTCCTTCTTGAAGGACATTTCTCGTGACACTTTTCTGGGGAAGGAAATCAACCTTGTGGTCAGCAGGGTGGCATGAGGAGCTCTGAACTTGGTAGTGCTGGATAGAGGCAAAGAGATGTTCCGGGAAGTGCAACTGGGCTAGGGGCTTGTTGCAGTCATCTCCTGCCTTGTTCTTCCAGTGCTCTCCACTTCCCTGCAGACGTTAGTTCTGCAAAGCAAGTTGGATTGTAGCCACTGGGACCAAATCGATGTACCGGGTTAGTTTTGTGTTGTCCATTACAGGGTTAGATGGGCGTAGTGTACAGGATGGAAAAGAGACCAATGGCTTGCTCTTGTTTTGAAGAGCCTCCTGTTAGAAGTGAAGGACCAGGGTTCACATCGCAGCTTATGTTTCACCAGTAACTTCTGCTGTTGAAATTGCATTATTGTTTTTAATCATGGAAGGCTTATTTTCCCACACTGGAAAATTAATTCAGCACCGCTGGCAAAGCTGGGGGCCAGGAAGTTTTAATTACTGTTTGTACAGTGCTTTGGAGCTCTGAAGTGAATGGTGCTGGAGGCCTGGGAAGGGTTATATTATATATTGGCAGATACTTATCTTTTATTATATATCTGAGCTCCGTGGTCCTGTCAGCAGCTCTTTCCTGATGCCTGGATGCAGTGAGGCTTCCTAACACAACTAGTGCAGATATCCCCCTCCTGTAGCTGCTCACCACTGCTGAGCATCACTGCACAGTAAGAGGGGGACCAGTGTCCACCTCCAGCCAAACTAAACTCAACCACCATGTGCCTGTAAAGCCCACCTGCTACACAAGAGAGAAGACCCATAAAACTGTCTCTCACATGGCTTTTCCCATTAAAGCATCTCTTCCTTAGGCCATGCAGCCTCATCCTACATTAACCTTCCTGTCCCTCTGCCCCCCTGCTCAGAACAACACCTCCTTAATTATAATCCATCAAATTCCTCTCTCCTCTACCTGAAAAGAATTGGATTTGGAGACAAGGAACAAATGTGAAGGCGTAAGTCTCTTTTCATGGGAAAGAAAATCTATCCAGCACCCTGCTGGGAACCCTGCTTTGCCTAAACCCCAGCATAATGCAGTAAGAAGTTAAGGCTCTTAGCAGGTGAACAGTGCAAGAGTCCTGCTAAGCACATCTCAGGTCTTTGCGGTCAAGTGCTCTGCGTTGCACCCAGCACACTGCGTTTCCCACAACGGGGCAATTGTGGCCCCTCTGCTCTGGCACTGGCATCCCACACTTGCCCACGCAGGTTTGCAGAGGGAATAGGCTGTTCAACAGCCTCTTGCAGGTCAAAGCCGGTGTTTCAGGAAATGAGCTTGTAGAGGAAAGGAGTTTTTCAATATTGTCAAAGTCCTGGGAAAAGGACATATTGGCTATCGATTAGCACGTGTGCTCACATGGTAATAACTGTGGGTGTGTGAGGTAATATGGTATCCAGGATTATGATACCATCCACATGAAAATCAGTGAGGGAATATGATGACTGACCTAAAATATGGTTTCTTTTCTTTATCATCCACTTGTGTTTTGGTGGCACACTTGGTTTTCTGACAGATACTGCAGAAATATTCAGCTGATTGCTGCAAAGGACAAAACTGGTGTTACTTAAAATTTGCCAAAGTGTCTAAAAAGTAAAAGCCTCCCCAAAAGATGTGCTTTTGCTCTTTAGCTGTGTCTCAAACTGGTTGTTTACTCCTGAGTGGTGGGTTCCTGCAGTGGTGGGGAGCCCCTCACTGCCTGTGCCAGGTGCAGCAGGCAGGAGAGGGTGGCCCGGGTGGGGTCCCTTTGCAGAGGGTGAGGGCAGAGCACATGTGACAGCACTGCAGTCACCACCCAACGGGTGACATTGCCATCTCTGCTTCAGATGTGTCCCTTTTAGTCTAAGGTGGACAGAAGGTAGGAAGAAGTGGCCTCTGTGACCTTGATGCCACAGCTCAAGAGGGTTTCCTTTACTGCCAGGTATGTTGATGGCTTCTGCCGCGTGGCTGCTGGATCAAGATCTGTGGCTTTCTCGGCATAGTTGGTTCCAGGTCCTGTGGCTTACCATGGCCACTTTGCCAAAATCAGGCGTGGAACATATCCACCAGCCCTTTCAGCAGCACCATTGTGTTGGGGTGTGATGCACCAAGCCCAGCCCCACGTCAGGAGAGCATGGAAGGGTGCGGGGCTGCTAATGGCCCCACTCGCATCCCTCCAGTGCTTCCCCACTGGCAAACAGATTTCAAAGGAAAATGTTGTGGAATGGATTTATTCAGCCTGTAGTAACTCTTGTTCTCTCTCTTTTAGGATATTCTTCTCTGCACCCCATCTGGCATCACACAGAGGCAAAGACAAAAATGCATGGATCCAGGTATTGCCTGCTGCTGGGCTTGTATCACAAGCTCTCGGGAGCAGCAAGAAGAGTGCTGACATCACAGATTTCACCTTTAATTTAAACTGTCCTTTTTAGGGATGGGGCCAAAGCTGGCTCTGCAAGGGAAAATCCAGCTCCAAACACTCCAAGGAAGCAAACAGACCTTTTAAAGACATCTACTGCTGAAGAAGGTGGGAAGGGATTCAGCGTGAAGCCACAAAACCAGTTCTGAGGAAGAACTGCGGTTTGCCTCCTGTCCCCTGTCCCTGCAAACTGAAGGGGAGAGGCTGTCCATCACTGCCTGTCATTTCAGGTCAGCATCTCAGGCAAGGGCAGCATCCCTGGGTGCTCAACAGTCTCTTTGAGTGTGGTTCTGTTTAGGTTGGCCACCGCTGATCCCAGCCCGTCTTTAGCGCATGGATGCTTTTAAGCCCTCAGGGAGGGGTCGGCATGGCCGGCTGGAGGGGAAGAGTGCCAGCCCACTGCATGCTCCACAGCTGCTGAGGACACTGCCACAATTCATTCATGTCCCCGCTCAGGGCACAGATTGTAAACACAGCAGGGAAGCCAGGCTGTGTCCCAGCCCAGCTTGGCTGCCTGCCTTGAGGTCCCCATCACCCAGAATTGGGAGTTCGCCTCTTTTTCCATTACCTCCAAGCAGTAATGGTGAATGTTTCCGTAATGTTTCCTAAAAATAAAAACATCAACAGAAATAGCTGTTTAATAACACGAGTCTGTGCATCTCTGGGCCCTGAGCAATCTCCAGGCTGGGAGGAAAAATGCTGAAATAGCTCATGAGTTTGAAGTGAGAAGCTCCCTTACTGCATGGGGACCAGCTCCTACCAGCATCAGCTGGGGCAGGATTGCTGTTTGAAGACTGGTTTTCCTCCCTCCCTAGGCAAATAGCCAACCTTTCTCCAAAAACAGCCCATCTGTTTGATAGAAAAACCTATATCTGAAAAAAGAAACACAGTTTGTTTGATCATGTGGAGTTGCCTGTATTGTGGCAACCTATGGACTGGTTATTGTTCCTTCACTTAAGTAGGGTGTTAATTTTCTGTTACAGTTTTCACAGGGAAAGAAGGCAGAGGATATGGGCACCCTATGGTGGGAAAGGCTTTGCTATGCAGGGATGCATAAATCTGGTCCAGTTCATAATGGCCTTGAATATCAGGAGCTGCTGTTGATGGAAAACTCAGAAGCTGTCTCGACAGCAGGACTACACAGCTGCACAGGAGGGAAATGAGAGAGCAAATACTTTGTGCAGCCTTTTGGGGGATGAGTGGTTGAGCCAGGGTATAAAGGTAACAAAGTTAACTCCTACTTGCAGTTCAGGCAATGTTAAACACCTGCAACTCAAATTTTTGGGGGGATGACCATACTTGGCATCCTTTCTTGCCTTCCTCTGTCCCCATCAAAATCCCTGGTTGGATCCTGTGTAGGAACCAGTGACAAGGACAGGAGCTTCTCTGCACCAGCTGATGGTGGATGCTCTGGTGGATGCTAAAGCACTAGTATAGGCTGTATTAACCCATCTTCTGCTCCCCATCTGTGAATTAGCAGGTGTTATGGGTATGCTGCATAGTTGAAGAGCTCTGTGTTCAGTGCAGGAACAGGGCATCTGAGGACATCAGGAGGACAGTGAAAGCCTTGTCATACAGCCTAAAGTCTCAAAGCAAGTGTCTATTAATAAGCCATGCCTACGCTTCCTCCAGGTATTTACAGTGCGCTTTCTCCCTGTTAGCTTTGAAAACCACAGCTCCATTTTGACATAGCAAGTCCTTTTCTTTTAGTGATGCATTTGGTACCACAAGTGCGTTTGGCTGGGGAAGTGTTGTCAGTAAAAACCTACCTCATTTTTGAAAAGCCAACAGGATTTCCCTCTAAAAATTGTCCCTGTCTCCAGGTGAACAGTTTCAGCCTGTCCTCTGGGAGCCTCTGTTCTGGCGAGGGTGGCTGTGGATGAGTGCCACCGAACTCATGCAAAATGTAGTGGTGACAGCATCAGCCCAGCTGGCAAAGTCATCTTTCCCCCTGTGCAGGCTGTCCTAGGGGAACAGGGGCAGGTAGGGATTCCCAGGTGCTCAGAAAGGGACCTTTGAAAGCTGCCAGCACACAGGGACCCCCTGAAGGCCCTGAAAGCTGGCTGGTTTTTGCCCTTGCCCAGGGCAGAGCCCCTTGTGCCAGGCTCATGCTTTGGCAAATGAGCCAAAACTGGTATAACTGCAAAATGGGGCCAGATGACAACTGGGATCAGCACAGCTTGTGAGTCAGGTTGGGCTGGAAAAGAAAGGAAAAAAGCCATTTCAGCCCAGGGAAACAATAGGGGAATGAAATGGAGTTCCTCCACCCTTCCCCAAGGAGAGCAGTAGAGCGCAGTTCCCAAAATCCAGTATCCATTGTACTCAGTTGTGTCCTCTGAGAAACGTCTTTTTGCCATTAGATGGGCTGCTCCTACTGGAGTGACTTCCTTCTCTTCAGCTGCAGCCAGAGACAAAGGAAAGAATTGTTGGTAACAAACTACTTGTGGATAAATTAATCTTGATATTTGCATCACTAGTACAAGACAAGGCAGCATTGCAGTATTCCTACAATGGTTAAAGATGGCACTTGGAGGAGGTTGGAACCTCGAGGTCCCACAAGTGGTAAGAGCATGTTTCAGCATTGCTTGTTTGCAAAAGAAGAACTGAATTTGCATTGCTGGAAAAACAGCCATGCAGAAAACCACAAGAACCCGTCATTCTAGTCAGGATTTTTTGAATGCTCCTTCACAAAATTCCCAGTAGGTTGTCTTGCTGTTTGCAAGTCCGATTGGGAAGGTACAGGCAAACTGGCAAGAGGGATTGCCCCGAAGCATCAAACTGTATTCAATTAGCCCACCTGAACTGCAGGAACATGGTTAGCTGGCAGCATATCCCCCCTCCTGGTATATTAGATACCACACAGTGGCTTAGTCACACTGGAGAAGTAAAAGCCTCACAACTTGCTGAGACAAATTCCTTCCAGCTTTAATTAGCCATGAGATGCTGGAGTGCCTAAAGCTTTCTCCCTGCCCTCGCCCATGTTTGCACTCAGTGCATCAGTTCAGTTTGGACTCAGGTCTTCAAATATTTGCAATCAGCAAATATGGCTAAGTTTTGCCATTCCAACTCTCTGTAATTAGCTGGAAAACACTGTTTTTTTTCAGAAACAAGAAGACACATGCTCAGGTACGAGGACTTCAGCAGTAGAGCCAGAGCTACTTGTCTGGCTTGTCTGTTGCGCTCTGGCTCTGTGTTGCCCCCAAAAAGAAGTGACGGGGTAGAGGCTTCTGGTACTCTGAGGATGGAGTGGGGACCACATAGCAGGAGCTGCTCACATAAATGAAGGAGCCCTTAACGCTTAAGCCTTGATCCTTCCTTTGTTGTGTTTTTTTTATACCACATCTTGTAAAATCAGTTATAGATCATGTGTGCCCATGTATAGCACTTGTTTTTGCCAGAGTGTCTGTGACAGAGCTGGCTCGATGGGAGGCTGGTGTTACTCTGACCACCTGAATTGTCACCCCTGGGTGTCCCTGCATAAACAGGGACAGGGGGGCAGGAGTTGATCAGTCCTTGGAAGGGGGGCCCAAAGCCAGTGCAGGCTGGAGGGCACTTGGAGGGGCTGGGGCTTATTGGGTTTTGCTGTGATTTTGAGACAAGATGCTCTTGTTCTGGATGGCTTTGGCAGATCTGTTTGGAAGTGGAGCACCTCTGCTTGGCTTGTGATGTTTGAGGAAACTCTCCCTTTTCCACATCTCCTGCCCTCTCATTATATTTCTCTTACTGATGTGGTGACAGCCAGGTAACTGAGGTGTTTTCAAATGAGCTTCCGTAATTGTGATGGTGGACTGGGAACATGAATGTTCCCAATCCAGCCAGTTCACACTTGCCAGCACTAGACCTAACACTTCTTATCTGATAGCAAATGCACTGAAAATCTTAAAACCAATCTGCATTTTAACCTTGGTTAAGCTAAACAGCTTTCAGTTTGTAGTGATGCATTTTGCCGGTTGCAAAGAGCACTGTCCGCAGTTGTTAAATAATTATGTTTAATTTGCACTAACAAAGCACACAAAATCCACACCTCATAAACTGCTGAAATGTTGCTTTTATATATAGACATACAAGGTTAAATTAAAGATCTGAGATCTGCTGACCCTCCAGCTCATCACACGACCTTTCATATATGTGTAAAAATGGATGCTAGAGACAGTACAGTTGAGTTTACCTGTTTGTACTGGCAGCAGGGAGCTGCGGTTGCTCTGGGGGACGGATGGGTTTGAACGTGCCTGGCACTAAGGCATGCACTTAAAAACTTCCAGCTCATAAATACTCATTCTCTGTTCCAGAGGGGCTCGTCTGAACCTGACTGCAGTGAGACAGATAAGGGCTACGACACTCGCCTTCGTGTTGGTTGGTAACAACTGTGGCTTTGATTGCCAGAAGTGCTGGGCAGCACACAGTAGACATGGCACTGGCCACAGAGTCCCTCACCTGCGGCAACACTGCTTTGGCAACAGCAAAGCAGCTCTGGGGTGGTGAGGGGACAGCTTTGGTCCAGGGAAGGGGACTGTTCTCCTCAAGCTGAATGGAGCTTGAACTAGTACTTTATACCTCCCACCCAGACTTAAAAAATGGGAGCCTTTGTTGGTGGCATATTCTCCTTTGTCAAGGTGCTGCAGGGGTTGCTTTTAGCAAAAAGTAAGCCCAGCCCCTGAGATATCTGTGTTGAGGACCTGACGCTTGGCAATATTTAAGCCAATGTAAGCCGGTAACAGGGAGAGCAATCCCATGTTATGGCCTCATGGGATTTCTTACTGTGTTATAGCAGTGTGAAGGAAAAGAGGAGGGGAAGAGGAGGTGACCCTGCTGGCGTGAAAGCAAAGGCCTTACCCTGCTAATGTGGTTCATTGTGATGATCTACTCTTTGGGACCCACCATCCAGTATTAGGTCCAGCATCTTAGAGGGAGATGCTGCCTTCTGGCCAGCTGGGTGCTGCTGTGACAGTCAGGCTTTGCTGCTCATGTTTGCTGTGTTTGGTGTTGATTGAGGTACTTGGGAATTGAGAGAGTTTTCTCTTCTACAATTATCAGAGTGGCCAGAAGGCACACGTGCTGTAGTACCTGGCATTTTGTCTCCCACCTACTCTGGACTGTAGGGCAGATAAGCCAAAAAGGGAGTAGAGGATTGCATTTACCCTTTCTCCTAGCATGGGTTAGGAGAAGCAAAAGGATAAATCAGGAGACGTTTCAGCACTTACCTCCTGTTTTTCCAGAAATCACTGTACATTACAAGTGCCTTTGCATATTTTATAGCACTTTAAAAAGCCAGTGTAGCTAATCTGGAAGTTGGCTTGTTCAGAGAAGCACAAAACATGTGCAGCCATAAAAATCACTCATTTGATGCCAAGACATTGCATTTTCTAGTGTCTGAAAGGCAATCACTATTATGCATCCAAAGACTTTGGCTTGACTCCCCTCAGCTCCTCATGGTTGGTGAGAACAAAACCACCAGCCCAGAATCTTGAAAAGTTGTGTTGTTGCCATATGGTACAGATGTTTCGGTAGCAAAGGCAGCCTCCATCCAAGGGCTTGCCTTTGGAAGAGGAGCAGCATGCTTTCACCCAGTTGGGAAAAAAAAAAAAAGTAGTCCCATTAAAAAGGACAGGGATAGCAAGGCAATGCCAAAATCCTGGAAGAGTGATGGTCCTGGAGCAATTAGTGTCCCTCTACAAACAAGAAAAATGTGGTTCATGGAGGGTTTGGCTTGCAAAAATGCTGTCCCAAGTCCCTGAGAGCTAGTGAGGGGTTGGGCATTAGTAGGGTTTCTCTCCTCTGTCTGGGTCTTATTAATACAAAATGTGTGGGAATTTGTTGTCTTTGGAAAAGCTGCTTCTCTGCCTAGTTTGATTGAAGGTGCCCAGGAGATTCAGCAGTATCTATAAGTCATGTACGTTCACATACAAAGACTCAGTGTGATCATATATACCCTCTTCCTGTAGGAAACCAGTCTGAAAACATGGTCACTCTAAGTTCTTGACTCAACATTTAGTCTTTAAGGGCTATTCCCATGTCCCCTTCCTGTCTTTACTTGGGCATTTTGATGTGTTTGAGTGTTGGAGGGAAGAGGAGGAACACAAGTGTTGGGGTTAATGATAAGGGATGCTGGTTGTCTCCAAAGCTCTTGCTCTGCCCTGATTCAGGTGATGGCTGGATCACTTTGGCCCCTCTTCTGCTGCAAAGAGAGTTTAGCTTGGCCAAACCTAAGTGTGTCATCCCTTTCAAAAAAGGTACTGGCCACGGGAGGAAGGCTATTTTCAAACAGGGAAGGGGGTAAGACGTGTTGGGTGTGGGGGTCCAGCCAAAGGGGCAGCCACGAGCCAGCCCATGTGGCAGTGGCAACCTCTTTAGCTGGTGCAGAGGACAGCCTGGAGCTGGTAGTAGCAGCTGGTGCATTTCCTGGCAGTAACCTACTTAAGGGGAAGGCTGAAATCTGTTGCAGAAGCAAGCAGCCAGCAGCATTGGGTGCTGGTGGAAGAAGGTGCGTGATTCAGCCACCTGAAGGCATCTCCCTGCAGGAGAATTACCTTCCCTATAAAGCAGCAGGCATTGCTCTTAAGTGTTATCAAGCTTAAATCCGTTCCCTAGGTGACATCCTGGTAAGTGGATTTCCCAATTAAGCACATCCCGATTAAGTGGGATGTACTGTAATTACAGAGTGCTCAGCGCTGGGAGCAAATCAGATCCATTTGCAGCAGGAGGGCCGGATCGAAGCTTTTCCCCAGTCTGGAGTGGGTTGAACCAAGGCACTTCTGTAACCGTGAAGGTGGGCAGGCAGGAGATGGGATTTTGCAGCCACCCCTGCCCTGCCAGTCAGCATGTTCCCTGCAGAAGGAACATGCTGGAGGAAGCCCTGATGCCACATCTTTAAACCCTTTGATACAGGAGCAAATTCTGCTTGAGGTTGAACTCCCGTGTCTCAGGCTAGTCTGTGATCCTTTGGGTGAAGCCTTTGCTCCTGCCAGAGAAATGCCTCTTGCCAGAGATGGCTGCATGGATGCTGCGTAGGGAAGCAGTGGCTCTTCCTCAGGAGGCACAGGCTGTCAGATGGTGCTGCTGTCCTCCAGGCAGACATTACAGCTCTTCAGAGTCAAATTCCATTTGCACAGCCTAAGGGAGGTGGTTCTTACTTCATAACTCCCTCTCCCCACACCTCTGGCTTTCTTTTTGAAGGTGTCTTTTTTGGAGACCTTCTGGGAATCAACTGGTCAAGGCAACACCAAAATGCTGGAGATGGGACATCAAGTGTGGATGCGGTGCAAACGGTGATGAAATCTGTGCCAGGAGGGGTATGTGGCACAAGTGCATGGCCACTTTGGAACTGGAGCAGGACCTGAACGTGGACTCTCAGACCAGGCCAGCCTCCAGCCTTACCACTCACCAGTTTTACCCAGCTGCCCCAGGATCCCTCATTCCCACCTGGCTGGGAGGTGGAGTAAGTGTAGGGCAGCACACTTTTCCTCCAGGCTCTCAGTCCCTCAGGTCATGCCAGCTGGTACACATCTTTGGTGGCTGTGGTGCTCCCAGGGGTCTTGTACCTACAGGCAAGATGGCTAAAAAGCTCTTATACCCACCACACTCATGTTCTTTACATGGTTTTGGGGAGGAGGGGGGCAGGAGCCCATCTAGTTCCCAGAGGTGAGACCTTATATTTTGGGGTGACATGTTACATCAGTTTTAGCGGCTCCTGCCTTTGAGGTTAACCATGTCTATATGAATTGGCTCTCTCCCACATGAACGTGGATTGATCCTGACCCCAGCAGCCAGTTGGTGCTCCTCCTCACTGGACTGACCCTACAGCACCCATGGAGGGTATGCCACCACTGGCCCACACCACTCCACCACCTCAAACCCCTGGCTGATGCCTCCTCACCTCTGGCTCTGTTCATCACTTTCCCACCCCAGCAGCTTTTCTTCTCACAGCAGCTGGACTGCAACATCCCCACAATGCCTCGTATCCCTATCTGATCTCTCAAGCTGCCCAGCCAGAGACACGCAGCATCTGTCTGTCTCTGTATGTTTTACCCTGAAGTCCTCACTCCACTGCTTCTTCCATACTGCTGGTTTTGCAGTGCCACCCACTGGCAGAGTCTCCCAGAAATCCTCCTCTGCAGCTCTCTGCCACAGGTGATGCTCTAAAGATGAAATAGTAGAAGGATGGCTCTTGTGGGTGTAATTCATAGAGTGCATCACGTGGGTGCTGGCCTGGGACATCTGGAAACCTTCTGGCATCCTTTCTGGTGTATCTCAGTGTATGCTGAGCCCAAGCTGCAAGCTTGCTGGGTTGGCAGAGTCCCATCAGCTCAGGCTGTGTCTAAGGCAACTCATACTGGCTCGCTCCAGCTGGCCTTCCAGTCCTGCATCCTGTCTGCAGCATGGCAGGGCAGGCAGCAGCAGGGTGGTTTCCCATTCCTGCTTGCTGGATGTGTCAAATTGGTTTATGTAGGTTCTGCTTTCACGTTTTCCCATGCAGGATGAAATACAAACCTCTGACTGACACCAGAATCCATGCTGTACATAAGAAGCATGCATCCCCATGAGGGGTGTGTTCCCAAGGATGCAGGCTTGGGGACTTGGTGAGGGAGTGGGGGCACTTCATTTAGTGGTCAGCTTAGTCTCCCTGAATTTGCCTGGTCCCTTTCTGACTCCATTTATACTCTCACCTGCATCCCCAGTTTAATGCCCAGTTGAGAAACAGGAGGAGAGACAGCGAAGAGAGAGAGCAGTTTGTGGGGTCTGTGAGCTGCCACATGCAGGAGACTGCTGCCAGGCTGGTACCCAGGCGAGGCAGCCGAAATCAGCTCGCTGCCCACATGCGATCACCATGTCGATGCAGCAGCAGCAGCACAGATGGAGTGCCAGGAACTTTCTCTCCAGCCTCCTAATAGGCAGTGAGTGCTTCTTTAAAATAAAGCCTGACAAATGGCATGTTGGGGGCGTCAGGTCCTGGAGCACTGTCTTCCAAAAAGTGTGAAAAGGCACCGGAGGGGAGCCTGGCACAGCCTCCCAGATGACAGTAATTAAAGGCTTTTGCACTCAGGCAATGGGAGCTGCTCCTCTTGCAAATTGGCCTTGATTGAAGAGGAAGAGAATGATTAGGCTGAAGGAGAACAACAGGGGTGGCAGGCGAGGTAAGTCTCAATTTGTCTTCTCTTGGGTTTATTTTTTTCCCTCTTCCTCTCTCCCAGACAGTGCCCATGTGGGTGGAGGGAGCAGGACTCCAGCTCTCTGCAGCCCAGGCTGGGAGCTGCTTGGGGGCTGTAAAGCTGAGAAGGAGCAGCTCAGCTCTGGTCCTGCCTGTGCAGCCCTGGAGCATCACCCAGCACATGGTGCAGCCGGCCCTCTTCCCAAAAGGTCTCTGGGCTGGATGTCACCAGGGTCACCCATCCCTTTGCAGAGCTGGCACAGGGGTTAACCCCTGGGCTGGGCTATTCTCCTATAACGTCTGTAAACCCCAGGGGCTACAGCTCTTTCACCTATTTTAGGTGTGACAGGGATGTTGATGGGCTTGTTCAATCCAGGTTTTACCACATTATTTCTTTAAAACTTTTGTTTTTTTGAAGTTGTCTGAATATATTTGGGTTCAGTGCTAGGCCCTGCATCAGCGTGAGTGGCTCCTGCAGGGTAGCTGACAGCATTACAGAAATACGCTCCCTTCTCTTCCTAAAGATCTGTCCCTTGTCAAACCCATGAGCACCAATGATGTCCCAGGTCGGGCTGCCCAGCTGGTGTCCTCCATGGAACAGT
>VXBW01006772.1:1760-13852 GCA_013400375.1 Thinocorus orbignyianus
CCCGGGGGCAGGGGGCCGTGGAGGGAAGGTCACCCCCCGCTCCCTGGCAGAGCCACCGCCGTGTCAGAGGGGGACAGCGCTGGATGCCATCGCTGGGGCTGGCTGCGAGGCGGGTCAGTCAGGGGGCTGCAGAGGGGGTGCTCACCCCTCCCAGTTTTCCAGCTCCTGGACATGAAGGTGTTTGTGGACACGGACTCGGACATCCGGCTGGTGCGGCGGCTGCAGCGCGACATCATGGAGCGCGGGCGCGACATCGTGGGCGTCATCAAGCAGTACAACAAGTTCGTGAAGCCGGCCTTCGAGCAGTACATTGAGCCCACCGTGCAGGTGGCCGACATCGTGGTGCCGCGGGGTGAGACTGCGTGGGAGTGGGTCTGCTGGGGTGGGGGGGCTCAGCCTGCGCCTCACCCGGCTCCTCCGCTCTCCCCTCAGGTGGGGAGAACTCTGTGGCCCTGGACCTCATCGTGCAGCACGTGCACAGCCAGCTGGAGAAGGTGAGGCACGGGCGAGGAGGAGGAGGCTGCTCACAGCCTTGTGCTCCTGGAGCACCCCGAGGTGCCCAGTGTCCCCTCTCTCTGTACAGAAGGTCTCAGAGCAGCTCTCGGGGCTGTGACAGGTGGGCTGGGGAGACGGGGATGGGTCTGGGCGCAGTGCCCACCCTGGCAGTGCCCATAAAGCTCTGTATGGTCTCAGTGGTCCCCGCCTCGCTTGCCCCTGGCCGTGCCCTGGTGGCCCACCCTCGCCTGTGCCAGCGGTCGCTTTCCTGCACTGGGTGGGAGCTGGATGGGTGGCTGTGCCCAGCTGGTGCAGTGACAATGTCCTTTCTTTCCCTTTCTGCCACATGGGATGACCCTGCTCTGCCGCCCAGCGTGAGATCACTGTCAGGTAGGTGGGACCCGGCCGGCCGCCGAGGGGCTGGGGGTGCAGGGCTGGGGGCTGGGCTGGGGGCTGGGCTGGGCTGGGGGGGCAGGGCTGCCAGGACCCGCTCTTCCCCAGGCCCTGCCTCTGCTCTGTCCCTGCTGNGGGAGACCTTGGAGCCCCTTCCAGTCCTTCCAGGGGCTCAGGAAAGCAGGGGAGGGACTCAGGATGAGGGAGGGGAGCCCTAGGACGAGGGGGAAGGGTTTGACCCTGCAAGAGGGGAGATGGAGCTGAGATGTGGGGAAGAACTTCCTTGGGGTGAGGGTGGTGAGAGCCTGGCCCAGGTTGGCCAGAGAAGCTGTGGCTGCCCCATCCCTGGAGGGGTTCAAGGCCAGGCTGGATGGGGCTTGGAGCAACCTGAGGTGGTGGGAGGTGTCCCTGCCCAGGGCAGGGGGTGGCACTGGGGGGTCTTTAAGGTCCCTTCCCACCCAAACCATTTCTCTCTAGGGGGTTGTCTCGCTGTGGCAGCAGCTTCCCATATGACATGTCCCAGGGCAGTGATGCCCCGTTGGTGTGAGGGGCTCCCTGTGCTGCTTCTGTCCCTCCCTGGATCCTGGCTCCTGCCCCAGGCACTGGATTGCTCTGTGCTGCTCCCTTCTGTGGGAGAAGTGTCCCGGACAGTCCTCCCTGCTCTCTGGCCCTCCGTGTGGAGTCCTCAATGGGACCTGGGCAGCCCTGGCCCAGGGTGCGTGGCAAGCTTGTCTTGTGCAGAGCCGCTTCTCCCACTCTCCAGATGTGAGCAGAGGCTGTCAGCAGCTGGGTTTGTGGTCAGGGGTGGTTTGCCATGGATTTGCGGGGTGGGATCTCATACCTGATGCTTTCTGAGGGATCCGGGCTGGAAGACCAAGCACTTTCTGGTGTCCAGCCTGTGTGGTGGGTTCTCTGGAGCCTTCCAGGCCGTGTCCCACTCGGAGGGGTCCAGCCTGGTGGCGCTGTGTGTCTCTGATCTCTGCTTCTCTGTTGCAGGGCAGCTCTGGCCTCTGCCCACCAAGGGCAGCCGCTGCCGAAGACGCTGAGTGTCCTGGAGAACACGCCGCAGGTGCGGGGCATGCACACCATCATCAGGTGGGTGTCCGCTCTCCGGTGGGGAGCACCCCTGCGGCTGGCCACCAGCTGGGCTGGACACCACTCACCGCCACTCTCTGGGCCCAGTTTCTCCAGAACGCTGTGGGAAATGGTGTCTAAAGCTTTACTAGAGCCCGGGCAGCCATCACCCACAGCTCCCCCCTCATCCCCCAAGCGGGTCACCTTGCTGTAGGAGATGAGGTTTGTTGGGCAGGATCTGCCTTTCATCAGCCTTCACTGAGGGGGCCTGATGGCCTGGGTGTCCTGTGGTGGCACCGAGGGTGACCTGCTCCATGACCTTCCCTGGCACCGAGGTCGGACTGACAGCCCTGTCGTTCCCTGCATCCTTCCTGTGGACGGGTGTCACGCCTGCTAACCTCCGGTCAACCGGGGCCTCCCCGGTGAGCTGGGAGCACTGGTACATGGCGGGGAGCAGCTCGGTGAGCGCTTCCACCAGCTCCCTCCGCGTGTTGGGCTGGAGGATGTGGCCTTGTGAGCCGGCTGTGCACTGCTTTGGAGGAACCAAGGTGTTCCTTCTGCGGGTTCCTGCCGTGGCTCCTCCCCAGTGAAGCGCAGGCTCCGAGGGGACCCCGCAGTGGTAAAACGCCGGGGGCTGTGTCTCTCCAGGCGATGTGGGCTGGGCAGAGCCCTGTGCCGGTGGCTGAAGCCCCCGACCCCACCGCTGGGCTGAGGACTTCAGTGGTTCTGGGTTCAGGTCCAGCTACGGGAACTTGAGAGCTCCCAGGACCTTGTCCCTGCTGCATCTCCTTGCTCTGCTGCTCCGGCAGCACCTTCGTCACGGCCTGAGCCGATTTCTCTGGCTCATCCCTGCGGTTGGAGGTGGATGAAGGTGGAGGGAGCTCTGGGGGAAGGGCACCTCCAGAGCCTGGGCGGTGTTTGCTCGGCAGCGGTGTTCCCAGCCCAGAGCCATGCAGGGAGAGAAGAATGGGAGTCTTTGTGCTCCGTCTCTGGCACGGACCTTCTACCTCCGGCTCCTCCGGCTCCCTCGGGAGGGCCAGCGGCAGCGTGACAGGAGCGGTTTGACCAGCCCTTGTCCCCAGGGAGGGCGCTGAACCCGTGCTGGGCCGGTGGCTGCCGTTCCCCTCTTCCCCCTTGCAGGCTTTGTCCCCTTGCCGTGCTGGGAACGGCCCCTTGTGCCTCGCCTTTGTGCCACAAGCCTCTAATCGCCTTAATCTGCTTAGACTCAGGAGTTTGTTCGTCAGCCCCGGGAGGGGGTCGGGCCGGCGCGGGCGGTGGCTGGAGCTGCTCCCCGGGCCCCGTTCCGCTGGGCTCAGAGCCGGCCGGGCGGCAGGGGCAGGACTTTGCCTCCTCCAGATGGTAAATAGAAAATAACCGCATTTATGAGGGGCGGTGGCTCGTCCTGCCAGCCACCCCCTCCGCTCCCGCTCCAGGCCGAGGCCGTGCCGTTGGCGACGTCTCCCAGCTGAGGGGTTCTTGTGGCAAAAAGCTCCTGGGTTCGGTGGCAGCGAGGCAGCTTGTGTTTGTGGTGCCTGTAGGTGACACTTGGCAGCGCTCGCTTGCTTCTGCGTGACTGAGGGGCGGTGTGGGACTGTCGGTGGCCCTCACGTGTGGCCCTCTGGGCTTCCCTCTGCTCCAGAGGCTCCACTACCCGCCTGCTGATGCTCCCCTGGGCTCTCTGGGGACATCCAGCCCTTTTGCCAAGGCTCCTGCACCTCCTGTGGGAAGTTACGGTGTCTTGGCAAACTGATCTCCTGTCCCCATTCCGCCTGCTGTGGTGCCACCAGCCCCTCTCCGTGGTGGCACCCCTCTTGTTCTGGTGGTTTCTCTTCTGGAGCCCCTAGGCAGCCTCTGCAGGTGCTCCAGGGAGCTGTGAACCAGGATTCCCTTCCTGCCTTTCCCGGAGGAGCTCCTGGAGGCAGACGTGCCAGGCTGCTGCTGTCGCTTCCCTGTTGTTCAACACGGGAGGCTCCCCGTGCTCCAGCCGTCTGTCTCCGGGGACCTCCTGGAAGCTGACGTGGCAGCAGATGAGCATCTCACTGAGCACAGGCATGGCAAGTTCAGGCTTGGCATAGCGGGGAGAAGTGGCTTCCAGAGGGATTTTCTGTTCTTGTGGAGAGGCGGAAGCTCAAAAATAGCCCCACGCTGGAGCGGCTGGGTGGTTTGACTCGCAGTCAGGCTGGGGTGGGCGCTGCAGGAAGGGCACGGGCTGTGTCCTCCAACTCGCAGGAGGCTTCAGTATCGGGGCAGACCACCAGAGTCAGCAGGAGCATTTTGTGCTCCAGGTGCTGGGGCAGTGGAGACGAGGAGACTGGTCTTTCCCTGCGTGGTGCTGGACAACTGTCTGCTGTTGGAATTGCTTCTGGGGGCTGTGGGACCGAGCTCATGGTGTCTGTGGAGCCCTGCCCTGCTCCCATGGCCACCGGAGCACCTCGGGCCCTTGCTGCCGCAGGAGAAGAGCCATTCCTCACCTCTGCTTCCCTCCTGGTGCCCACGCACCACGGAAAGGCTCCGGGATGTCCCCTGGGTCACCTCCCTCTCCGAGCTGACTCTGGCCTGAGCCTCTGGACTTTGTGCCCTGGCAGGACACACAGTCCTGTGCTGGGGCTGCCCTTGAGAAACCTGGGGCTGGTGGAGCTTCAGCGAGGTGCTGCCTGCCTGCTGGGAAGGAGCCAGTGCCAGGGAAGGCAGCTCAGACATGGAAAGTGTCCCCCTGGCCCTCTGCTGAGGGGGTGGGCAGCTCTTTGCTGGTGGTCGCTTGTCCCCTCAGTGAGGAGAAGTTTCTCTGTTGTCTTCACCCCTGCATGAAAAGGCAGTCAATGCTCAGGTCTTCGTGGCCCACAGAGAGAGACCTGGGAGCCCTGGTGGACACCAAGTTGTCCACGAGCCAGCAATGGGCGCTTGTGGCCAAGAAGGCCAGTGGCATCCTAAGGGGCATCAAGGAGAGTGTGGCCAGCAGGTGGAGGGAGGTCATCCCCCCCTCTTTTTGCCCTGGGGAGGCCCCATCTGGAGCACTGGGACCAGTTCTGGGCTCCCCAGTTCAAGGACAGGGAACCACCGGAGCGGGGACAATGGAGGCTGCGAGGATAATGAGGGACTGGAGCATCTCTGTGCTGGGAAAGGCTGAGGGACCTGGGGCTGTTCAGCTGGAGAAGAGCAGACTGAAAGGGGACCTCATGGATGCTGAGCAAGAGCTAAAGCAGGGGGACAAGAGGATGGGCCCAGACTCTTCCCAGCAGTGCTGGGGACAGGACAAGGGGCAACGGGCACAAACTGGGACATGGGGAATTCCACCTCAATGTGAGCAGGAACTTCTTTCCTGTGAGGGTGGCAGAGCCCTGGCAGAGTCTGCCCAGAGAGGGTGTGGGGTCTCCTCTGGAGAGATTCAAAACCCTCTTGGATGCATCCAGCCTGCTCCGGGTGACCCTGCTCTGGCAGGGTTGGAGGAGATGATCTCCAGAGGTCCCTGCCAACCCCACGATTCTGGGATTCTGTAGTGCAGAGCTGAGGATGCTTCTCCAACCCTGGCACACGTTTTGGAGGCTGTGGAGGAACCTGCCCCGTGGCAGCACCCAAGGGCTCATCCCACCCAGGTCAGGGGCTGGTGGGATGGGCGACTGTCCCTGCCCGTGGCACAGTGGCCCCTGGGCCAATGGCCACTGTGGGGCTTGTCGTGTAGCCTGTGGAAGCAGAGCTGCTGCTGGGCTCGTGTGCCTGGAGCTTGGGCTTCCAGAGCTGCGGTGGGTGTTTGTGTGGGTGAAGCCCACCCGTGGGGGAGCACACACTGACAGCTCACGCTGGAGGCAGTAACGCCTGTTCCTTCCCGACCAGAACTGATTTCTCAACCGTCTCTGGGCATCCCTCTCTGTCCCGGGGCTTGTTGGAGATGTCCACGTCAGTCGGGTGCCCTGGTCCCTGTGGAGCGCTTGGGAGTGAGGCCTGGCTGCACAAACCCCTCAGGACAGTAGGGGCTGTTTGTCCTTCTGAGGGCTGCTGGCTGGCTGTCAGCGTGGTGAGATGCGAGAAGCGGCAGATGATGTCCTAAAATACAGAGTAAAAATACTCAGTATCCTCCTGCCTCTTCTGGAGCGGTGCCGGTTCCACCCCTTCCATCTGGGAATGGGCGAGTGTCTGTGGGGTTCCTTTGTTCCTTGTGTTCTCCAGAAGATACGGGGGTACGCGCAGGAGGACACCCGTTTTGGCTGCAGCTTGTTAGCCACGGTCCCCCGGTGCCAGCTGGCCTCGATGGTGGGGACCAGGAGCTTGTTCTTGATGGCTCTCCAGTAAAATGGCACTTGTCCTGCAGCCTTGTGCTCCAGACCCCTCTCCAGCCCCATTGCCCTCCACTGGACACGCTCCAGACCCTCAAAATCCCTCCTGCCCCAAGGGGCCCAAAAAGGAGTGTAATGTTCAGGTGCAGCCTCACCAGTGCCAAGAGCAGCCAGGGACTGGGAAGGGAATAGTGGGACATGGGAGGATTCTTTATGGTCACCTTTTAAATGATGAGGAAGCCTCAGAGCCTTCTTGCAGCGGTTTCCCGAGCTGATGGTCAAAACGCTCCCCAAAAGAACAGGCAGCCCCTGGGACCAGCTCCAGACACATACAGTCGGTTCCCCCTAAGAGGGAAGGGTTGTTTTCCATGAATTACAGCCCTGTTGTGGTTTTATTCTGTTTATTTTGCTTCCTGCTGCCCTCAGCACTTCAGTGTTGCCATGAGATAACACCAGGCATTTCAAAGTCTGCCTGGTTCCTGGCAGCTCCTCGTGGCTGCTCTGGCTGCCCCACCAGCAGAGCAGGCGCTGAGCTGTCCCCTGTGTCCCTGGGGACCCGGCAGCTCTGCGTGGCCTCCTGTCCCTTCATCCCCCTCAGTGTGATGGGCTGCAGGCCTGCTGTCCCCCTCCCGGGGAGCTGAACACGGTTCTCCACCATGTGGTCCTTTCTAGACAAGACCCTGGGTCAGCCAGCCCTGACGTGCTGGTGGGTGGAAGCCATCTCCTCCCCAAGGGCTTCCAGGTTCCTACTCTCTGTTCCTTCCTCTGGAGCCCTGTTTGCTCCAGGGACTCTGCTCCTATCTCACACCCATCTCCTCCCTCACCAGGAACAAGGACACCACCAGGGATGAATTCATCTTCTACTCCAAGCGCCTGATGAGGCTGTTGATCGAACATGCCCTCTCCTTCCTGCCGCTGAAGGTGAGCCCCCACCCGGCTGCAGCCACGGCCACCTCGGCCCTGCCTGAGCCCCCCGAGCTCCCCCTGACTCCCCTCTCCTCCCCTTCCCATAGTCGGTCACGGTGGAGACCCCCCAGGGGACAACCTACGAAGGAAAGCGATTCCACAGGCAGCGGGTGAGATGTTCTCCTGGCCCCTTTCTCCCCACAGCCACGGGACTGCCCCGTCCTGCCTCGGCCGGGGCTGGGAGAGCCTGCTGGCCCCAGGGCCTGTCCCTCTCGGTGGGGCTTGTCCCCCCTCCTGTGGTGTGGGGCAGGGGGGACACAAACCCAGCAAACGTTGTGGTCCCCTCCCCAGATCACGGGGGTGTCCATCCTGCGGGCAGGGGAGACCATGGAGCAGGCGCTCACTGCCGTCTGCAAGGACATCCGCCTGGGCAAGATCCTCATCCAGACCAACCACGACACGGGGGAGCCCGAGGTGAGGGACCGAGACCCCTGGCACTGCGGGGCGGGGACCCCCTCCTTCCCCAGGGCGGTGACCCCCCCTCCTTCCCTCCCCAGCTCCACTACCTGCGCCTGCCCAAGGAGATCAGCGAGGACTACGTCATCCTGATGGACAGCACCGTCTCCACCGGCGCGGCCGCCATGATGGCCGTGCGGGTGCTGCTGGTGAGGACCCCGGGGTCGGGGGGCAGGGGTGCTGACCCCCGTCCCACGCCGGGCGGGTTCTCAGGGCGCTGCATTGCCACAGGACCACGACGTGCAGGAGGACAGGATCTTCCTGCTGTCGCTGCTGATGGCCGAGATGGGGGTGCACTCCGTGGCCTACGCCTTCCCCCGCGTCCGCATCATCACCACCGCCGTGGACAAGAGGGTCAACGAGGAATTCCACATCATCCCGGGCATCGGTAGGGAGGGGAGTGTGCCCTACAACCCCCAGACCCCCGCTGGCTCCTCCGTGGCCATGCCGAGGGACCCCCACCAGGGGGAAAATCACAGTGGGGCCGTGGTGGCCGTTGCCTCACGCTGTCCCCTTGTCCTTCAGGGAACTTCGGGGACAGATACTTCGGCACCGACGGCCCCTCCGCCTGGTGTGAGAGCGATGGCACGGACTGCTGAGCCGGGCTGGCCACGGGGCCGGACCCCCACCTCCGCCCCCAGGAGGGGCTCCGAGCTGCCAGCCTCTGCCTCCCTGCCCCAGGATGAGCCCCCTGCCACCAGCCTGTCCCCCCCTCGCAGGACACGAGCCCTTTGAGGGTCCATCTTCCCCGCGGAGGGGGGAGGCAGGCAATGATGGCGTCTCCTGGGGATGGGGGGCTTTCCTCACCCTGGAGCCCCCTGCTGTGCCCCTGGCCAGCTGTAGCCTGGGGGGACAGTCACCCCCTTCTCTGGGGCCGGGGGGCCGGGGTCCCCTCCAGCGGAGGCTTCCTCCAGGTGCTGGGCAGGCTCCTTGCTGGAATCTGTATTTATTTGTATTTATTTTGCGGATGCCCCCGGCTCTCCCGGGGGACAGGCCAGCTACTTGAAAACCATCAGGGATTGGGGATGTCCCCAAGGAACCGCCATCCCCCCACATTCCACACTCCATCCCCAGCCGGGCCCCTGCGGCGCTGGGAGGGTGGGGGCTGCCTTTGGCCCCCTCCTCAGCTTGGGGGGGTTTGACATTCAAACACTCCCTCACCACCCTCCCAGCCTGGGGCAGCCGGGGGTCCGTCCCTGGGAACCGGGACCATCACTGGGGACCAATCCCTCGGGACCATCCAGACCCCCCCCGGGACCACCCTGGCCCCTGCTGCCCTCCTTGCTCAGGTTCTTTGTCCCCCCGCCCCCCGAGGCAGCGGGGGTGGCTGCTGGGGGTCCGGCTGCCCCCCCTTCCATGGCTGCAGAGCCTTCCCAGCCCCCCAGCGCCTTCGTTTTGTACCCCAATAAAGGAGCAGCCCGTCACTAGGGGGGCCGGGCCTGTAGGGCCTGTCCCTGTCCCTGTCCCATCAGCGGGGGCCCGGGCCTGCGGGGCCTGTCCCTGTCCTATCCCCGTCCCCATCCTGTCCCTGTCCCATGGCCGGGGTGCTGGGCCTGCAGGCCTGTCCCATCCGACCATTCTGACTCTGTCCCAGTTCCTGTCCTGTCACCGAGGGACCAGGCCTGCAGAGCCTTTCCCTGTCCCTGTCCCGTCCCTTCCCATCCCTGTCCCATGACTGGGGGGCCAGACCTGCAGGGCCTGTCCCTGACCAGGTCCCATCCCCGTCCCCATCCTGTCCCATTCCTGTCCCTGTCCCGTGGCTGGGGGGCCAGGTCTGTGGAGCCTGTCCCCAGCCCTGTCCCCATCCCCATCCCTGTCCCATGGCTGGGGGGCCAGACCTGCAGGGCCTGTCCGTGTCCCACCCCCGTCCCATGGCTGTCCCCGCAGGAAGCTGGCGCTCAAGTACCACCCGGACAAGAACCCCGATGACCCGGCGGCGGCCGAGCGGTTCAAGGAGATCAACAGCGCCCACGCCACGCTGAGCGACGAGGACAAGCGCCGCCTCTACGACCAGTACGGCTCCCTGGGGCTCTACGTGGCCGAGCAGTTTGGGGACGATGCTGTCAAGCACTACTTTCTCATGTCCAAGTGGTGGTTCCAGGTGAGCCCTGCCCGGCCCCGGCACCGGGCGCCCTGGGGCTGTGAGAGGGGGCTCGGGGGTCTCACCGGGGCTGCGTCTCCCCCCTGCAGGCCCTGGCTCTGTGCTGCGGTGTTCTCACCTGCTGCTGCTGCTGCTGCTGCTGCTTCTTCTGCTGTGGGACCTGCTGCCCGCCCAAGGAGGATGAGTCCTACAAATACGTTGATCCCAAGGACCTGGAGGCGCAGATGCGCGCAGAGGACAGCGGTGAGTCAAGCTGGCTGTCTGCCTGTCCCAGGGGGCCCTGGCCTTGTCCTGTATGGGGGGCTCTGGGGAAGCTCCCCCCACCTTGTCTCGGGGTGGGGATGGAGCTCTGGTGGGGTGCTCAGAGCAGACCTGGCTGCAGCTCTCACTTCGCTGCCGGCCCTTGGTGTCTCCTCTCTGGAACAGGGTTGGTGGTGGCAGTGGGGGCAACAGTTGTATGGCCATGGGGTGCCTTCTCCTTGCTCGTTGTCCCCTGGGCAAGGGCTCCCTGAAGTCCCAAGCAGGGCCTGTGGCCGAGAGACGTTTGCACCCGTGCTCTCCGGTGGTGTGGGGAGGGCAGTGTGCTCCAGGCTGGCGTCCTTCCCTGGCACTGGCCATACTGGTGTCTGTGGGGACGGCCACTGGGTCGCTTTCACAGCTTTCTGTGGGGCAGGGGGCTCTGCTGTGTGGCTGGGCTGGTGGTTTGGGAACCGTGGCCTGGGGAGCCTTCAGGAGGGTGTTAGGGTGCTCCAGGCACCTGCCCTCCAGCGCCATGGGGCAGGGCTGAGTCGCTGACCCACAGCTCTTCTCTTCCAGACCCAGAGGGACCTGTTGTGGCACAGCCCCTGCCGGCTGGCCCCGAGCCCTTGCCGGCCGCCAGCGCCAGGACTGACGCCTGAGGCTGGGCTCAGTCCCCCCGGCTCCCCCAGGACTGCGGGAGGGATCCTCCGTCGGGACTGTCGCTTTCTGGGACCCCGGTCACACCGCCCAGGGGTGGCTCTCCAGCCCCAGGGTGGCTAGAATCTCAGGTTAATTTGGCCAGCATCGATGCGGGGGCTCATCACCCCTGTTCGAGCCCCAGGGCCCTGCCCCTGTGTCCCAGCACTGGTGTGGAGGTGGCCCGGAGCCCGCGATGCTGCACCCCATCCCAGCGCCTCGCCCGCTGCTGTGCCCCCCGGCCCTGGGCACCGGCAGCTGTAGCAGGGACCCCTTTGTCCCAGCTCCGTAGAGTAGGAGCATGTCCGAGACCGTTAGCACTGTAACCCCCGGGGCCGGGCTGAGCCCGCTCCTGCCCTCACGGGGACCCTCCTGACGGGTGCTGGGTGCCAAATGCTGCTCCTGGGGTTGGGGTGCCACTTCTGTGCCCCCTTCCTCTGCCCAGCCACAGCCCCGGGGCGCTGGCTGCACCCTGCGCTGGCGGGCTCCCTGCAGGGCTGGGCCCACTACAGGCACTTTCCTTGGGTTGGTTTAGGTTTTATGGGCACCATTAAAAGCTGACAGGAGGGGAGCGTGCCAGCCTGTGCTCTCTGTGCCCTCGGGGTGGCTGGAACCCTGCGGTGGGACACGGCTCTGCCCTGTGCGTGGGGCTGTGGCCGTGGGTCCTGCGGTGGGTCGTGTCCCGGGGGCTGCTCCAGGGGGGGTTTTCTTGTAGGAGTGGATGTCACTCGGTCTCCTGTCACCTTCCTGGGACGGCTCTGTGTCCCCCTGCCCGTGCTGCTTCCCTGGGGGCTGTGCTTGTCCCCCTCCTCGCTGCGGTGGGTCGGGCAGCAGCAGCCAGGTCGTGCTGGGCAGTGTGCCCTGCTCTCTCGGGGGCTGTGGCCCTGCCACCTCGGAGGGGACAGGGGGACACTGAGGCCTTGGCTCATCCCTTCCACTCCCCCAGGCAGCAGCCCCTGCCCACGCTGCACGGGCTCTGTCACCCCCTAAATATAGCCAGAGTGCCAGGGCGAGTGGTGGGACGGGGGTGTTCCTGGCACTGTCCCTCCGGGCACCCTTCCACGCTGCTCTTGGGGGGGGCTGGCGCTGGACGGGGTCTGTGGGGCCTGTGGGACCCCGGCTTGTTCCTGACCCCACAGTCCACAGGGCAGAGCCCCCACCTCAGGGCGAGANCCAGAGGAGCCTGCCCGGGATCTGGCAGGACGGGACCCCAGCCCCGCACCCTCCCCGGGGTCCGGCAGGATGGGGCCCCAGCCCCACACCCTCCCCGGGGTCCGACAGGACAGGACCCCAGCCCCGCACCCTCCCCGGGGTCCGGCAGGATGGGACCCCAGCCCCACACCCTCCCCGGGGTCCGACAGGACGGGACCCCAGCCCCGCACCCTCCCCGGGGTCCGGCA
>VXBW01006773.1:0-12470 GCA_013400375.1 Thinocorus orbignyianus
TTTTATTTTATTTTATTTCTTCAGACAGATCAGCTGGTAAATTTGTCCTACATTTAAACATACATGTATAAAAAGAAAATTTTAATGCAGAAACAAATGTATGTCATTAAATACTACACAAGTTGGGAAAAACAAATGAGCAAACAAACAAATGAAAGAAAGGATCATATTCTGGGAAGGGACTGAGTAATTCACAAGTCTTCAAATTCTAAATCTGGCATAAGTTTGATTTGGTGAATGTTGTCTACCTTGACTTCAGAAAGGCTTTTGACACAGTGTCTCACAGCATCCTCATAGGTAAGCTTAGGAAATGTGGGTTAGATGAATAGACAGTGAGGTGGATTTAAAACTGGCTGAAAGACAGAGCTCAGAGAATTATGATCAGTGGCACAGAATCTAGTTTGAGGTCTGTAACAAGTGGTGTTCCACAGGGGACGGTACTGGGTCCAGTCCTTCCTTACAGGAAGTAAATAAACTAAGTAATGTATTTATCATTCATTTACTTAAATTACATGAAAAAATTATTATTGGCTCAAAGTAGATAAATTCAATTTATTAATTGGAATAAAGCATGTTAAATTAATTTTCATCGTTAAAGTCAAAATTAAAAAACCCTCTACCTTGTTAAAGCTCTAATATAAGATACTTGTTCTTAAGTTCACAGTAAGTAATTATGTGGTAACATAATACAATCTTCACATCTGTTAGTGGAAAAGTACAGCATGATAACATGATTTAGATAAATATTTCTGACTGTTTCCTCAGATTATTTACAGTCAATATAGAAGCAAGGGGTGAGATATTCACCGTCTATTAATAACTTTGAAATTCTGAAGATAGTTCAAAGTTTCTTAATGTTGAAATTGTGCTTCACAAATAAGTGATCTCTTATGCAAATATTCTGTATTATTCTCAAATAAAAACATGTGCTTAACAACTACAAAAAAAGAATGATTCATTTCATAGTTAGCTACAACAACCATGAAACCCTGTAAATGAGGGTGTTACCAAAAAAAATTATTCTTTCATCTCTGTAAACTAAAAAGACAAATTTAGTTTTACTTTCTCAGTAGCAAATATATCACACAAAGAAATCTTTCCAGCCAAAGTGACAGTTACAGAATTATCACCATAGACAGTTTGTTTCATTTTATTTTTCATGGAAGATCAAATGTTTATAGTACATTAATAAATTAAACAAGTAAAAATATTTTTAAAACCAAAATAATTTTGAGTGAACACATGCAGAATGGTTTGCATCATACCAAAACAAAAATCCAGTAAAGGTGATCTAAAGGTTTAGATAAAATAATTCAAGATAGTTGAATATAGAAAAGCCTTGCTGAATTATGAACAGCGGCAACTCATATAATTCAAAAGATTGGTGCTTATTTTTGCAATGGTTCTTATAAAATAATCTTTAAATCTAAAACAGGCTTTCGTATTGTCTGTTTATAGGACTTGAAGAAATAATTGTAAACAATTTGTGTTCTGCTTAATATTTAGTTTTCTTTTGCATGGGGGAAAGAAAATAATTTCTCTTATTGCCCTACTAAATATAATATATATATATATATATATATATATATATACACACACACACACAAACTATATGACTAAGTTCACTGGTTTTGTTTTATATGGTCATAGGATCACAGTGTGTGAAGGTTCAGCCTTGATAAAACAGTTGTAAATTTTGGTCTCCACTGGTGCATAAAAAATGGTTGAGCTTTGATAGTTCATTATTAACAAAATAACATCATGAAAAAAAATGTATGATTATTCTTTGCTTTCAGGGTAATATTTTGTATACAATAATGTGCCTGTTTTTATAGAATCATGTACCTACCAAAGCATCATTCATAGGAATTGAGAATTAAATTTCTTCTCTGCTGCCATTTAGCCATTTTGGACTGTCACACAGAGACTGGTCTCCAGAGAGTCAGCAAATTCCAGTAAGGAAGTCCCTGTGCTTCTAGAAGGAACTTCATTTCTGATCAATTGGAGAGGAGGAACAGGATTCAGTGCCACTCATATTCATGTGAATGCTGCTGTCATTAAAGGTACTGGCCTGTGTTGGTCTCTGTCTATATGTGTGTGTGTGTCTGTGTGTGTGAGTGCATGTTTCTGTGTGCACATGCACATGCATGCACATGCATCTTTTGGGAACATCTATTTACTGGCTGGATCTACTGAAGGAAACACTGGCATTTGCAGCCACCAGCCTGGGATTCCCTAGGGTATGAAACTACACCAAACTGGCATCTAGCAGATTGGAAAGGAGGAATCCCCAATGCCCTGAGGACCAAAATATTCAGTTTCCTTAACAGTGAGGTTCATGGGCAAATTTAGTTTAAGGTCTTTGGCAGTTGTATTCCGTATGCGTGTTCGGCTTTCTGAGCTTTAATATGAAGTACTACTGCTTATTTGATGCTGAGAACAAGAACCTCTAACGAGCAGCTTTGATATGCCATTTGTGTTTCCTGCATTTCTCCTGTTGTGTGCTCCAGGCTGCTTCTGTTGTGAAATTCAGTGCCAGTGTTAAGAAATATATTAGAAATATAAGTGAAATTCAAGCACAAGTCCAGGAGAAAACCAAAACAATTTAACATGATTGCAATGCTTAGATACCCAGCCGCTGAAGCACAGAAAGATACTGAGTAAGAAATATTTTCTTTTCTGTTCAATGTATGAGAATAACTCGTGCTTCAGAACTAAGACCAAAACAGACTGAGCAGAAATTTGCCCTTATCATGCCACTACATACTGCTAGGTACTTGCAAATGTTGAGGTCAGAGACATTTTAAATCACTTGTTTAACTTAGAGTTGTAAGAAAGTACTTCTGGCTCCAGAGAATCTGTGGACCCAAAACCTCTTTTCAAGATAAATGCTTATGAGCTTTCCCCTAAATATGAATAGGTGTACTTTTACAATTTTTCTTTTGAAATTTCCCCAAGTAGAAAGGAGTTACGGAAATGCCAATCTGTTTTTTTAACACTGTTGGACTGTGAATGAAATAAGCATCCAAAAATATTTGTTTCAATTCCTCTCTGACCAAAATGATATTCAAACCAATTCTAGAAAGTCAACAGCTGTTTTGGAGTGTAGTGTGATAGAAACATTTGCTATTTCTCCTATTGCAATTTTATATTGTGACTACAGGGACATAAGGGCCAGGGTGACAAGGGGACAGCTGTTGCAGAATGGCTGNGAAGCAGAAACTGCAAGTAGGAGGTGTATGAACATATAATCTTTAGAAGCCTAGCTAATTAGTGTGTGACAAGTAGGCATAATTTACAATAAGTGTATAAATGTCTGAGCTATCCGAATAAATACTGTAGCTTGCTTTATCACTCATATTGAGTTGGCCACATGCCTTCCTGCGCCCCTCCCGACAGACAGCAATTGAGACAATGTAGCATTCCATCCCCAATGTAAATGGCACAACCAAAGCCCTATCTCCTGTGCACGTACATGAACACATGAAAAAATAATAAAAAGAAGGAATGAAAAGGCTATACATCATAGAAGCAATCATAGAAGCACAACATAACTACGTTGAGTGGTGGGCTAGTCTCAATAATTTGATGGCTGGAGGGATTCAAGATCTTCAGATGCAAAAGAGAGACATGAGACAAAGAAAAGACTTATACCTTACCTGAAGGAGTAGCTTAAGTATACATATGTATTCTTAAGGAATGAGTGAGAATTTATGTGTCATGACAGAGACTAGGTTAGCAGCGGCAGTGAGATTGTGGTGGACACGTTCTGGAGATCATATTGCTATGTTACATGATAAAAACTCGTCTGCATGAGAAGAATCAAACTGAGGACCAGTTAAGCACACTGGCAAGGATGGCCAGCATCTAGAAGAGCTGCATAATGTCTTTATGAAGCTGATCTATATCATCTTTAAAAGGTCTGACAGCCAGCGAATTCCCTCATAACTTGAGGAATGCAAATGTCATACCTCTCTTCAGAAGGAGGATGCATGAAATTAAAAGTAGGCCAGGCTAAACATGGTCCCCAGGGACATAATGGAGTAAATCCTCCTGGAAGCTATGTCCAGGCATGTGGCGAACAAGAAGTGATAGGGAGCACACAGCATTATTTTATTGATGTGTATGGAACAACTGACTTTGTGAGCAACAGGAGAGGAACCATGTCAATTACTTTGATTCTAGCAAGGCTTTCAATGAGATATCCCACAGTACTCTTCTTGCGTAATTGGTGAGCTATAGACTAGATGGGTAGACTGAAAGGAATGATGAGTACTGACTTGGAAAATTGGGCACAAATGTCAGCAGTTCAAAATCCAACCTTCAGCCATTAATGAATGGCATTAATCAAGGGCTGATACTGGAAACGAAATTGCCATTACTGACAAGGATGATAAAAGGAGCTCAAACTTAGTGTACGGATGATATTCTGGAGGACAGAACGATTATAAAAACGGATATCAAAAATCTGGAGAATTAGGATGACAGAAACCTCGTGAATTTAATCATAGAATCATAGAATCATCTAGGCTGGAAAAGACCCTTGGGGTCTTACCCTACTCTACAAAGTTCTCCCCTACACCGTATTCCTCAGTACCACATCGAAACGACTCTTAAACATGTCCAGGGCTGGTGACTCAGCCACCTCCTTGGGCAGCCTATTCCAATGCCCAACCACTCTTTCTGTGAAAAATTCTTTCCTAATGTCCAGTCTAAACCTACTCTGTTGCAGCTTGAAGCCATTTCCTCTTGTTCTATCACCAGTTACCTGCGAGAAGAGACCAGCACCAACCTCTCTACAGTGTCCTTTCAAGTAGTTGTAGAGAGTCACGAGGTCTCCCCTCAGCCTCCTCTTTATCAAACTAAACAATTCCAGCTCCTTCAACTGCTCTTCACATGTTTTGCTTTCCAGGCCCTTCACCAGCTTCGTTACCCTCCTCTACACTCACCCCAGCACCTCAATACCTCTCTTGTGTTTAGGTGCCCAGAACCGGACACAATACTTGAGGTGTGGCCTTACCAGTGCTGAGTACAGGGGGACAAACACCTCCCTTCTTCTGCTGGTCACACTATTTCTAATAAAAGCCAGGATGCCATTGGCTTTCTTGGCCACCTGGGCATACTGCTGGCTCATATTCAACCGCCTGTCAACTAGAACCCACAGGTCTCTTTCTGCCAGGCAGCTTTCCACCCACGCTTCCCCAAGCCCGTAGCACTGCATGGGGTTATTGTGGCCCAAGTGCAGGACCTGGCACTTGCCCTTGTTGAAACTCATACCATTAATGTTAGCCCAATGATCCAATCTATCTAATACAGGCAAAAACAAAAATACCAAGGCATATAGAGGCCGGGTACCTCAAACTTGCCAGAAAGGAGCGTTTCAGAAAAAAGGCTTTGGACTTCACATGGGCAACAAGTTATGTGTCAATCTATTTTATGCACTTGTGATGATGAATAATAATCACAGAGTGAGCTGCATTTGTATGAGTATAGCTAGAAGCCTGACAGAAGTGATTATTCTCTATTATAATTTATGAAACCACACCTGGAAGCTTGTGCCCAGTTTTAAGTCCCCAGGACAAGAAAGATGAGTTAAGTCAGCAGAGAGCCATCAATATTGTCAAGGAGCTGATGTACATATGGAGAAGTTAAGGTTTATATAGACTGAAGAAGAAAAATCTCTTCCCACAGAAAAAAACTAAAGAAAATTTCAAAATAGCACACCTCTGTTGAAGGACAAAGTTTATATATTTGGCTTAATTGCATCTCTAAAATGACTGAAATAATCCTCCCAAACATCCTTTTCTATCATCCAGGATTATGAATAAACTTTTAGACAAATTTACAATCTTTTAAAGGTCTGATTCTCATCTGGTATAAATTAGCATATATTCACAGAAATGTATAAATGGATGCACCTCTGGCATCAACTGGTTTAAGTCAATTAGGAAACTGACCAACATTCTACTAAAAACACTCCAATGAGTCTGTTTAAAATACTGTGTTACTTTTGGGATGGTTTACAGCAATATAAACGTGTTTCCCTGTAGACATAAAAATGGCTGACATTTCCTGACTCAGATAATCTTCAATAAATTATCTATTTTCCATAAGGCTTTTTAATACTTAATTTCAAAATGCTAATTATGCTATCTTTATATCTACTTACACAACAGACATTAGCAGCTATGATTTGAAAACATATTTTTTTTTATTAGATTGAAAAAAAATTAGAAAAAATAATCTATTTACATTTACTTAGCTCTGTGAAGATTGTTTTTCTGTGAGCATGTTTGGATTGCTGCTTATGCATTTTAAAACCAAATTGTGACTAAATACATAGTTTTTGATGTTTCTAACACTCAAGATGTTCTTCGGCTGTCAGTGTAAGAGAATGTAATGTCTTACATCTTCAGTAATACTGTACTATATTTGCACCGCTCTTTTTTTTTTTTTTTTTTAAGAGTTTCACATTTTGTATGTAAAAGTTCAACAAGCTGAACACATTTAATGTCTGTAAGATATATCACGTGCTTTGCAATGCCAGTGTAAAAAATATGGAGAGGTATATAAGTATTTTGGGAAACCTATACTCGCAGAAGTACAATGACTTATACAGCATGGTTCCACTCTTTAGTGTGGAAAGTGTCTCTGCTACAAGCAACAATGCAGCATTGAAAATCGAAACCCAAATATATAGGAAACTAGATTCTTCTCTCAACCCCATGCTTTCACTCACTCTTTATGTACAGAAGAAGCTAAAAAACTGCCCATAACAACACTTGCCTTGATTAAATTATATGAAGACGGAAAGCATGAAGCATTTGAATATAGTTGTGTAATTAGTAGTGTTCTGAAGAAAGCACTTACCTTTAACTCAAAACCCATTCAGCCCATATTAATATACCCCCAAATGTACTCCTAATACTTAAGAAACAGATATCCAAGCACCAGCTCACCTTTTCAATTATGTATTTGCTCAAATTTTCCTGCAGATGATCATTAGGAAGTTTGGAACTGTATTTTTGAGCATTTCAGGCAATACTAGAGAATATATCCAGATTAAAGACAAAAGGTTTCTCTCAGTCAAAAGTAGAGCCTTGTCATAGTATCTTTTCTACTAGAAATCCAAGTTATATATAGTATTAATCATGGCTCCTGTGGGCCATATTTCTGATAACAGCACAGAGAAAGCAAACTTATTTCAATATTTATGTCATTTCACCCTTCTGCACTATAATTTCAACAACATCTTTTGAACAGACAATCTTTTCTTAGAACATTTTAAAAGCGCTTTGACAAACCAGAATTAAAATTGTTATATAAAAGCTAATTTTAGTTTTTATAGAATGTATTCTATGAAGGTCTGAATCTATTGTGCATAACAGATCTGGCAAAAAAGATATGTTGCTTCTTACTTATTTGATAGCTGTCAAGAAAGTTTAAGAAAAAAAGACCCTACCAAAAAAGAACTAAAATATGAATGTTTGTTTAAAGACACTTCTGGAAAAGATTGCATAATTACAGTAGACCCTTTAACAAATTAGGAGCAGTGTGTGGGACAAATAAATTCTGAGAAGTACTGAGTAAAATTAGTGCAGAAAAATAATTTCCAGTCTTTCATAGTCATATAATATTTCAAACACATCTATATCTATATATGTGTACTGAAGCTCTACTTCCCAGGGGCTGGCTGGACATCACCTGCTGATGGGAAGTAAATATTAATTTATTTTTTTTTCTTTGCTTCCATGCATTGCCTTTGCTTTTATTTACTAAATTGCCTTTATCTCAACTAATGCCTTACTTTCTTCCCCATTCTACTGAAGAACAGAAGTGAGAGAGTGCCATGAGGGCTGGTCAAGGTCAATCTACCCCATTAAAATTTTCAGCTTCCAAATATTTGTGACAATAAATATTTTCATGTAAATTATTTCATATTTGAATTTTCTTCTATAGTTGAAAAGCAGGGAAAAGAAAAAGTTGACTTAAATGCCAATCATTCTGTTGCATGTAAAGGCAAAATGAGGCAGAAAAATAATTACTGGATTACTTGGATGCTTCAGTATAAAGATCAGAAAAGGGAAACCAAAGCTTCTATTTCCAATTCTAGAAGGGTGATTGAGTTTTTATAGACCTGAAATGATATCTCTCTTGCTACAGTCTAGTTTTCTTCTTTGCCTATTAAAATATGTGGAAAAACTTCCTAAGTAGGAAATATATTTACAGCAGCTGTTTAGTCTTCCTTATTCTGTGTCTGAAATTGTTTTCTGAATGTGTGTTATTAAATGTTGAATGGAAACACTGTCTTAACTGATGGTTTTCTGTAAAAGATCCTGTAGTTCCTACTGAAGTTTCTCTGCAGCATTTCCCCACTGCACACAAAATTCAATCCATCAAAGTAGATCAAAGCTGGTGTTAGTTGTGACATGTTACCTGATTGTTTGTGAGAATTAATTTGTACAAAAATAAATATATTTGCAAACTTATATTAGTGGACATTTTTTTTTAATGACTGAAGATATTTTATAGGTAGAGTAACTGTAGGGTTTTCCAAATATATCATACTGATAGTATTTAGGTGGAGAATAAGAAAGGGAAAAAAAAAAAAAACCAACAAAAAAACAAACCAAAAAACATTCTGATTCAACCTTTAATTGCATTGAACAATAAATTTTAAATTATATATTTAAAATGTTCTAAGAACTAATCTGCACACATCCCAGTGAATCAAATCCCAAATAAGACACTTACTTTTAATGCACATGTTTCAAATTCCTCCCCTCTTGATCCACTCTGTTTCAAGGACTGGAGGCCAAATTCAGTTACTCAAATGCACAGCCTTTTCAAGATATAGGATTATACAGTAATGAAAGTAAATAATAAATTGGGGGAAAAAAAAAAAAAAAAAAAACTTGGTAAAATCTAAAGTTAAAGGAGTAAATTTTGTCTGCAGTTTTGATTCTTTTAGGAATTACTAATATTTTTTAAAAGAAGCTTGAAAATCCAGACGTTTGGACCTATAAAGTTTCTAAGAGCTAAAGTCCAGTTTTAATCCTGAATACTCCTGCTTATTGAATTCAGATATGTGGATAACTAAGGTCTATCAGAAGACTTGTTTTCAGTTACCTCAACATCTTGTATTAAGTAGTATTATAGTATGCAGATTGTATTATCTTGTATAAATTATGTACCTCAATATGTACTATTATTGTTATATTATCTGCTAAAAGAGCAGACTTTGGCCCCTTCAGGGATCTGTTTCATATAGTACTGTGGGATAAAGCCATGGAGGGAAAGAGGGGCCCAAGAGAACTGGTTAATATCCAAGGATCACCTCCTCCAAGTTCAGGAACAATGCATTCCAACAAAGAGGAAGTCATGCAAAAATGCCAGGAGGCCTACATGGATGAACAGGGACTTCCTGGAGAAACTCAAACGGAAGAAGGAAGCCTAAACAGGATGGAAGCAAGGACAGGCAGCCTGGAAAAAATACAGAGATATTGTCCAAGCAGCAAGGGATGATAGGAAAGCTAAAGCCCAGATAGAGCTAAAAACGGCCAGGAATCTCAAAGTCAACACGAAAAGCTTCTATAGGTATGTCACTGATAAAAGGAAGACTAGGGAAAATGTGAGCCCTTACCAGAAGGAGATGGGAGACCTGATCATCCATGATATGGAGAAGGTTGAGGATCTCAATTCCTTTTTTGCCTTAGTTTTCACTGGCAAAGGCCCCAGTCACACTCCCCTCCCTTTGCAGAAGGCAAAGGCAGGGACCAGAAGAATGGGAACTACCCACTGTATGAGAAGACCATCTAATGAACCTGGAAGTGCACAAATCCATGGGACCCAATAAGATGCCTCTGTAGGTCCTGAAGGAACTGGCAGATCAAGTTGTCAAGCCACTGTCCATCATATTTGAGAAGTCGTGGCAGTTTGGTGAAGTACTCATTGACTAGAAAAGAAGAAACATAACACCTATTTTTATAAAGGAAAAAAGACCCAAGGAACTGCAGATCAGTTAGTCTCTTTTCTGTGCCCAGCAAGATCATGGAGCAGATCCTTCTGGAAACAATGCTAAGGCACATGTAAAATCAGGAGGTGATTGGTGAAAGTCAATATGGTTTCACAAAGGGTAAAACTCAGAGTTGTGGTGACGGTTTGATGTTCAAGTGGAAGCCAGTGAAGAATGGCGTTAGTCATGGGTTGGGACTGGGACCAGTGCCATTTAGCATTTTTGTTGGACACATGGACAGTGGGATTGAGTGCACCCTCAGCAAGTTTTCCAAGGACACCAAGCTGTGTGGTGCATTTGTCATGCTGAAAGGAAGGAATGCCATCCAGATCTCCCTTATTGGAGGACTATTTCTGTTGTTTATGCAGAGCCTTTCTGCTGTAAAATACAGAGGCCACAATGATCTGAGGTTTCTATACTGAAACAATGAGAAAATTCTAAATAATATTAAAAAAATCTAAAACCAAGTATTAAAGAATTTTCAGATGTAGTACTGTCTTCAGAAATACCTAAATTTTGTAAGGTAGTACAAGTCAGTGTTAGAACTGATAATGGTGGGAGTGTTTGTTTTGGTTTTTTTTTGGGGTGGAGGTTTTTTGTTGGTGCTTTTGCTTGTCTGATTGATTGATTGTTTTTTAATTTCATGTCAGTTTATACTATCTCAGAAGAGCAATTATGATGTCTGGCCATGAAGTAAAAATTGGCCTTTGGGATAAGACATAGAATTTAGACTCTACCAGCCTGTTTTTATTTTACTATGGGAGATTTCAGCTTCTCTCTACCTTGGCAAAACTTGGAAAGTGGATATTTGTGCATTCCCATTGTACCTGACAGAATGGAACATATTGCTGTAAGGGAAGTTCAAGTGTGATTCATGGACAGTCTCTGTTTTGGGTAGGTAGACAGTATCTGAATCGACATGTTCTCAAGTGCTTGATTCAAACTGCTTTATAGTATAATAAAGGCTGCAGTCACAAGTGAGCATGCTTGCCTCTTCACTGCCAGGGAGCTCTAGCTTTCAGAGAAAGAGAAAAACAACTGCTTATTTGTGAGTAAAGGTTGTTGAACAACACAGATAACACATTCTGGTCTGCATTACCATAGCTAAGCTCAAGGGATTGGTTTTCTCTGATTATATTTGTCCTTTCCTTTGTTTAGGATTCAGCCTAACAAATCCATCCAGCTTTTCATGGTTTTCCTTATGGCTTGGTCATTTTCAGGGCTTTTAAACTGCATTGTCTGCTTTTGAGCTATTTTCAGTTTCTCTACTTAGAGTACTGCAAATTTGAACAGGGTTTGTATGAACCATAACAAAATCTCCTTCATATTTGCCATCTTCACAGACTTCTGCTTAATTGGGATGTTCATTTGGTGACATGTCTCTTTACATACAGGCATGTATGTCACTGTGCTGTGGAGTCAGATTCCATAAAACATTTTTGGAGTAAACTGCAGCTCTTAGCCGACACACATGCAATGGGTCCTTTCCATTAAAAGCAAGGGAGTGTGAGGGGAGGAGGAATAATGACAGAATGGATTCTTAAGTCTTGGTATCCTGTGATACAGTTACAACCCAAGAGACCATTGTTACTTTAGACAACCATGACATATCAGAAATACTCCCCACACACAGTCACATAGACATTGAAAAGCAACAAGGGCTAATTTACTAGTGTTATAAAGTAATTATATTCAAAGGGATTATATTGTAACTTTAACAGAGGAGTTACACTTCACTCACTGCCTGCTCAGCAAAAGGAACATGTGTTCAACCCCTGAAATAAAAAAAATAAAATAAAAAAAAATGGGGTGGGGGGTGGATAGGGTGCAGAATCAAATGTAGGGATGGGGTGGAAGAAACGGAGCCATCAAATGTATTGAGTGACCAACAGTTGGATATTTTATTCCACCCTTGTCCTTTGTTTTCCTTCTGCATTTACCCTGTTTGTTTATAAGCCTAACTTGTTATGTCATGTTTGATTTAGACTGTACAGGGCAAAGATCTTTGTGCTGCATCTGAGCGGTATATGACACGTCTGCATGTGAAAAAGACATGCCAGTCAGAGAAGAGTTTATCTCCATAAACAGAAACGTAAGTTAAACTACAACATCTTTGTAAAAGCTGGGCTCAGGTGCTTCACCAAGCTGAAGGATGCTTGCCTTTTGATGGCAGATGTTTGTATGCAGCCCATGAAGATTTTCTGATAGTTACTTTTTCCTTTTTTATTGGCGACACTAATGAAATGCACTTTTCTACCTTACCAAAATCAACGTAATGAAATCAAATGTTTAAAACTTTAAATTCTAGTTCTCATTCCCCTCTATTTTTTGCAAATTCCTAAGCATTAAGATCTAAGTGAACTAGTAAATAACATAGAATAAAATAGAACTAGAGCCACCTCCAGAATATTTTCGAGTTGCCAAGATTTACACAATGAACTCTAGCTGGAGGAAA
>VXBW01006773.1:12546-31677 GCA_013400375.1 Thinocorus orbignyianus
GGTGGGGGGTGTTTGGGGGTAAGAGAGGAGGAGAGAAGAGAGATAAAGGCAGAAACCTACTACATAGAAATCCATCCCTAGGGAAAAGGAGAAATATCTTATTTTCAAGTATATACAGTTCCTTATGTTCCCTATCTAATCTGTGCAAATTTTGGATGATTTGTAAAATACATACTTTTTAAGTACAAATTTCAGGTACTTTTGGCCAGCTAAAACTGACTTAATTTTAATAAAATATCTTTATACAGATATATATTTGTGTATATGAGATTTATAAAGAGATTTGTTTTGGTTTGTTTTTTTCAAGGACATCTAACTTGAAGGCAAGAAGTGATATTTTTTTATATTTTGCAGAGACAGGAAAAAACTAGGAAATATTTATCTGTTTTCATTATTTTTATTAGCGTGTCAAACTTGTACCTGTCATATAAATGAACTGTTAGCTTTTCTGATAAATAAGCAACAAGAACCTAAGTTTATGACTGAGTCTTCAAGCAGCATGTATCAGTCCTTGCACCATGAAGATTAAAAAACACCTTAGTGGTTTATAAATCTTTCAGGGTAACATAACTCTCTTGTTCCAGTTTAACTTCATCACTAATAGATGTATAACTATATCCTGTTGACATGTATCTGGTAATACCATTCACCCAGTTCATGCTGCTGTGCTAATCACAATGGGTAGCTGGAAATTAAGACCATTTCAGTCACGAAGTAATTTGTTTTATCTAACAGAGAAAGACTGTTTTATCCAGCACTTCAGATTTTTTCATGTTTCAAATATTTTCTTTTGTTTTTTGCCACTTTTTTTTTTTTTTTTTTTTTTTTTTTTTTTTTTTTTTTTTTTTTTTTTTTTTTTCTGCCGCTGACTGTGTTCATCAACATATACAATACCTATACTTTTATTTCCATTTCACCTTTAAAGGCAGTGTCTTTGGATCAGGATTTTCCTGTGGCCCATAACTATGGCTGTTTAACAAGCTATTAATTCACACTTACAAGGACAAACCTGTTTCACTGCACATGTCCTTAACCTGTCCTTCAGGTATAGTTTATAGTACTACAGATCTCTCATATGTGCATTAATAAACAGAGTTACCTCTACAACTAGATGGTTGAAAGAACCTTACATGTGGGTTTTTTTTTAAATAACATGGTAGCTTCAGAAATTTTATCATTTATCTAACCTTTTTATTTGGGTGGAAAAAAAAAAAATTAAAAGCTGTGTCTAAGTGGTCCTTATGAGAGCAGTCCTGGCTGGGTATCTGGCAGGGGAGAGTGGTAGAGTTACAGGGATTGGGGGAGTTGTTAAAATAAAAAAAAATCTTGGCATGTAAGCAATAGGTTATTTCTCCATTCTACTAATACTGTTGATGTTAACAGGAGCAGACCTGTCAACAGTGTAGCTGAACTACTGACATTTGTCATCACTTGTCGGCTCTCACATCTCTTTCCAACTGGGATTGTATTTCCCTTGAATGTCAGGTTTTTGAGATGAGCCCATTTATGATACTTATAAGGCAAACACAGGGGTACAGTGAAGTGGATTTCCCTGAGTAATTACATCTGTCAGCAGTGGCAGTATTTATGATCCAGATCCATTAACAAGATACAGAAGCTACCAAGACTGCCTGTAACTTCTGGATGAGTGACTGCTGCTGTCAACCACTGAATGCCCAGAGGAAAGGCAGGGATAGCGGCTTTCAGGGGTCCCAGCAAGAGTGCTGGCAGGAAACAAGCAAAGATGTTGGTGTTTCCCTGATGCATACCTGCAGAACTGTTAGCCTCAAGCAACACAGCATGATTGGCTTATGCATGATTGCATTTTGAGTGTTAGTTTGATTTCCACACACAGTCTTTCAAGGACAGAAGCTATTTATAAATGCAGTCCTAATTTCTCTCCGTTCTGTTATCTGGTTTAACTGAGAGCAGAGGATCTGTAGTATCAGAAGAGTTGTAATTTCAGATATGAAACTTCAGGGTATTTCTAATTTCAATGATATCGAAAGAAGCCTGTCTAGGTGGCTATCTTAAAGATCTAGTTAGCCAAAATGTTTAAGTATTATGAATATCTGCTGTAATAGTATTCCATTTGTCACTGTTTATCAAACAACAGCAAATATTATTCCTTCTGTAGTTACTATTTGCCCATCCAAGTCTGATATGAGAGTAATCTCACAGATATCTGTTGAGACATGAGATCGATGTAGATGTAGAAGTAGATGTAGACATAGACAAAAACATAGACATAGTTGAAGATACAGACGCAGAAGCAGTGACAGAGATTTATGTATGAAAACAACACAGGAAGTCGTACAAAGAGGGGATAATGCTTGAGGGGATCTTTTGCCTCCAGATCCCTTTTTTCAACTCATTAATTAGATAAGAACTCCAGGAATGGAGGCTAGTTAATAAGATTTGTGTCCATTTGTTTGGTACTGGCTTTTTCCAGTTAAGAATTTCTCAAATGTTTGAGGCACATATGGACACGTAATCATAGTCTGTCTTTAAAAACCTGAGAATCACAGAGAAAGACATCATTCTTCAACACATTTTCTGAAAGAAGACATTGCATTTTCTTCTATTTTATAATTAAAATGTGTAACAAGAAAAATTGTTTCTGGAGGCACTGATACAGAAACCTAAGGTTGCAACAGCAATGATTGTTTGTAAGAGGGAATATAAAAACAGATATTGTCTTTCATGCCAGAGTGTCCTTAATGCCAGACTGCTACACTTCAAGCAGAAAAAAACCCACTGACTGTATTTGAATAGTAATATTTCGTTATTCACCCTCAATTTTCTATCAAAAGTTATAGTAGTGCCAATATAAATTATTAAGACTCTGCTTTCTATAATTTAGTAATGCACGACCTTGGGTTCAGACAAAATTTATATTGGATAAAATGGTATTAGTTGATTCAGAATTGATTACCAAAAAAGTCAGAATTTTAGGAGTATGATGGAAGCTGTCCTTTGAGAAATTTACCAAGGTAAAACCCAATATGAATATATATCCTCTGAAAGCAAAGTAATCTTCTAGTTTTTGTCAATCCAAAATCGTATTGCAATAATAATTCCTTTAGCAAATGCTGACATTTTAAGTTACAATTAAGATTTTTACAATATTTTGATTCATAGTTTACTACCAATAATTTAATGAAAGGAAATAGACTTGAAAAGTAATAGTTTGGTGTACTGTGAGAAAGTATCTGATTCCTTTAAAACAAAACCTAAAACATTAGGTAAAATTATCATAGTACTATTTATTATAGTTTTGATCAATTTAAATTGAACTTTCTAAATTGATTTGTTTTCTGTGTCCACATAAATTTATTTCAGCTTAATATCATTATATTGTGAGTACCTATTGAATTGGGACACAGCTAGCACAGCAGAAACAGTGCTTCATTTGAGTTAATGAAGATATATTTATTTATGGGTATATATACAAGTCCTCAGTGGGATGGCTCAAAAGCAGGCTGAAACACAGCATGTTCTGTGACCTTTGCTCCATCTGTTCACATGGAGGCCTTATGATACCCATAACTCAGAGTCTACCTATTACACCCTGGAAGCCTTAAAAATCGTTTTCCATCCTGATCAGTAAAATGATACTTCAAACCATGAAAAATACATGTTGATGGCTTAAAGATAAGTAGGCAATCTGTGAACGTTCCCAGCTCATCCACAGTACTTATAAATCTGTTCTTGGTTTCCTAAAACAAATATTAAGTGCTAACTTTATATTTCAGATACTGTATATTTTTTGTACCACTTGTACTTGAACACAGAGTACTGCACCCAGTTCTGGGGTTCACATTGTAAGAATGACACCAGCCTGCTACAGCAGGTCCAGGGGAGGAGCACAAAAATGATCAGAGCGCCTGGAGCACTTCTCCTATGAACAGAGACTGAGACAGTTGGGGTCATTCAGCCAGGACAATGGGGAAACCTTATTGCAGTCCTTCAATACTTAGAGGGAATTTATGAAAAAGATGGAGAGAGTCTATTTAAGAGGACTGATAGTTAAAGTACACAAGGAAATGGCTTTAAACTGAAAAAAAAAAAAAAAAGGTTGATTTAGATTGTATATAAAGAATAAACTCTCTACAATGATGGTGGTACGACACTGGAACAGATTACACTGAGATGCTGATGTCCCATGGTTGGAAATAGTAAGAGACAGAGAAATCATAGATGTTGGCACCAGGTGCCTGTGGTGTATAATCTAAGATTTAAAATCAGTGTCACTGAGATTGCATTTACCTATTTCGCTCATGAATATAGTTTCTGATCTTTGTGTCTTTTGAACACAGTAACTGAGGTCAGATACTAAGGGACTGCTTTGTGAGAAATAATCTTAAATTTATAAACTGAAAGAGGGTAGATTTAGATTACATATTAGGAATAAATTCTTCACTGTGGTGATGAGGCAATGGAAGAGGTTGCCCAGGGAAATTGTGGATGCCCCATCATGGGAAGTGTTCAAGGCTAGTTTGGAAAGGTTTTCAAGCAACCTACTCTAGTGGAAAGGGTCCCTGACAAGAGTGGGAGGGTGAAACTAGATGATTTTTGAAGGTCCTTTCCAATCCAATCCATTCTATAATTCTATGATAAATCCACTGACAATAATTTGGAGAGTAAGTACATTACATACAGCAGAGACAGGGCTGAAAGACACACTCGTGTTTTAAAATGCAGAATAGAAGTAGTCTAAATTAGAGTTTAAGTAACACGAATCCATGATGTCACTTAAAAAGATATTATTTCTTTTGATATTTCACAGAATCACAGAATCACCTAGGTTGGAAGGGACCTTTTAAGATCATCAAGTCCAACCAATGGGGGGGGGGGGGGAAAAANGAGCAATAAGGTCTCCCCTCAGTCTCCTCTTCTTCTTTATTGTAATCTGTCTGTTTTCTCTTTCTCAGGAGTGAGGTTTACGTTTTTAAATCTCCTTAGTATTACCTAAATGTGCTAACAGTCTGGCACAGAAGTGTGTTTATATACTGTTTGAAGAAAACATTGCTTTGATTGAAGTTTGCACTAAACTAATTTGCTCAAGGAAATCTGATGCGGGTTAGGGAGGCAAACAGAGGTCATTAGTACATATATACTTAGATCAACTGATATATGTGAAAAGAGATCTTCTGGATAACACATGTATAAATGAAACATACAATTTGGTTAAAAAGTTAAGACCTTTTTATGTGGTTTTTGTTTTTTTTTTGTTTTTTTTTTTTTTTTTACAACAGCAATATGGAACTACTTGCATAAACGTTTTGAAAACATTGTTACAGGATAATAGTCTTAAACCTTTACTACTATTAGAGAAAATGAAAAATATGATTAACACTGGGAGCTCTAACAAGCTCATCAAGCTTTCAATTCACAATATGTGCATTTAATTCAACATGCCTGTCTCTGTTGGAACCAATTAAGCAAATTAAAAGTCGCATTTCCAAATATCACTTTTTCTTTTTTTTTTTTAATGCTGTATTTTAAAACATCTACTAATTGCTTAAAAGCTCTCTTTGTAAAAGCACCCAAAACAGATTAGTGCTCTGTCTTCTCACACTACCACATTTCTTTGCTTTTCTGGTTTATCTGGTAGGAAAGGGAATATTACACTTTGGTAGGTGACTAGATTTATGTATTTCTAACTTCGAGATAAGAAATTTGTACATATTCTAATTTAAAATTTTGGAGAAGGAATAAAAAACTCAATCCATGTTTGCATCACATATTTGAGACTCTGCCATTCCTAAATTTTACCTTAGAAATAATTCAACAGTAGACTAAAAATGTTAAATGTAGTGAATCTTGGCAGTTCATGTCTGACCTACCTCACAATAAACTCCACAGGGGAAATAAATATTTGGGATGAACAATATTAACAAACAAGCAGTAGACAGTAAATTTAAGTTCCGACTTCAAATATTCCAAGAGAATACACTACAATCTATTGGGATTTTTTGTTTGTTCTTTTTTTTCTTTCCTTAAAAATATATACAACTCATGATGAACTGGAAGACAGGCAAAATCTTCCTTTTAAGTTTAGGTCACAAAACAGAAACAACAACAAAGATATTTCAAGTACTAACACAGTTATTATTTTCTTTTTAAAGGTATCATTCTTTAGTCATTACCTGATTCTTCTTTAATCTTTCAGCTTTTTGTAATTCATTTGATATTAACAGTATATTATGAAGTTTACATTCCTTCACTGTTTTTCTAGAATCAAATGTAATCATAGAGTCACAGAATGGTTAGAATTGGAAGGGACCTTAAAGATGATGATTTTTAAGTTCCAACCCCCCTGCCATAGGCAGGGACACATCATACTAGAGCAGGTTGATCAAAGCCCCATCCAGCCTGGCCTTTAACTCTTCCAGGGATGGGGCATCAACAGCTTCCCTGGGCAACCTGTTCCAGTGTCTCACCACCCTCACAGGAAAGAATTGATTCCTCNGGATTGCCATGTCCAGGTGCAGGACCCTGCACTTGGCTTGGTTGAACTTCATGCGATTTGCTCTAGCCTGTCCAGGTCCCTCTGAATGGCAGTCCTTCCCACCGGCGTGTTGACCATGCCACTGAGCTTGGTGTCATCGGCAAACTAGCTGAGGGTGCATTCTATCCCACTGTCTGTGTCTCCAACAAAGATATTAAATAGTACTGTCCTACTGACCCCTGAGGAGCACCACTCATCAGTGGCGGGTACTTGGACACCAAGCTTTTGACCACAATCCCTTTCTAGATTTCTCCTTTTCTAGTGCTCCAGGAGAAAAAAGCTGCATGGTGTACAGTGGAGAATCACGTTGTATCATAAACAGCAAGGGATCAAGGCAGTGCAAAAGCAATTAAATATCTGAGGTCCTACACATTGTGAAATTTTGCATAAGGAGTGAGCCTCTTTTAATTTTTCAGCAGGTATACAGACAAATGATCTTTGAACTTTCAGTGTTCCTTTAACAGGAATCTTCCCCTAAGTATATGTCAGAAATCTTTTGAACATGTAGTTAATATAACCACTTACTGTGATGTTATTTAGTTTCTGTGTGAATTAATACATTTAGTTACTGTGTTAGAATGTTAGCCTAAAAGCATGCTTATAATAAATTAAATTGGTAAGACACTTTGAAACATTCTGATATCCTGGAAGAATTTCAAGCTTGCTGACCTACAGAAATCTCTGCAAGCAATTTCTAAATATACTAGAGATTTTAACGCAAGCATTTTTTTATAGGAATACATTAAACAATTTGTGACAAATAAGTCACTGTAAAATGGTATACTGTTGAATTCTTATACAAAGAGAATGATTTTTTTTTTAATTTACTACTTATTTTTCTATGTGAAAAAATAATATATTAATCTAATAATTATGAGTCTCTCTGTTCTTTGAGATCATAATATATTGCATGCTAGAAAACATCATACTATATTTCTACTACTGCATTACATTAACCAGGCCACACAGGAAAATCTCTACACTCAGAATAAATTGTGTATGAAATACTTAACATGGACTCTCAATAAAATAAGTTTCCGCGCTTTCTTTCGCCAACATGCAGAAAATACTTTAACATAACAAGAAAACATACAAACAAGAAAAGCATATTGTTTCATATAGGTCTAAGCCTCAACTTAAATATTCATCTTCTCATCGTAGTGAACTGACCTTTTGTCTTGCTGTTTGACAATAAACAGTTACTGAATATTAAAATAGCCTAGAGTGCTTTTTTTTTTTTCCCTTGAAAATATTCCCATCACAGGTTGTACTGTCAAAGTGATTTAGGGCACTGCTTCTGAAAATAGTTACTTCATTTTGTTACACGAGTATTTGCATGATGAAAGCAATAATATATTTTGTGTGTCAGTAAGAAATTTTACCATGTTTATTACAACTTCTTAAAACAATAGACAAATCTCACACATACATAGACAATCTTTTCTGGAAATCACTCCTAAAAGAAATCAAAAGAAACAAGCTGTATAATCAGAGTATTTGATCTGTGAAGGATGACTGATAGGGATTTATGTTGCTATATAGATTTATTTCACTGAAAGAGTAATATTAGTGAGTTAAATGTTATTGACATCAGACTAGCCGTGTCAGCAGCAAAATATTGACAAAAAAAAAGGATTGCAGAAGTTTCAATTTCTAAAAGAGCTGTTCAGACAAATAACAAATTCCAACTTTTTGAAGATTTTATCATCACTGAAAATATTTTTTTTTCCTAAAATAGTTTGCTTCTGGGAAAAAAAAATGCAGTACCTCAGAAAAGATGTAATATACTTCTGTTTTTTAATTTCTGTTTTGATATTCCGCCTGGATTCCACTTCTAGAGAAACACTGTGGTACTGAGAGACCTATCATATACTCTGGCATTTCAACACTCTGGAAGAAGCTGGTATCAAATTATCAAAGCAAGCATTACACTACTAAGGAATCAGGAAAATGACAATACAAAGTTCTTAATCTTCACTTCAATGAGAAGTGAAAGTACATTACAGTACCATTTTTTAAATGTCTCTTTTAAACAACTTTTTTTTTATTCTGACCTAATATGACAAGTGTGTGAAAAACTGCCAAGGGGGGATTTATTCTACAATATTTAAATTTACACATTATATAGTAAGTAGGCGTTCTGGGAAATATGAAGAAATAGTAACAGTAGTGCATATGACACATAAAATTTAGCATATTTACAAGAATGGATGAACTATGTAAGCGTAATAACAGGATGCTTGTGATAATGCCTGATTATTACAGTTTGTCTTCCTGTTTTCACACCTTGTCATGTTCATACCTTAGCCATATTTTTGACTGATCTGAGCTAAAGTTTTGTATGACAGTCTGCATCACTTTGAATTTTGGGAAACTTTTAGATCATCTGATTCTGAGAAAATGGCTATAGATCAGACATATTTAACTTCATTTAAATAGCCCATTGGCCTTTTCAACAAGATACTTCTTCCTTGCATTATAATGCAAATCTGTCTACATTTTGCCATTTTGCCAAGTCTGTGAATAGCTTTTTTTTTACTTGTTCACAATCAAACATATCTAGTCAACTGCCTAGCCAGTCTGTCTTTATCTGCACATGGCTAGACCAGAAATGTTTCTAATAATGTACATACTGCTGTACCCACAGAACCAAAGGGCTTTCTTACAGCTGATTCAAGCCCCCAAACTGTATATACACAATCATAAGAGGGAAAAAAAAACCACCCAACAACATTTGTTGTAGTCCAAATGTCAATAGAAAAAACTGTATTCAGTTTGCTCTAGATGTGATTATTATTTTTTTAACTTCATAATTTTTGGAGAACATTTTTCTCCAGAATGTTGGAAGTCAAATTGCATGGTGGATTATGCCTATATATCAGAAGACTGATTTTCTGATCCTCTTCCAGATTCCAGTCCTTTCATCACACACATCTCATCAGAAGGGACCTCAGAATATCATCTAACTCATCTCCTCTGCCTAAAGGAGTCTCAGATAGATCAGATTGCTTGAGACAGCACCCAGATGTGTTTTAAGTGTCTCCAAGGTAGGAGATTCCGCAGCCTCTCTCAACTACCTGTTCCAGTGTTTGACTGCTGTTGTGAGGTCACCCCATCTGACAGCTGAGCACCTACACAGATGTTCCTGCATTTTATCTTTTCTTAAATACATGTTCCCCAAGGGGGCATCATCTTTGCTGAAGGGCTCAACGTCTATTGGAGCCAGCTGGATCCAGATTTGTCTGGCACAGGGTAGCCCTGGCCTCTCTTTGCAGAGGCTACTCCTGCAGCTCACTCTGCTCCCAAAATCTTGAAACCGACATCCAATACAACAACCCTTATAGTATTTTATTATACATAAGAAGAATTCCCTTTATATCTACTTTGCCTGTGGCCTCTCATCCTGCCATTGAGTTCCACTAAGAACAGTCTGGATTTCTTTTTTTCCTTACCATCAGATTTTTGCACATATTGGCAAGATCCCCTCGCTCCTCAAACCTCCCCTGTTCCAAGCTGAACAGTTCCAGATCTTTCAGCCTCTCTTTCCATGACAGATGTTCCAGTCCCTTCATTTTCTTGGTGGTCCTTTGCTGGACTCTCTCTACTATGTCCATGTCTCTTTTGTACTGGGGAATCCAGAACTGGACCCAGGACTCCAGTTGTGGTTTCACCAGTGCTAAACAGAGAGGAAGGATCACCTCCTGTGACCTGCTAGTGACACTCTTCTTAACATAGCACAAGAGGTCATTGGTTTTCTTTGCTGCAACTGTGCATTGCTGCTTCATGTTCAGCTTGTGGTCCACAAGGACGTGCAGGTCCTTTTTCTGCAAAGTTGCTTTAATACGCAGGTTTCCCTACAACTTATTGCCTATACCATCAGATACCAGTGTGTTTTTACTATTGTTTTTTTTTCACTGATTTAATTTAAAATGTTTTTATTCAGGCATACCTACTCTAACTAATCCTCATTAAAAATTGTTTCAATATTCAAATCTTTCTACAGGCCTCTTTTATAAACACTGAAGCAAATAATTAATTTATATTCATTTGCACCAGTTTTATTTTCCTTTAATTCCTTTTTTACACTCTGATTACCTCTCATGACTTTTGATTATCTGAAGAATTCTTCCTTTTGACTCTTTCATGACAAAAATAAATCACACCCCATGAAAGAAAAAAAAAACATTTCACTAACAGTTTTTCTTACTTGAATATATGGTTTGTGATTGTTCTATGATAACTGTTATATACAGAGACTTTTTGCCACAGACAAGGTTCTGCTTTCAACAGCACTCACATAGAGGACTCACAACACACACAAGCCCAGGCAACCATGTCCCTTCCTTTTGGACTGGCAGAGGTAGAAGGTCACTAGTCCAGCACATGACCCTCTCCAGGTTCACAAGTGTAGGCATATTTGTGGATCTCCCAAGCACTGGTATGGTCTCTCTGTCTATCTAGTGGCCCTGCCCAGATCCTAGCTCCTGCTAGCCACCGCATGAGTCCCATACATCTTGCTTACATCCTGGACCTTCATCCTTACCAATATCAAAGCCCAGGTTTGCTGTAGTTTTCTGATAGCCCATTAATTAGTGTGACTTGTGAGGTTTGTTTCTTATCTTTATCTCCATCATGTTCATCTGTCAGATTTGTGTCTCTGTATATTTTCTTTATGGCTTCCCCCTTTTCCTTAGTATCTCATATGACATTGTCTTCAACCAGATGATTCTACTGAAATAAACATTCCTACATTCCACATATTCTTATCAATTAGTATGACTCACCAATTTTGGTTCTCATTACTGCCTGTTTTACCATTTATATGTCAGATTCATGTCTCCATATTTTGTTTATGACTTCTTTTTCTTATTATCCCTTTTCAACTAAAAAAGTCCAGACCATAGACCATTAAGGGACCAGAAAGTCTCTCTTCCACATGCTCATTCTATTGCAATTGGTCTTCATACCCTACTTTTAATGGCTTCGAGAGTCCATCAGTGTCCACAGTTAGGGTATTTTTCTCAGAGACACTATAGCTGACATTTAATTTTGACTGAAATTTTTACTTTTCTATTTGCCTAGAACTATTTGTAAATGCTGACTATAGTCTCTTGACACAGTTCACAGTATAATACTAATACTTAAATTCTCCAGATTTAGGTATGGAATTTACATCTAAGTTAACAAAATTGTCCATGTAAATACAGGGTCAGAAAGTTATGTACAACTTCTATGTTGTATTTACTTATTCAAAGCATAATGTGATTTCCTAGCTTACTCAATTTAGTATACCTACTGAATGCAATTGTCAGGTGTTTCTGTTGAGACATATTACAGCATCCCGCTGATTGTCTTCTTGACCAATATATAAAATGTTGATGATCCCTGTTATTTTTTTTACCACTTATCTGCAGATTATAAGACCTTCATTTTCAGTCAGGTAGCATTTGTACGGAATTATGTATTTGGACTTGCTTCAAGAACCTATTTGTATTTACTATACTCAGTCGGATCTTCATGGTTTTTTACACTTTCTTCTGAAACACTGTGTTTTATGAGTCCATTTCAAAATTACTTAACTATACAGTCATCTAAAGTTCTCAGATTTCCTGTAGTTTTTAATTTTCAAACTCTACCTCTCTTTCTTCTTAGTAAAATTAAGTTCCATTAGGTGCGTTCTTTTTTCATTTTGTTGAAGCCCATCTTTCAAGTAGTGGTGATTTGTCATTTTCTTTTTTCAGTTCCTAACATATCTAAACTTTCTCCATGCATTATTTTTTTAAGGATATATTCAAACTTTAACTTTTCTGAGGCTATTTTTTTTCCCCATGGTACTAGAAGCATTTAAGTGATTAATGCCTTTATCCTCCCATACAATCATGCTTTATATTCTAGATGTTAAAAGGTGAATATGAACAATTAGAGCCTTTGACATTCCTTACTTTAAGGTCAGAAATTTAGCTAAAGGTAAATTAAGAAGATGGTCTATGCCAGTATTTTATTTATAAGGACAAATGTAGATGAAAAAGATTATTTCAAAATAAGCCAGAGGCAGGTCTTACACTCAAAATCTCCTTGTGGACAAATTGAACACACCTGTATGTAATGGTAAGAGCTTTTCCTAGCCTAGATAATGCCTTAATAATCTAAATAAATACACAGTAGTATTATCAGTGTGATTACTATGCTATTGTCTGCATGGTACTGTCCACTTCCCTTGTATGGGTTGAATATCTGTGCTCTGTTTTTGCAAGAGAGAACAGATCAGCAAAATAGGGCTACTGAGAAGGACAGAAATTCAACAATTGAAGACAGAAGAAAAACCTGTGACAATTCCTTCCCCTGCACTGATGGTCTTACCTCCTCCAACCTCCTTAGAAAAGTTAGGATATGACTGATAATTCTGCTGTTATGAAAGTAAAACTTGGTAAGAGGATTATTTTTGGCTGTTTTTTTTTTTTTTCTTTTTCTTTTTTTTTTTCCTGACTGTTAGCAGGATAGAGCAGGATTTATTAGAATTGTATCAGAACACAGAATATGATCAATTAAAAGAACCAGAAAACTGACCATAAGGAAGCTACTTTAAGAATGTTGCAGGCAAAGTGTTCCGGTTTTCCGTATGGAAGGAGCTTAATGAGGAGAAAAATACATATTGTCTCTCAGCTTTAAAAGTCTTTGAACACTCTTTGGTCCTAAAAATTTAACAAGGCAAGATATTTGGATAAACATACAAAGAAAAGCTCTAGTATATTTAATCTCAACCGGAAAAGGAGGATTTCTCTCTGTAAAGAGAAATTTGTCTAAAGAACATAATTATGTGAGGGGACTAGAGTTAGTCATTGATTCAGGCGAAATACAGTAAAATGCATTTGGGGCAGTGTGATTTAAAGGTTGATATATTTCATTTTGTTGGAAACAGGCTCTAATGTATTCTTAAATATGGGTGAATAAGAAGACAAAGACGCATGTTAAATAATTCAAATCCAAAATAATATGCTTATTTTAAATTTCTGTTCTCTGTCTAACATCTAGTTTCAAAAGTTGAACACAAAACAGAGTAAAATAGACTGACGGAACAAATAGAATATATATTTTCTATTTTTTAAATATTTATCTTTCATGCTGTTTAACAATGGAAAGAAAAATTTCTTTACACAAATTCATTTCAAGTTACAGCGAAGTTTCAGTACTGTTACAGAAAATAGGTTTTTTTTGTCTAGACCTGCAAATGGAAATATTTATGATGATGTTTGGAAGTTTCCCTCATAAGCAAAAGGTTATATTTCTGCCGTCTGCCAAAGATGTAAATTGCTACCCAACCCCACAAGTTCCTTTTCAAAACACAAAAATATACTCAAAGGAATGAATCTCTTAATAGTGCTCAGAGACAGCCTTTAATTTAATTTGCTACATTCACTGAGTTAGTCCATTTTGGTTTATCTTGCCCTCCATTCCTAACTTGACATTATAGAAACCAAAGCAAAGTTTGTGTGTTTGTGTGTGGTTCGTTTTGATTTTTTTTTAAAAATTATTATTTGTAGGACTTCTGTAATTGGTCTTTAGCTGCCTTGGCTGTGATTAATCAAAGAATCAGAATCATGGTATGGTCCAGAATAGAAGGGATCTTAAAGATCATAGAGTTGCAACCACTTCTCACTAGACCAGGTTTCTCAAAGCCCCATCCAGCCTGGTCTGGAACACTTCCAGGGATGGGGCATCCACAACTTCTCTGGGCAGATGGTTATAAGCTTTTAAAGAAAATACATTTGTAGTCCGTATTTAGCAATTCTTACTAATCGCTTTAATATCATAGCCTAAATTTGTTTGGGTTATGTTTGAGCTAATAGAGTTGGAAATCCATTTTTCATTGCTGGAAACTCCAGCTGCCAAGAGCATGTTTCAATTTCTTCTTACTTTCACATTTATCACTATGGAGTGGGATTTTGGTATATATGGGCATGTGCTAGAATTCTTTTTGAAATTATTTCATGCTTCTTTTTTTATTCTTTTATTTAGGTGCTTTGTACTTTTTCTATGTAAGCATGATTGAATGATTTTTTAGGATCCTTCATCTTTAACAGCTGTTTCTTCTTTTCTTCTGGATAACCTCTATAGAAATTTCTCTTGCCCAGTCTGAACTAATTTTTTTTCATTTTGGCAGAAATCTGTTGCAGCAGCTAGTATTTGAATGTTAAATATAACACAGGAAGTTGGTAATTCATTCGTTCTTTGAAGCTCATGGTATCTGATGCATCATAAGCTCTCAAAGAAGGCCATGTGTGACATCATTTTAATACGAATTATGTATCCACTCAGAGAATATTTTGCCTGCATGTGCCTGGAAGATGCTTTTTTCTTGTCTTTCCTCTCCCTGGCAGTTTTTTTTAAGTTTATATGACACCTACCTGTGAAAAATGTTATATTTGAATATTGAAAAGAGTTATCTCATTGCAGTACATATTTATTAAGTTTATTTAACAGCTAAATCTAAAGCTAGACACTTCAATTGAAAAGTGGTGTCTGATTACATTGTCCTTTACACAACATTAATCTTCAAGTTTTCAGATTTTTTCTTCTTAGCAGACCAGGAATTAGAACTCAAACAAAGAGCTCTTAAATTATTTTTTCCAATAAGTGTCTGTTGTAGCGATGTTGAACATCTAAATCTCCAAGGACTCCTCTAGCAAATGTATTAATGTGAAATCTCTTTATTCTCACAGAATTTATGCAATAAACAAAATTATAACAAGTTATTTGGGGCTATTTATATATATTTTATTTACATATAAATTTGGGAGAACACATGAGGGTAATGAAGTAGGTAACTGCAGAAATACCAGACATCAACAATGAAAGCAGAAATCTTCTCTAGAACAGCTGTGCGACTGGTAAAAAGAAATTAATACATTTCCAAATAATTTCTGTTAAAGTAGTAGCTATTTCTTCAAGCATTATTTTTTTAAAAATGTTTTACTTCCCGCAATTATCTGTTTATTGAAAATTATACTCCTGTGGGTACCTAGACTGTGTGCCTCTACTATAAACACAGACTTTGTCTATGCTGCATTCTGAGAATAGTCCTAAGACTATGGAGCATACTAAACTCACTTGTCTGCTGTGTAAAAACTGAGCCTTCAAGCACAGTGAATGGACATCCTTCAAAACACAGAGGACCCTCTTACGCCCAAACACATTCAATATACAAGCTTCCTGTCAGGCAGAGATACCACGGCCTGGCTGGAAGTAACCAACAAAAGTCATCAGTCGGTGTGGCTAGAAGACTGGCAGGAGGTAGAGCAATTTAATTTACAACTGATGTAGAGACTGATCTTTCAGACACAGGTACAATGAACACTGCTAGAGTTTCCAAAATTCATATTGTTCAGTTGAGAAGATATGCTTATCTTCAGCATCAAATCGTGTCAATCCTGAATATATAACTTTGCTTCCCTCACTCTGTACCTATGTGAATTAAACGAAATATATTTCACAGGTTTGACAGTAGTAAATGTCATTTGAACAGCAAAATCTCAGTATATTTCAAGATGCACACATCTGAATTTCTTTTCCAACTCCCTAACAGCCAAATTTTTGTTCAGGATTAATACAGAAAAGAGAAGTTAAACAGATACACGTTATCTTGCACACTGAGGCCAGTAGCCCAAGAAATATTGTTATTACCATTGCTAGTAGCAGCCCATAAATTTTGTAGTCACTCTGCAAGGCCTCAGGGCAAGGACTTGTCTGACGTTTTATCTGAACTTATCTTGGCTTACCTGGACATTTTTTTCAGTTCAATAGCTGGAATGATAATTGTCTTATAACCTAATCTGCTTTAATATTAGCTTCATTTTCTACTGTTATGTGGTGTAAAGCCTATAATTTTGATACATTTTGGTAAATAGTAGGTAGCAATAATAAGTAGATACCCTGTGTAGAGTGAAATATGCATTGCAACTGAATATAAGTTTGTATCTGTGTGTATGCATATATATATATATATACGTATATATCAGTTTGGAAATAGATAGCTCTGTTGAGAGTGTTTAGAGACTGAATTCAGTCCAGTTTTAAGAACAAAACAACTATTCATTCCTTAACAATGCATTTTTTTTACTAATGGTTAATTCTTAATCATTATGACTGCACATAAAAAAAACGTTAGTCCTTAATATTTATGTTTTACATTTGTTGTGAGTATGTGTTGCAGCAGAGGTGATGCTAAACAGCATCAAAAAAGTGAGCACTGAAGCAGGTGACCTCTTTCTTCCCCATTTTTCCTTACTTATGCCTGGTGCTTATGCACCTCACTCACTCTCCTGCCATCACCTGCTCCTTGATGGTGATTAATGTTGTTTTCAGTCCTGTCAGTCATCTTTCTGGTCTGCTCAGCAGGATGCCCTGACTTTTTGTAGTCCCTTGTGTTTATTTTGTTCTTTGTTCTTTACCTTGGATATTGTTGCATGGGTCACTGTTCACATGTTTTTTCATGCTCCCTAAGTGCAATTATACAAGTTTTTGACCCATCAATGGTCATATTGTTCACAAATGTAAAATGCTTCTGTTATGTTTAGCAATACCTCTGGTCAGCCTGCTCCACTGCTTGACAGATCTTACATTTCCATTGAACTATTTAAAAAAAAAAAAAAAAAAAGAAAAAAAAGAAAAAGCGTTTTAGTACTGCTACTTCAGGAATGTACTCATATTCTGAAATACCCTCTCCATTCGGTTCTACACTGAGTTGATCCAAAGAAAAGAATAATTCATTTGAGAGAGAAATATAATCTGCCCTTGAAAATATTCATGAGTAACAGCTTTTCGTTTTCACACAAAAGGCTGTGTATACTTTGTATTCTCTACATTGAGAGACCATAATTCTCTATCTTCTCTGATGTATAAGGAAATAGAAATAATATTTTTTAATAAGTTTACTGGTTTTTAATAATTTTCGGCTTTACATATTGTATTCTCTTTTGTGGAAAAAATGTATTTCAGAAGTTTATTTACTGTTAGTGGAATTATTTACCTACTTAATAAGATAAAAATTATCAATCTGCTTATGAACTCTGTGATAAAACGGACAGTAAACAGCTATTGAGCCTCCATTGTACATTACTGCTATGGGGAAGTAAGATGAAGATGACACATGATTTTGTTTATTCAAATGATATTCATAGAAACCCTTTGGTTTGTGTTAGGTAAAACAGCAATTTTAAAATATTCTGTTATGACGAGCAGCTGTGCTTTGATTTGTTGCGTTAACTTTAAAGATAAAATACTCATCTGCAAAGCTCCATAATGAACATTTTCATTCTGTAGTTTTGACATTTAGGTCTATGGCAGTGCAGAGCTTTTACAAGCTTGCTTGAAGAGCTTCCATAAATGTATAGCTTCAGTGTCATCTATGTAATTCTAGTTGTCTTATTATCATACAAGTTTGTTCTTTTTAATTTATAAAAGCATTCTCTGCACTACTGAATTTTAAGAACTTTGCCCAACATTCCTAAAGTGACTCTGTGACACAATTCACAGTTAATGAACTCATGTGAACAATGTCCCATAGATACAAGAATATCTTTTATAAATACTGTAGCTCTGGGTACAGATATAAAAACCAGCCAAAGTAATCAGGCTGAACAGGCGAAAACATTCGCAGATCCCCTGAGCACCAGCACAGTTCCTTGGCTGGTTGGCGTCCCTGCCCGGATCCTGGCCCCTCTTAACCTGCCCCAGAGGTCCTGATTTTCCATCGTGTCTAGCTTGGTGCTTGGTCTAAACATGGAACTTTCACAGACTCATCTCACAGGCACTTGACACTCAGAGATTCCCCTGAATATCATCATGGACTCTCTGTACATCTGATACCCCAGCTTGAATTGAAGGCCCCCCTGCTCACCATCACGTCAAGCTTGAAGTTTGTCTATGAACACACATGCACACCTGGTTTGGGGAAGATAGACACTAAGTCCCAGCAACTGGCACTAGACACACAAGCTGTGACACGTGGTCCTGCTCCAGCCACCAGCACTGAGCCTCTTGCTTGCCTTATTCATCTTGGTTCCCACAGTAGCTGGGTTTGGGACACAAACAGTTCCCACCTCAGTGGATGGATATTAGTGGCCCCACTCGCTCCAGCAGCTGACACCACCAGCCAGGGGCACCCACACTCCTGTTCTAACTCCAGTATCTGACACCCAGTAATCTCACACTATTTCCGCCAGTAGTTTATACCGAATCTTTGCAGCGCACATACACACAGGATAAGGAAAGATTACACAGACAGCTAAGAAAAAGTTTAATAAGACAAGACAAACTATAGCAACCAGGTGTAGAGAACAGCCAGATAAGCATACTGACTGGCCCTGGGTTTGTATAATTCTTTGTAATTTGTAGATTGCCTCACCCTTCCCAGTCTAGTGTCAGGAATTCCCTTGGTTTACAGTTTACCATTTGCAAAATCCAGGTAAATCTTCATGGAAGTAAGACCTGTAGCTTCTGACAGACCATCAATTACTGTGACTAGCAAGGTTTGCATCTTGTCATTGTCTCTGTTTTCTTCATCAGCTCTGTGTCTCTCTATGTTTAGACGTTTTTTGTCTTCCTCTTTTTTTTTTTTT
>VXBW01006773.1:39012-71122 GCA_013400375.1 Thinocorus orbignyianus
TTAAATATTTTGAAATCCCTATTGAAATGCTGATTTCTCATTTTAAGATGAGGGTGGAAGAAAAAAAGCTTGGTAAGAGTGCTAAAATGGATATAATGTGGCCAGATACTTTCACATAATATTTGAGTACAAGCTGCTAGTTGTGATGTGGAGGGAAAAATAACAGCCCTGTCTGGTTTTGATGGTTTTCCTAAGAATAAGAAATTCTTGTCCTTTCAAAAGAATAATAAAGGCCAACCTAAAACTCCCTGCCTTCTTTTTTTCTCCTTTTTTTTTTTTTTCTCTTTTGTTGCTTTCCTGATTTCAAAGTCCTTTTACATAACTCTTGCCTTGATCTGCATGAGTGGCTAGGGTTAAAAACTGACAGGATAAAAAGTTACCATTTATAATAACTAAATAAATAAACAAACTTACCCATTTTAGTTCAACCCTACGATACAAGCATTCTTTTTTTTTTTTCCGTTTTTCCAATTCTTCCATATTTTCTTTCCTTTTTCATTTTCTGCTACTGTATTAACTTCTAGTTTTCCCTTCACTTTCCTCAGTTTCACTGCACTGAGCATATACCTGTGAGAAAGGGTGCGAGGTTCTGTATCACTGCACATATTCTTCTCTTGTTTTTGTTTCATTAGTCTTCATACTGATCCGGTGAAGTCACAAGGCTATGAGAACTTTTTACCCTTGAAACTATTTGTGAATCTTTTGACTGGAACTCTGCTGCATTATGAATGAAACACATTTACTTTTGAATCCAGCTGAGACAGAAGGTAATCTTATATTCATCCCACTCTTGTCTCAAAAATGCAAGCTAAAAAAAAAAAAAATAAAAAAAAATCCCAAATCAGACAACTGATTTAAAAAACATAGATGTTTTTATGACTAACTAGTACCTAAATAATGGACTATGTGAGAGGGATGCATGAAGTCAATCAAAATTATCAAAGCCTACACAGGACCGCTCTGATATTTTAGAAAGAAAACAGAAAATGTCTAAACTGACAATCTGAGACATATAACAAGGATTTAATAAAAAACACTCTTAGTGACTGTCATCTGAGTGTGTGCTTCAGCATATGCATAACGTAATTAGCCGGTTTACAAGCATATGACATACATGATGCTCAACATGCAAAATTAACAGTCTATAAATGATTAATTAAAAAAGAACTGTGGCTTGCATTCATTGGGCTTGTGTCACTGAGTATGTGGGATCAGCTCTGAAAAGCTACTGTAAACAGGGCACTAACATAAAAGACCAATTCTGGTATGATCAAAAGAAAATCAGTCTTTTAAATTAGAACGATTGTAGTGGGGAAGAGAAATTGTTCTTCCTTTGTTTTCTTTACTTGTTTTCTTTTTTACTTGTTTTTTTACTTGTTTTCTTTACTTGTTTTCTTTACTTGTTTTCTTTTTTTTTTTTCTTTCTTTACTTTGTTTTCTTTATTTGGTTTATGTGAAAAGGTTTTGGTAGCAGGGGGAGTTGCAGGGGTAGCTTCTGTGAGAAAATGCCAGAAGCTGCCCCAGTGTCCAATAGAGTCAGTGCCAGCCAGCTCCAAGACAGACCTGCTGCTGCCAAAGCTGAGCCAATCAGTGATGGCAGTAGCACCTCTGTGATAACATATTTATAAAGGGATAAAAACTGCTGCATAGCAGCAACCAGAAGAGACCATTGAGAAAATGTGAGAGAAAGAACTGTGCAGATGCCAAGGTCAGTGGAGAAGGAGGAGGAAGAGGTGCTCCAAGCACTGGAGCAGAGATTGCCCTACAGCCCCTGGTGAAGACCATGGTAAGACAGGCTGTCCCCCTACAGTCCACAGAGATCCATAGCAGATCATATATCCTCCTTGAAGCCCATGGAGGACCCCATGCCAAAGCAGGTGCATGTGCTGAAGAGTCCCGTGGGAAGCCCATGCTGGAATCAGACTCCCGGCAGGACCTGTGACCCCATGGAGAGAAGCCCAAGCTGGAACAGCTTTGCTGGAAGTATTTGAGATCTGCAGAAACTGGAGTAGTCTGTTCCTGAAGGACTGCATCCCATGGAAAGCATCCGTGCTGGAGCAATCGGTGAAGAACTGCAGTCTGTGGGAAGGACAGATATTGGCGAAGTTCATGGAGGACTCTCTTTGTGGGTGGGAACTCACAGTGGAGCAGGGAGTGTGAGGATGGAGTGAGAGAGAAGATGCGTGATGAATCATAGAATCATAGAATGGTTTGGGTTGGAAGGTTTCATCAAGTTCCAACTCCCAGCCCAGGATGTGGCTGGCTTTCTGGGCTGCAAGTGCACATTGCTGGCTCATGTTGAGCTTCTCATCCACAAGTACCCCCAAGCTCTTCTCTCCAGGGCTCTTTTGGGCTGCTGTCAATCCATTCTCTGCCCAGCCTGTACTTGTGTTTAGGCACAAACTGATCTGGCAACAACCAATATTCTCTGTCCTCCCTGTGCTGCTTGTAGGGAGGAGGGAGAGAAACTGGGAATCAAGTTGAGCCTGGGAAGAAGGGAGGGGTAGGGCAACATGTTTTAAGATTTGGTTTTATTTCTCTTTATCCTACTCTGACCTTAAGTGAGCAGTTAATCAAATACATTTTCCTGATTGGGATCTCTTTTGTCCACAACATTAATTGCAGAGTGATCTCCCTGTCCTGTCCTTGTCTCAAACTATGATCCTTTTGGTGTATTTTCTCTCCCCTGGTCAGCTGAAGAGGGGGAGTGATAGAGTGACTTGGTGGGCACCTGAAGGCTGGTCAAAGTCAACACTGCATTTATTGAAAAATTCCCACCACAACTGCTGGTAACAGAGGTTCTCATTTAAACACCTTCAGAAATTATACAGAACTATTGCAAGGATTGTGTTTTAGATGAGAGTTTAATTACACTTTGACAGACACAGAAATTTGGTACCTCCTGCAGATGATTGTGAAAGTCTCATACAGCTCCAGAAACCAAGAGTGTTGCTCTATTAAAAACAAAAACCAAAACCAAAACAAAAACCAACCAAAGATGAAACACAATTCCAGAAGACTGATTCAGGTGCCAAAATAAAGGCATTTGATACCTTCTGAGATGGCTGATCTCCAGCTGCCAATGCAGAAGGGTAGTCATGTGCCTTAGATCCTTTGCCGTATCTGCACATATCATGTGCATGTTCTGGATGTGACACCATGCCTCAAATGATATTAGGCTTCTGTGACTAAGTAAGTTTTGAATTGGATTTTTATCCATTAAGCTTATCTCCAGCTGTTTAAAGTTAAAAATTAATTTCAGATGAACTCTTGAAAAAATTCCTTCTTTACTTCTTTAATCCAGAAAAAAAAAAAAAGCCATCAAAACATGCCTAGAAACAGTATTTTTTATTATACTTATTTATTTATTTATCCGAAGATTTTTGGACCAAAATCCTCCACAACTTAGATTTTCTGTCTAGAAATATGGTGAAAAAATGGATATTTGAGGATCAGTTTGATTTGACAATTTAGATGAACAGTTGATGTTTTTCCAGAATCAAATTACTTAAGTACAGATTAAATTATTTAATTTTAACCTCATAATAATAGTTTTTAATGAAATATTACTCAGCCAATTAAATAATGATGGATACAAAGCTTTGACTAGACTAAAAGATCATCGATATTTTTTTTTTCTTGTCTTTGTTTTGATAAAAAAAAATGTATTGATAATGAAATTAATTATTAAGTACAGGGCATCTTTTGTAAGTTTTTGTCTACATATTTTCATATATTAAAGACTGAAAATGTATGTTTCTATATTAAACAAACCTAAAAAGGTTTCCAGGTATTTTGTCCCTCCTCACCTGGGGCTGAATGAACAACATTTACCTTTATTCATGTATCATAGTATTGAAAGATTTGTTCTAAAGTGCTCTGATTTTCCTTAACAGCAGAAGTTTTTCTTTCTTTTAATGTGGTTAATTTGGCTTTACATCCTATTGCATGATGACTACCTTTTTTCCTTCTAGTCAATAAAGAAGGAATTCGTTGCAGTTTAACTGATGCTAGATCTTCAGAAACATGACTGTTATTATAATTATGTAATTATGCATAACTGTAATTACACACATTACAATTATACATAATTTTAATTATACATTATCTAATTGTACATAATTTTAATTATGTAACTATGCCAGAGAATCAGAGATTTTAGAGATGAAAAAGACCTACTGTTTTGGGTTCCCACTCTGTGCTGGTGCATATGCAGGATTGTTGATTATGCTATACCAGTATTCTCTACAACTTCCTTTAATCCATTTTAAAATTACTTAGAAATCTTAATGTCAGCTCTTTTGCCAGTGTTAAAAAGCTAATACCTCTAATCTTTGAATATATTTTCTCATATTCAGTCTTTTTCCTACTACCTGTTCTTACCATAACTGTTACAATATTGCTCTTACTTATTCAATAAGGTACTTAAAGTCTGTCTTAAATTATTACAAATTCTCATACAGAAGATTAACCATGTTTTTAACTCTTCAGCTTCATCAGAGATTATGTCCAAATAATTTATTTCAAGTATCTTCTTTTTACATCACAGACATATTCTGAAAAAAAAAGTGGCCAGAATAAATTCTTCCCTTTTCCATTAATTTAATTCAGCAGCTGAACAAATATAACTGCATTACAGCACATGTCTCAGTGTTCAAAATCCTCAAATATTTGCTGATAGTGATGATTTTTTGAGTAATATCTGTTTATCTTGCTCATATGAATAATTATTTTTAAGAATAAATGTGCTATGTTGCTGCAAAATGAAGGGGCGGGGCAGGGGGAGAAAATACAAGGAGAAAAATAAAAATAGCTATTAGGATCTAGATTCAACACAAGTCATGTCTGAACTGCTAGTAGGCAGAGATGGTCTGAAATTGAACTAATCAGGTCTCATACAAACTGTTCAGGGCTACTTTCCTTTACATCAGAGTTCTGCCACGTAGTGGTGTGTAGCCAGTATCTTAAAAATGAAGAAAAGTGCAAAAAATTCCTCACAGTGTAGATGGGGAAGAGCTGGGACCATAGAATGGCTTAAATAAAAACTTGTCATTGATTTCTTAAACTTGTTTGGCTGTCGTGGATTGATACACTTGAGCTTCTGCATTCCTTGTAAGGATTCCAACAAGGTATATCTACCAAGTCAATTTTAGTTGCTTAAATTTTTGTTGTGGTCTTAGATATTTGGGTAATTGATTCCTTTTGTTCGAATTTAACTTAGGATGCAGACCATCTGAGGTATGGACATCCTCAGACTGGGGATGAAGGGCCCACGATTACTACTTTTCAGTAGATGATCTTCATCCATGCAGAAAGACTGTTATAAGAACACACTGACCCCATGTATCCAGCTGAAACCCAGACATGGTAAGTAGAGACTAAACAATTTTAGAATCCAGAAGATGAAATTGCAAGCCCTCAGCAAGCATGTCAACATGTAGCTTCATTTTTTTAAATCCACTCAGAGTCTAAGATGATATACAGGAACAATCAAACTATCAGAAACTCAACATTTTATACTTCTTGATTAGAATGCTATCCAGTGGAATAGCACTTTAACAAAATTGATATTGGATTCCTGACATCATTCTGGGTTGGCTGTGAGAAACAAAAGAGGGGAAGCTGGGGTTAGTAGAAAAGGGTTATGTAGCTCTGGGGTACTCAAGAGCCATCTGGCTTTTCAAGAATATACTGTGCATTTCTGGGAAGGGTTTGAGTTAATTAGCTAAGAAGAAAATAAACAACTGTTGAAATGACTAGATCTCTGAAAATAGTGCTGATTTTATTAGTACATCTCTCCTAGTAGGTAGGAGGCTCAACACACTTTAAACTGAAGAGAGTTTAAAATCCAATTTTTATCTTCAGGGAAAATTCTACAAGCTTAGCCTGCTTCTGTTTTTTTTTCTGGTTGAATTCAAGGCAATAAGAGCCAGCTAGATATAAATAAAGCCAATCTAGAAAACAGGATTATTCAATGAACTGAGATTTAGGCATTGTTCTCTCAATTTCACACAGCATTAAGGAAGAGGCTGAAATTTAAACATATCCAGTGTTTTTTTCTAAAATTATACTGGGGAAATATTTATGGGTTTATTTTATTATTTATTTCCGGAGCATCTAAGACAAGTTCTGGACTGTTCTCAGAGACATTACTTTCATCTCTGAAAAGTTCTGCTTCACATGGCTTCAGGAAAGTATCTGGAGCAGCTGAACTAAGGAAATACTGCAACAGAATATTAGTGCTTAATGGAAAATCTCATCAAAAAGAAAGATAGCATTATTATTTTCAGAAGTTACTACTTATTTTGTATCACAATTATGCTAGTACAATTAAAAATACACTTCGAGAGAGTGAACAACAGGTTCTGACATGTCAAGTGATTTTAAGAACTATTCTTGATACATGATAATACAAATGAGTTCAGTTTCCGGCACTTAATTTTTAATTATAGTAGGAGATACTTCCTCTATTCAAAGCCACATAAATCTTAGAACATTTATATAACAAGCATGCATAACATTCTAAATTATTCTGTAAAATATAGAGTGATAATTCTTACTTTAATGATGTCTAATTTATTTTTTTGTTTTTCCCAAGCTACATGGTAATTTACATTAATCAAAATAAGGACAAGTGTGGCTTGTATGTGTGCTTTTGCTATGCACATATTGCATAAAAAAACTCCATTGTTCATCGGTTCAATATATTGAAATAAAAATTATCCTCTATTAAGTTTAATATTGTTTGGGACAGGTCTGTCTGTTCTAGCTTTTCAAGACAGAAAACAACAGGAAAAGGAATATTTTTGAGCACACACCTTATGTTGAAATCTGTCATGTCTTCTCGTGTAGATGAAAAATACAAAGTAATTGAAGTATTTCTTTCAAAGTCTTGACATTTGTCAAAACCCTCTTACAGTCTACACATCAGTGTCTACTGTCAAGTACTGTTGTTAAAAGAATATTAAACTTGGGCATTGTGGTTGACACCTTTCCTGACCTGAAAACTCATTTAAAAGAATCAAGAACATCTGAAGTTAGGAAGTGTCATAAGTAGGTGTTTGTGAAATGGGATTGCAAAAACACTATGTTAATAATGAAGAGTGAAAATAGGTCATGAAGTAAGAAGACAAAAGGGAAATAAAACTGTAAAGCTCTTACAAAGTTTGAAATCTTTATCAGTGATTCTAAAAACCCCCAAACCAACAAAACCACAAACATAAAAAAAAGAAACCCTTTTCACCTGCTACTTTTACAGCTGCACCAACAATTGTGAGTCAAAACTTCCACTTAGCAGTCTTTTTAGTGAGCTATTAGGGAACATATGTATATCTATCTATCCAGTCATAGATGTCAGTTCCATTCCTCAAAATTCATAGTTGTTTGTAAGTAAACAGATTTCGTTGCAGAGTAAAAACTGAGACACAAAAAGAAACAATAATTTACATTTATAGGCGAACTGATTCCTATAAGATATCTTTAAACTACCATTTTGCCTACATCACATATAGTAGACACTAACAAGTGTTAAATGTATCTTTAGAATATAGTCCTGTAACCTAGTCTGTAGAGTCGGGTTTCATATTTGTGCAATAGTTACTAACTTCACCTTGTTGATTTTATTTGTTTGCTTGCTGGTATCTTTTTCTTTTTAAAAAAACAAAAACAAAACAAAACAAAACAAAAAAACCCCAAACAAACAAACAAACAAAAAACCCCAACCCATCCCATTAATTATGATACTTGATTACATAACTGAGCTATACATAAATTTTCTTTTTTCATCCTCGGAACAAGTTTTAAAACACTCCTCATCACTGAAGTGAAAAACATCTGCCACCTTTCCAGACAGCCTGTCTCAATCTTATGTTTCAAAGCTGTTTCAGAGATTAGCTAGCCAAATACGGAAAATAGGTCTAGAAACTTGCAATTAGGATGCAACTAATTCTAACACTAGTGCTAAATAACTTGTGTATTTTTTTTTCCCCTAAACTTAAACGTCATTAATACAAGATTTACTCCAAATACTGGCATGATGCTTTATGTAGTCTTCTGGAATGTAAAACTTTAGCAGGGAACTAAAAAAGCCTACTAAGAAAAATCTCTAATGCTCTGGTGACTCTAATACTGGTAGCAGATGTCTGTGAAAGGAGGACACCACCATTTTCAGAATTAACTCTGTATTTGTATTGACTTCCTAAAAGGTTCTTCAATGATGACGTTTTTTAATTTAACCCAAAGTATTGCTGATCTGTAACAGACTCCCAGCTCTTCTGAAGTACAAGATTAGCTTATAAATTGCCATGTAAATTGATCAGCAAAATGTGATCGCACTGGACTCCCAGCACAGAATAGGTATCAATAAACTGGAGCAAGTTTATCAAAAGCCAGGACAATAGGTTTTCTCTCAACAAAAAGAGATGCTCTGTTGGACCTCATACTTATAAACCAGGAAGGACTCACTGGAGATGTGAAAGTTGAAGGAAGCCTTGGCTGCAGTGAGTATGAAATGGTGGAGTTCAGGATCTTGAGAGGAGGGAATATGACAAAAACCGTGATAACAAGCCTGGACTTCAGGAGAGAAGATTTTGGCTTCTTCAGGGATCTGCTTGAAAGAATCCCATGAGATAGTTCCCTGAATGGAAGAGAGGTCCAAGAAAGTTGTTCAATATTCAAGGATCATTGCCTTCTAGCCTATGAACAGTCCATCTCAAAAAGCTGGAAGTCAGGAAAAAATGCCAGGAAGCCCGCATGGATGAACAATAAGTTCCTGGAAAAACTCAACACAGAAAGGAAGTATACAGAAAATGGAAGCAGGCATAGGTAATTTGGGAGGAAAACAAAGACACTGAGCAGTCAGAGGTATGATTAGGAAAGACAAGGACTGGAGTTGAATCCAGTAACAGAAATCAAGGGTAACAGGAAGCATTTCTGTATGCAGAAAAGTAGAAAAAGGAAGACTAGGAAAAATGCAGGCCTGCTGCTGAGTGATGCAGGTGACCTAGTTATACCAGGATATGGTTATGGAAGAGGCTGAAATCCTGAATGGCTTCTTTGCCTCTTTGCCTCAGTGTTTACTTGCAAGACTGGTCTTCAGGAATCAAAGGCCCTGAAGACAAAACAGGGAGGTCTGGAGCAAGGAAGATTGGATTGTTTGTTTGTTTTGTTTTGTTTTTTATCAGAGTTAGGTTCATGGTTGAACTTTATGAACTCAAAGGTCCCTTCCAACCTACGCAATTCTATGATTCCATGATTTTAAGATGTAACCCTGGTGGAAAAGGATCAGATTAGGGAATATTTAGGCAATCTGGTCATATGTAAATCCACAAGCCTTGATGGGGTGCATTCACAAGTGTCGAGGGAGCTGGCTGGTGTCACCGCCAGGCCACTCTTGATATCTTCGAGCAACCATGACTACAGGGAGAAGTGCCAGAGGACTCAAAGAGAGCAAATCTCACCCCTGTCCTCAAAGGGTATATGAAGGACAAGAAGGTTGTAAGGAGTAGTTAGCACGGATTCACCAGGGGAAAGTTGTGCTTGACCAACTTGATTATCCACTTACAAAGATTACTAATATATTTCAAAATGTTTTCTGGTAATACTGGACCAACAAATTAAAATAAAACATTTCTTAAACCTTTTTTATACTATACTATGTCTTTGTCAAGCATTTCATACAACTTCTTTCTCCCTCAAATATTTGTATATCGTGAGATACATGTCAAACTAAACAACAACTTAGGTCAAAATAATCCTGCTTGACAGGTTGGTCTCCTGCTTGCAGAATGCCAGATCTCATACAAGGGACAAGATATTTTAAAAAGTGATTATTTTTTTTTTTTTCCTGCCTTTCCTTTGACTTTTCCCTCTGCTTCTGACTGGGGGCTTTTCCTTGTCCAAGTTCTTTTTTATGTAAATTTCTTCAGCAATTAGCCAGAAGAGACATACTCTAGTTGTTGCAAATATCACTGAAGGCAAAATGGAAAAATGCAGAGATTGAAACTGATCAGGACAGAGAAGAAACATCCCTTCACTTCCATATTATTTAGGAATGCTAACTATCACTGCAAACACTCGGGTAGGTCTTCAGGGCTTTTAAATTTATCTTAGAATTTTTTTGATTTCTGATTTGGGTATGTTTATATGGGACTTTGACTGTCTGACTGCTTCCATTCCAGAGTAGAGAGAAGAAAAAAAAATATACCTTTTTTATTCTTAAACAAAAACAACTTAAAATCAGCCCTACTACTTGTTCAATGATACTCTACTTCAAACTGTTGTTTCCTTTAAGGAATCTCAAATGTTCTGTCTTTCCTACTTAAAAAATTCTTATATTTTTCTAATTATTATTCCTTTCATTTCTCACCATAGCATACAGACTTATGTATTTTTCAATTTTTTTTGAATACTGATATTGCCACAGACAGTAACAAAAACATTGTTACATGTAGTCCAAGCACAAATATTAAGATGCAAAGGACATTGTACACTTCCTTACAATTATCTTTACCATTTGTTGGAAAATGTCAGGTAGCTATGATCTATCCAGTAGTCTCTTTCTAGCTGTATATTAACTTCAGATCCTATGATACACTATTTTTTTGAGGTTATGAAACTACTTGAAACAGAATACATTTCCTAATGTGACAAAATGAAGCATTTTGTATTTATTGCATTCATTCAACAAGAAAATTAAGTACATAACTTTAAGAACTTCATTAGTGCCCTTAAATTCAGTAGGAGTATTTTCACATTTACTGTGCCGAATGAGAGTCATAGGATACTTAATAGCTGTATCTATGCTATTATTTAAAGTAAAGAAGGCAAATGCCACAATATTGGTATTTTACTGTCCCTACTGTTAAATTTTAGTGTAGTCCCAGCACAGGTTAACCTGGGTTAAACACTGCTTTCCTGAAAAATGCCTGGGCACATTTCTGGGCTTGACATAGGCAGGAACCATTAGCACTAAAGAGTTTGACAAGAGCCACACTAGTTTGAAGGGCAATAAAGTATAGCTATATGACCTGTACTGCGTCACACACACTCAGAAGCAGAGAATGTATTTAGTAATACACAGATGACCACTCTTAATATACAGAAGAATTAAAGTATTAATATCTAATTTTAAAATCCATACTGTGTGTCAAAGCAATATTGTTTCAATTTAAAGGCTATATTGATTTTAATTTCAATAACTAAACACAGCATTGCTTACTTATAATTTTACAATTGTTTATTTATTTTTTTTTTTAAGAAAATAAGAATCATTTCAATGAAGACAAAGTATGAGGTTGGTGTCATTAATATCCATTTTCTATTTTAAAAATTTCATTTTAATGCTGCTTATCATTAATCATAGATTAATTTTTATGTTTGTGTGAAAGCTTTTTGTTTATGCTACAAGCTATATCTCAAATTTTAGATATTTTTATGGGACTCCACCAATAGAGAGGATAGGCATATTGCTTTGCAAAGATTTATAACGTATCCACAAAAATTTACTTTGAGGCAAATTTTCTCCCTAAAATGATTCATTTTGACAATGAGTTCTATTTATATAATGTAATATAGTTCTTTGAGGAGTCATATTAAAAATCACAAGGAAATGAGGGATGTGATAAAACATCTCCAGGTAACTGAAACAGGGCCTAAGTGCCTTTTTGTGTGAGAAAGCAACCTCAATTAAAGAAAGAAATTTAGCAACACTTTTCATTGTGTATGTCTTTATATATAATTTATTTTCTTTATAGATTATGGATGTTTACTCTTTGATTTGATTCCTGCCATTTGTGTCACTTGAATAGAGAATGGACAATGACAAATCATGAGTCACAACTTTGCCACTTTGTGAAGGGAACTTTTTGTGACACCAGGTGCACTTATTGTTGTTAGGTATTGTCATTTCTAACCTCATGCATCTTTCATGAAAAGCGGACTTCAGGGACCTGCTTGGTAGAATACAGTGGGATAAAGCCCTGGAGGGAAGAGGAAAAAATTAGGAAGAAATTCTTTACTGNAGAATCATTTCAATGAAGACAAAGTATGAGGTTGGTGTCATTAATATCCATTTTCTATTTTAAAAATTTCATTTTAATGCTGCTTATCATTAATCATAGATTAATTTTTATGTTTGTGTGAAAGCTTTTTGTTTATGCTACAAGCTATATCTCAAATTTTAGATATTTTTATGGGACTCCACCAATAGAGAGGATAGGCATATTGCTTTGCAAAGATTTATAACGTATCCACAAAAATTTACTTTGAGGCAAATTTTCTCCCTAAAATGATTCATTTTGACAATGAGTTCTATTTATATAATGTAATATAGTTCTTTGAGGAGTCATATTAAAAATCACAAGGAAATGAGGGATGTGATAAAACATCTCCAGGTAACTGAAACAGGGCCTAAGTGCCTTTTTGTGTGAGAAAGCAACCTCAATTAAAGAAAGAAATTTAGCAACACTTTTCATTGTGTATGTCTTTATATATAATTTATTTTCTTTATAGATTATGGATGTTTACTCTTTGATTTGATTCCTGCCATTTGTGTCACTTGAATAGAGAATGGACAATGACAAATCATGAGTCACAACTTTGCCACTTTGTGAAGGGAACTTTTTGTGACACCAGGTGCACTTATTGTTGTTAGGTATTGTCATTTCTAACCTCATGCATCTTTCATGAAAAGCGGACTTCAGGGACCTGCTTGGTAGAATACAGTGGGATAAAGCCCTGGAGGGAAGAGGAAAAAATTAGGAAGAAATTCTTTACTGTGAGGGTGGTGAGGCACTGGAACTGGCTGGCCAGAGAAGTTGTGGATGCCCCATTCTTGGAAGTGTTCAGTGCCAGGCTGGATGATGGATAGCACAATGTCATAAAATAAAGAGAGTGATATCATCGTGAATGCACTGAGAATTTGTCAATGACTTGGAAATCAAAAAGAGATTGCAAAAGTGGAAAGATGGCCACATTATGAAGGATCAACTAGAAGAAATAGATCAAGTAAGTGATGATATATTTAGAAAGAGTAAGATTCAAAAGGAGGCATATTAGTAAAACAGGATTAACAAGTTCTGTATATAAGTAAACAACTAAGAAGAGGAAAGGAAAAAAGGTAATAGATATGGAGGTATCTTCAACAACTTGTTACACTTTTTTGCTTCAGCCATCACCAAAAAATGATTGCATTTAATCATATACTGCATACAAATAATTTTGGAAAGGAGATAAGAATGTAGGACAGAAGAAAGAAAGAACAAGCTACAAATGTTTTCTGTTATCTCAAGAACAGCAAAGCATAAGGAAATTGACCCTAAAGCAACAGAACCAGTCAAAAGGACATTTGAAGTAATGTTTGTTACTTTACAGAATTTATATAAAAAGAATATGTATGCCCTAAGGACTAAAGAAAAGGAGGATCGAAGGAATGAAATATCTGTCAGCCTAATTTTTCTCTGGGAAACGACTTTGCAATGCATTATTAAAATATCAATTTTCAAGTATATAGCATTAGAAAAAGGATAGCTTTTTCACAAAATATAAAATTAATGCAGCTTCACCTAAATATTTTAATCCATAGGGGGAACTCTATATGTGATATAGCTTTTTATTTTCCATAGATGTCACTGTCATACGCTATCTCATATTTAAGAAACATGGTTTAAATATAATCACAATATGATAATGTGTATGTGGTTGGAGGGGAAGTACACATTGTAAGCATGTATCAGTGATGACAGTCAAACAGGGAAAGTATTTTGGTTAGATATGGAAAAAGTCTTTCTTCACTGTAGAATTTGATATTCCACATCTCATTTCAGTGTGTCTTTCCAGTAACCTATGTATTCCAGGTATTTTCTTCATATATACTAAAAGGGAAAGTGGATTGATTAGTTAATCTGCTGGAAAAACGCATTGGTAAAACCCTTCTGTTTCTGAGATCTGTGAAACTTCACATTGACATCTGCGCATATTTTGAATGTTGAGCACTTTGTTAATACTTTAGTTTGCTGGATGTTCATTCAAATCATATGAAAAAGAACACTTCACATTTCATTGTAGCTTCCAGCTGCTAAATATTAATTAAAATGAATATATTTCAAAGTGTTTCTAAGTTAGCAGTGACTTAAAGATCCAAGTTTCTGAAAGAAAAATAAAACAGAAAAACATCTTTTTAAATTAAAACAAAAATAAGACAATATACGTTGAATTGTTCAGAAAAAAAGGGCAATCAAATACTGACTCTCGATATCACATCTAAGCAATTTTTTTATACGTCCATATATTTTTCTTTCATTTTTTCTCTCTAAAAGAGTTTAACTGAAAATATTTTTGGACTTTTTGAAGCTGGAAGGTTCTAGAACAACCGTGATGCATTCATTTACCATAACAATGTCAGACACTTAGTTTCAACACTATTAGGTTAGGTAGACTGGCATATAACTAAACTTACTCTTGTTTCAGGAATGGTGTGCAAATAACTTCAGATAACCTAGAGACAGTATTATGCTTGTTTCTTTAGAAGTCTCTTCTGCAAGCAATTTTCTAATAGCTGGTTTTCCAATAAATCTAAGTAACATACAGTACACTTTTTCATATGTACTTTTGAAGAAAGGGGTAGAGGGAAGACTTAGCTATTGCATGCAACAGTGGATTATGAACAAATGTTTTCCTGAGATGTGATCTTCCATCAAAGGTATTTCCCTAAATTGCATTACAATTACAATTTTTATGCTCTAGAAAAGGTTAATTTCAATTAAGTAGCTGGAATTAAAGCCAAAGGATTTGTAAAATGTAGATATTGTTTCATTACAAAACACTACCAGCTTGCCCAATAATAGATTATTGCATTCAAATTTTAAAAACTAGTTCTCAAGTTTAGAGTACCAGATTACAAAGTCTGCACAATTTAATGTGCACTACAGAATGACACTTAAAACAACACAGTTGGTGTATTTAAGTCTGTACAACACAGCTACAATGCAATAAAAACAATACAGGTATCATAAGTTGTTTAAAAACCTGATCCTGTTGCAATTGGAAACATAAACTAACAAGTATAAACTCTAGTACTTGCTCCTTTCTCTGGTGCCTGTTCACCCTTCAAAAACTTTGTCATTTCAAGTAGCTGGGTGTTTCTTCCTACTTTTTGCTCTTTTTACTGGGTGTTGTGTTGATGGTGGGGGTTGGATACGCTTGGGTCATTTCTTAAAAACATTTTTCTAAAACACTTAATTCCTCTTTCTTCTCTTATCCATAAGTTACACATTGCATACAAGATTTATTCTATACAATGTTTTACAAGTGCTTGAGATTTCTTTGTTTTCTGTTTTAACCCTGAAACAGGTTTCACCCAGCTGCCAAGGTTGCATTCCTTTAGTGATCAGTAATTAATCATTACTGATTTATGTTTATAGCCTGAGACCTTGGCTATTGTCCCATGCTTGCACTTTCAAGGCTATTGCTGTCAGTTTGTGCTTGTATTTTTGGGAGTTCCTGATACAATCTCATATTTTTTCAGTAGCCTTTAAGCTGTGGTTTTATTAGCACAATGCAGTCACTCACGAGTACAGCTCTAAGGCTGTAGAAGAGAAAATACGATTTTTTAGAAGATACACATACATATAAACGTGTACAGGCAGACAACCAGTACTCTGATGAACACTTGCAACTAATTTTTTCTAATTATTACAAAACCACTAATTCATTCTAATTATTCTAATTATTACAAAACCACTAATTCAAAACCACTAGATCAATTTTCAACAAAATACATTCCTGAACACTTCATATCTTTTTCCTGTTGCAAAATTTCGTCATCTATCTTTCTTCATGTGAAAAATAAAGAAGCATTTGTTTCTCCATTTGCACAAAGGAAAAGTCATATGTTAAGATACTTTTTCTCTTCCTCTTCTTGGTCTTTTGCTTCTCAGTTTCACTATCAGTTACCAGTATAATACATCACAAGCTATTCAGATCTTCTCTAAACTCTTTATTCGCCCTTTCAGAATTTCTTTCAGTGTATGCACCTCTCATCATACTGAAATGAAATGTTGCCTTTTTTTTCTCTTTTTTTTTTTTTTTTTTTTTTTTTTTTTTTGGGCTATCACAAGATTTCAGAAGTCTTTCTTCTGAGTATTTTTTCAACAGTTAGTCTCTTCCTGTGAGCACTAGTACTACTGAAGAAGCAGAGAAGTTTCATAAGTTTCTTGAGAAGCGAGTTTTTCTGAAGCTAACAATGGGACAACTTGTCCTCATTCCCTTTCCTAAAAGAGATAGGTGGAAAGAGGAAGTGGACATAATCTTCACATGGCTAAATTAGCTTCTTTTATGGCCAGATTATTCACACACACTGTGGTTCATATCTAGAAGACAATTCCAGAAGACAGATGGAAAAGAGACCATAATTTACTTTCATTTCCAGCTGTGACTCACCTGAAATTTCAGTTTAAAGAAAAAACTTCTGATAGACTAAGCTTGTCTTTTTTATTTTCTCTTCAAAATAGTAGCAGCCAGAATTGCAGTGGCTTGTTTGACTGAATTTCCCAGAAGAACCCTATGTGATTGTGCTTACAGATACACTTTCGGATCCCTGGACTCGAGAAGGAGGAGATAGCTGAAAGTAGAGCAAACCCGTAAACCAGTTTTAACCTCTGAAATTAAACTTTCGATTTTGGATTTATAACATCAAAGATTAGCTTCCCACTGGAAACTAGTTCCTTATTTATGTGTTAATCAATCTCCATTATCAATGAAGAAAACTAAACTCTTCTGAAGGCTCATTATTGTGTTAAAGAGTATTTTTCCCTTTCCATCCACTAAATATAACTTAAATGCCTCTGCTTGATTTAATGCATGACAGGTGACTAAGAGAAAATAAGAAACCAGAGAGATTATTAAAACAGGTCCTTCATATGTGGCTTTGCAGTATACATTTCTTTCTACATAGAGTTTAAAATAATGAACTATCTTTTGAAGGGAAGACACTTAGCAACAGAAATAAAAAATAGATTTCTGTAAAACTGCAGTTCACTGAAAGTCAGGACACTGAGCATCTCCCTAGGGGGGAAAGAAAAAAAAAAAAAAAAAAAGAAAAGAAAAGAAAGTTGTTTTTTTTTTAAAAAAAATTGTTCTCAAAATCACATCTACCAGCAGACAGCCCAGGCACTAGTTTTTTGAAACTGGGTCACTGTGAAGTCAAGAACACTTGTGAGCTCAGAAGGTGGCACTCCTGAAAGAAGCCAAAGTTTTCCTATGGGTTCAACACATAGCTATGTACACATGTAGTTCTGAGGTGTCTTTCCTACCCACATTTTTTTGTGATTTATACTTTGCATTCTTTGGACTAAAAAAAGCTCCAAAAAAGTGAATAGGGATTAAATCTGTTCTGTCATCTAAATACTCTAATGACAAAATCCCACAAATTAAGAACAAGAGAATTTAGACACCTAAATCCCAACTCAATAATCCTGTAAATGCTCCTGTGGCTAGTCTAACAGAGATTCTAAACTTTTATATGGATTTTTGCTTGCCAAATTTTGCTTACTTATCCGTCTCCTGCATATCTAAGTCAATATATTATAGTGTGATGATAATTTCAGATAGTCATCACTGAAAGATCACAGGTATTGGAAGTCATTCCATTCCCTTTATCTAGTCTTCCCATCCTAAAGGTGTGATTTGACATTTATTTTAAATCTATCTAAATCAGGATACAACTGAATGTCATACAGTCACTGGTTTGTAGACTCCTTGAAATCACATTGCATCCTGAAATTGCTATCAACAGATGACTGCAAAATAGTTCCCTCTCACGCAGCTAAAAAACCCCTCAAGATTCTTTTGCATATATCTTGTTTATTGAAAATGGCATTAATTATGTTGTATAAAGGATGGTAATGTGAAGGAGGAACTCCTTACAGAAAACCCATGGATAGAGAAGCAGGACTTAGAAACTATCTTCTTCCAGAACTGGAAGAAGGGAAGGTTTTGTGGAGGTTTAGGTGGTTTGCTATGTCTCAGATAATGAGCTCTAGCTAAAGAATATTTCATTGGCAGCATGGTGTAATACTGCCATATGTAAATCATATCTAATCAATTTCTCCAGAAGCATTAAATATACAGGCAAAATTCTTTTTTCTTTACAGCCACTAAAATGCTATCTCCTAAATAAATCATAATGGAATAAAGGGGGAAAATTATTTTTTCTCAGAATAGCGATGCCTGAACAACAGGAACTTAATGCAGGATATTTACCTGGAACTACCTCATATGGGAAATGCAGTGAAGTTTTTGAATAATTAGATGTCCAGTATTCTTGGTTAGCCAACAACACTCTTTCCCTTTTAATTAAGGGATTAAATATCCTACCTTTCAGCATGTTAAATTATGTTAAATTTGACACTATTTTGTATGCTTTAGCACATTTAACGAGCCACTGTTTAGATTCTGAGCTTCCATGAAGAAAAAAAATCATGTGACTTTTAGCATAAATTTAGCACCAGAATATAAATACTACACTGCAGATGTTCCTTAGGTTTACATTAAATATGTACATGAACTGTTTCTTTATTTTCATGTACCTGAGAATTAAAGTCAGATTGATTTCCAAATCAAGGAAAGCTAATAACAGTGACAAATTGTTAAAGCTGGGGTTTTTTGTTACTTCTGAGTGACATCACTTCCTTTGTCATCAGGATCTGTCATCTGATTCAACCATGTATTATGCTGATTTGAACTCAAACTATTTATATTTAATTTCATGATACAACTGGAAGATCCATGATTTTCTAAATAATGTCAATAGATTCTTGTTATGGTAATAATAAAAGTACCAGACACATACTGTGTCTAAGACACGCTTTAAATTGAAAGAACATAATTTCTTATGTTCTCGATCTCATGAAAGAACTTCTGATATAAAAAAGTTAATTAAAATGTCAGCAATAAATATACATAATTTTACATGAATTGTACTGAAAGAGACAAAAAAGATAAAATGCCCTTAATCACAATATCACAAATTCTGTAACTTTTGAATGATTTTTGTGTTATCCAAGCATATTAATAAAGAGGTAGCTTCGAGTAAAGGATGTGACGTTTTAAATACAAGGATTTTAGTTCAAAGATAACAAATGTCTATCTCCCTGGAGCCTCTAGCTCTTTGTATTCAGCTGAAAATAACTGTAGAGGTAAGAATGGAGTCAATATATTTCCACCCAGTGTAAACAGACATTTTACCATGTAACTGTGTTTTTCCATCTTTTTTATTTTCTTTTTTTTTTTTTTCCAAGGCAATCTGAAAAAAAATGAGAAAAATATGCTGCAGAAATATTGCACTACCTAAGCCAATAAAAAAATCCTTCTGAGTAGATGAGAATGTTTTCTGAACATTTCGTTCAACAAAGAATTCTTTGCTGTTACATGGTACATTTTGGAAGATGCATGAAATTAGTAATCATTAAAGGTCATAATTTCATACTCTAGCAAGTTTTCATGTTAGGTAGCGTAAACCTTTAACTGTAGCCATTAGGCGTTACAACAATAAGAAATGGCAAATAATTATAAATTCAGACATCATATATAGTACATTGCCATTAGCATTCGACAGAACACATATCCAGCTTTCAAACCTTAAAAGCACACAGCAATGTCTACGAGGAATCATTTCTTCTTGAGACAACCGAAATAATTTTGTGTAAAATTTTTAGCCTGTGGAAATAGTTGTGGGATAAGACAGGGAACAAGGAATTGATTTGCGTAATAATATTCTCTAGGAAAGGCATAGATTTTTTCATTCAAAACAATGTGATTCATCTCCCCTTGCATGCTCTCATATAATAGGGCATTTGCACCTCTAGACAGGACAACTGCAGTCATAAATCTTGAATGATTCTAGCTTTAGAGGTATTTCAAAAAGTTTTGTAGCAGAGTTAGTCAGTTTTCAGAATAGTGGTATTAGGAGAGCAATGCACAAACTTCTAGAGGACTCAGGACTGAAACTCTCTTCCCCTCCCAAAGGCTGATTCACCATTTTTGCAAAATTAATAACGTAGGTTCACCATTTCTGTGAGCATTTTTCAGTCCTAGGCAATCAGTCTGTTAGTGGCATAGTGCTAGAAATACATGACAACTCAAATTTTGTTAACAAATTTTCATCTATTTCAACAGAAAAGGTTATCTTTTTCCCATTCTGTGCTTACAGTCATGAAAAAGAACACAGGGAAGAAAAAAAAAAAAAAAAAAAAAAAAAAAAAAAAAAAAAAAAAAAAAGACTGTTAACTGTAGAAAACTGATACAATACTTTTGTCATTTTTTCCATGCAGGGTATCAGTTGGTGAACATGACTTGAAGGAAGATCAGTGCACTTCTGAAGATTTAAAAAAACAGCTACATCCTTCATCCCCTGTTACCAGGCCCAGAAGGGATATGGCATCTGTCTCTCAGGAGGATGGTGCAGCCTTGGCTGGTTGGAGATAGTTGCCCCCTCCTGCTGCCTTCCCCTGTGGGAATCCCCAGAAGGCAGCGAGTGGGAGGCAGGCAGGTAACACATACCCAGTCCCCAGGCTAAGGAGAAAATAAGGACTTATCAGCATCATGTTCCTCCAAGTAGAGGACAAGAACTTCACTGTGAACCTCACAACCCTCTAAGAAGGAAGATCTGTGTTACTGAAATTTACTGCACTACTCTAGCCCAGGAATGAGTATTTATTTAATTGCAATAATAATTTGGACTACTGTACTGTTACAACATGGACTGGTCTGACAGTAGATTCTCAAGTCCACCTAAGAGGTGTACCTCATTTTTGCCTGTAGCAAGACATTGTTGTGTAACAAACCTGGTGACATCGATCATTTGGGATCAGAAGACTAGGGTACTAATGGGAGATTATACTTCACCATAGCAATCATTCTTTCTCTCTGAATACCTCCACAGTTAATCATCCACAAGCCATTTAAGCTGAGAATGATTTGTGTTAAGGATGTTAGGATAGATGCTGCTTTCTCCAGTTGCCCCAGCCCAGGACCACTACTGCCCTGGTAGCTGGAGCCCACCGCACGCACATACACACAGAACAGAGAATGAGATTTTGGTGACAGTGAATTAAGAAAAATTTTAATAAGAAGATATAAAAAGACAGCAGGAGCTGTGGTGACCAGCTGTAGGGCTGAGGCAAACATGCAAGGTGACCAGCCCTGTTTTACACACAGCCCCTTTTACACCCCTTTCTACTTATTTCCCTCTCTGTTCTCACCTGTTCCCCCTCCCCCTGCACATTGGCTCGTCAGTTGGAACAGTCCCACCTGACTCCTCCAACATGCAAGGCCCCCAGATTTGCACCCTCATCCATCTCAAAGTCCTGGTTTGCCTGTAGTTTCTTCATAACCCATAGATTACTGTGACTGAAAATGTTTGTTTCTGGGGTTTTTTTTGCTGATTTTAATTGGTCAAGTTTTATGTCTCTGTCCCTATCCTCCCAGCTGAAAAAAAAAAAAAAAAAAATTGTGCCACATACACTCATAAAAATTGATGCCACTGATGAGGATTGATCTTATCAGGACTTCCCTTATTATTTGCTGGTCAGGTTTGTCTCTGTGTCTTCTGATTTACGACTCTTAGACTGAGTATCCTTAACGCAGCAGACACTCTCCTTCCACATACCTTTACAATTGAGAGTTATGTTGCATTGAAGTAAAAAAAATTAAGATGATAGGCTACTTTGGAATAATACTAAGAAAATAAAAATAATATAAGCATAATGTTTTAGCAATTGATATGAAAAAAAAATCTTAGTTATGTTTGCATTTTCAATACAAGCATTTTGAGCTTCAAGCCTTACCTATATCTATGTTGTAAAAAATTAGGCCTTGGTATTGTCTTAGGTTTGTGGTGTGGGGAGAAAGGGTCAAGTAGGACTATGCAAACAGAAAGGAGCAGAAGGGAACAACTGTGAATTTTGACTAGAAATGTTCCCTGGGTAACACTTCTGAAGCTGATTCCCACTCAGTGTCCTGCAGCTTCATCATTTTCTGCGAGAAAATAAGATTGTAGGAAACAAGACTCAGCCTACCATATGTTCATGTTTGTCAAGCTATTTCTTCTTCTTTCTACAAATAAATATTGTTAAAGTGAAACTTGAGGACTTCTGACATGTTGTTTAGAATTTGCAATTTTGACAAGGCCACAGGACAACCAGAAATGTCAAACATGTTATAGTACAGAGATCACTGGCACAATATAGACTATATCTAGTATGTTGGGTGTAAATCAGATCTGCTTCTGATGCCAACAATCTGGATAAACTGAATAAATCCAGCATGTCCTGAATATGTCAAACACACTACGTACACACCAGCAGAGCAGGACATGTGGAGGGTGGTGTCAGTGTTTCTTTGGATGAATATGGCTCATAAAAAATGGGTGACACAGAACACAAACATTCTCAGATAGGTACATAAGATTGATGATGATATTTGCTGTTGTATTCAGCATTGTGTCTACCTGCAGATATAAGGCTTCTATGCCTCAGTGGCTGCGACAAGAAAATTGTAAAACTTTTGAAGTTTTTTCCATAGCTAAATGGAAAATAAACATTTATTCTGTTTTTTCCTGATGTTATTAATTTTGTTTATGACTACTTATATAGCAACGCGTATTCAAGGAAACCTTCTTTCAAAGAGAAAGTTCCATTCCCAGAAAGATTTATTCAGAGATGTATCAAGAATTTACTGCTTTTAGAAACAAATCTACAATGGATTATTGTGATGCTTTTGCTTACAACCCCAAGGAAACAATAACAGTTGTACTTGCGTGCATAAATTGGGCAGTGCAGTCTATCTCAACCCTCTATATTTACATAAATGACTATCCAGATGTCCACCGACGGAAGAATGGCTTAGCATCTATTTCAGAATCCTCAAAAATCTTAAGTAAAGAAATGCAAAAAGTGAAACACGGTCCAGGAACACATATTGCACTTCCCAGGATCAACTGGCTAATCTAATTATCGTGACCCTTTATTTTAAAATCTTTCAACAGCAAGTTTTAGAAGATTGCTCTCTCTAGCTCTAATATTTTCAGAAGAGATGGATTTTTCTTGGAAATAATCTAAAACAAAAGAAAGGCAAAACAAACCAGCAGAATAATTTTAAAGACCAGAAAAACACACACAAAAAAATAGTTTATTTCACAAAAAAGATAGTCTGATATTAATTGTTCTAACAGAGTGGTTTCCCCTAATATGAGAAAGAGACTGTACAATTTACTGATAAGAATCCCAGACTAGGTGGGGTGCACAGATGAATGCTATATTGGCTGTTTCACCTTAAACAAAATAGTAGTTTCAAAATTAAAAAATACTTTGTGCTTACTCTATAAATGTAAAATATTTACATCTTTCTTAAGTACAAAAAATGTTAAAATTACTCAATCAGTGAAAAGGTTACTTCTATTTCTATAATGATTGTATCAGGCTAGATATATCTGCTATAAAAAAAATATTTTGGAGTTCAGTTCTGAGAAAGCTGTAAGTGAAAGTAAAAAAAAAAAAAAAAGAAGCATTCTTCTTTGGCTAATCAGCTGTAAAATTCATTGTGTCTGGATAGTTTATACAAGATTATCATATAAATGATTTGCACATCCCTAACTTTGTCTAAGTCAGAGATGGAATAGACAAATTGAGTAGAATCAAATGTTTTAAGGAAAATCACATTTTGTTCATAAATTGATTGTTTAACATTGACTCCCATAAACTCAGTTTTCCAATGGAGCTGTTCTTCCTTCCTGGAGTGACATTTCTTACTTTAGATTGTTTTTCCCCTTCTCAGACTCAAATTAAAAGTCTTTGTTACCACCTTGCCTGGTTCCTGCCCCCAAGACCTCCTTGTTATTAAACATATCTTTTATATCTTCAGCTTTCTGTTCAGGAAGGATATACAGCTTTCATAGCTTGTTGTATTTGAAGTTATGATTTTCAAAGCTACTATGAGGATTTTTTTCCTGAACATGATAGTTTGTTTCTCAGTGTAGAGTTTTTTTACTTTCATAACACTGGCTTCTGTATTGTAAGAGTAAGTGAAAGGCGGTTGGCATGTTACAGAACACTTCCATCAATTTCATCTTCATCTCCATTTAAAAACTCATTCTTCAATTAAAGAAAAAAAATGTTCCTGAAAGAGAACTGCCAAAATATATATTTGGATGGGAATCTCCACATTTAGCATCACTTCTCAGAAACAAAGGTATCTAGACATGAAGGCTCTCTATACTTACAGATACAGAGATATACAAGAGAATTAATAATTTTGAGCCTCTTTGGGAAAGAATGTCTTCTATTTCTTCATGGAAAGGAGCGTAGGAGACTTGCTCTGTCAAAATGCCCAACTATGACTAATTTTCAGATGATTAAAACTAAAAGTTTCTACCCCTCATTTTTGTCAACTGGAAATTATTTGCATGCTTTACAGGACAGAATTTAGTCCTTTGCTTTGTAAGTATAATTTTTCAGATCATACTGTGGCCTGCCCACAGACAGATTAAATAAATTGCTTCAAATTAATGATCTCTTCCAATGTAATTTTTTATGGAGTATCCATAGTAATCTGACAAAAATAGTGGCAATTCTATTTTATATTTTCCTTAGCTATAATTAATGGATACTATGAAGAGAAAACTGAAGCCATCTCCTTTTGAAAGTCTATTTAAGGGGGAAAAAACGGAAAAGGCAGTGTGCTAGTGGATATTTTAAGGAACTGTTTGACGAGGTTACAGTTGTTCCCAGAAACATCTTAATAGATCAGGAGAATTAAGACTGATATTTCCATGATATGCTATAAAGCTCTCTTTTTGTCTGTTTTGACCATCGAACTGAACATATGGGGACTTGTTCCATAGCATCCCAGAAGCTGTTCTCAGGACAGCCATCTGGATACGTCATCTTTAAACAGTTTCTGACTACCAGACAATAACTACATACTTTTCCCCCAACCCCGGGAATTAATAAGAGAAATATGATTTGTACAAAAAGGAGTGCACTGGAGTTTCCCAGGACACGTGTGACTGTGGAAAACTAGATATCCAGGCTGTAAAGTTTAAACACACCCCTATCTGCAATGTAAAATTGTTTTCATGAGGGCATTTGGGAGAATTTGGAACTAATTTGGGATTTATCACCATTGCTCTGCAGTGTTCTAGATGCCAAAAAAAGGTGTCAGGAAAAAAAAAATCAGGACTGGAAGTGTATCAGAGTATGATAAATATTTTCTTTCCCATCTCACTATGTATTTGTGTTTTTTTTGAAACAGACAGATGACTGCAGAGATTCGTAATATCATAATATAATCATGTCATATCCTTCACCTTCTGAAAGACTATTCAAAATATATTATCTCAGTCTGCTGTGGGGTTTGTGTCTTATTCCTTCTCCAAGGCTGAATTTACTCTTTTCTCAGTGTTTTATACTGTTCAGAGGTCACCAGGACAATGTTTATGGTGTCGAGTTTAACTCTACTTTTCATGCACAAAATAAATTTCACATTCATTTATTAGTGTTATATCACAAAGCACGTATGCCATTCTCTTAGAGTAAATTAAATATGAGGGCTTACTTTTTTGTCTTTTCTTTAATTATTAATGCAGCTAGATATCACATTATCACTTATCTCTGCACTCTGGTGTATTCCCAAATAAAACAATACCCAAGGGTGTCTTTACAAAACATGTTTTTAATCTTTTCTAATTTCTGATTTCCTGTTCTTAGATATAGCTAGAAATTGTTGATAATAGACATAAAAAGCATGTTTCAGTAAAACTGATATCCAGCAAACAATTTGTTTCAATGCTAAGGACAGAACCTCGAGTCACAAAGACTTTTTGGAGGAGGAACAGATTAGAAGGGCTTTTAATCTGGCAATTAGAGGTATAGACAGAGTTGGTAAAACTGATGCTAAAACCATTAAATTGTCCATGTTGACAGAAGAATGAAGAGGAAGAGAAGGAATAGAGGGAGAAAGGGCAAAGGAAAAAATAGTAGAGAGGAAGGCAGTGAGAGAAAACGAAGGGAGGAGAGCAGGGATCACACGAGCATTTTTTGTCTTAGTTGTTCAACTGCTGCTCAGAAATACCTGTTTCCACAGATTTTCATCCTCAAATTTACTGTAGAATATTGGCATCTGCTGCTGTTTTTTGTCAACACAGGAATGAAAAACATTTTTTCATTTTCTTGATTCCTCTGCAATGAGATTGGGAGTCCTAGCCAAAATTCTTCTAATGCCCTACTTTTTCTCATTTAGCAACTCCTTTTTAGGCCTAAAATTATTTTATTATTGTGATAGGGTATATGATAAAAGATCTCCACAAAGTTGAAGAAACACAGAGGGACAATGGCAAGCAGGGAAATCCTAATAGCCTTATCAGAGAAACAAGACCCTGATTCTGCTTCTGTGGGATGGTCAGTCTCATGGATAAGGAATGACAACCATCATCAAGAATAAAGAGAACAGGTTCTCCGGATCACTCTAAAAACTGAGAAGGATTGCTGTCTAATGGGTGTGGGACACATTATGAAGTGCAGGGGAAATGCATTTTGAGATCGTACAGGACATATGGGATGTTTAGAGGAAAAATCAAAGGAAGGGAACAAGGTACATCAAAGTTGTCTAGATGGATCAACCATGAGAAAAATGATGGACAAAGGGTTAAAAGGGTTCTGTGTAAACAGGCTGCTGGTCAGTACAGTTGTCTGATGATAGCCTGCACCTGATAACCAGTTTCTCGTATTGAATTCCACTTCTGTTTTCCTAGGTGAGGTCTTCTTTTGTATACTCTGTGTATCTCTGCATGTGTGTCTGGAGTTTTGTATGCCAGCAGACGGACTGGGGCCACAGGTGAGAGAGAACCATGTGTCTCTCATAGCAGCAGCTGGGGCAACAGAAAGTACATACACTACTGTGTGATCACTAGCAAATACTAAGCTACACTAGTCATCAGGTCTTGGGAGCTATAAGTTTGGGCCTGACCAGCCAATGGAGACATGATAGGGTCTGCAAGTTGGCTACTAAAGGGGCCAGGAGGCCATAGTCAACTACTAGACAGGCTGTTGCATCAACTGAGAAACACATCTGCATGTGTGTGTGCACACATAAGTCAGTTGGAGACAAGAAGATCCAAGGTCCTGTTACTGGGTAAACAGAGTACCTGGTTAACAAGAGTTACTGGAGGGATCCTGTCTGTGTGTGTGTGTGTACACATGCAAGTTGACATTTTTTCTAGGAACTTGAGTGTGACTGCAGGCCCCAGTGACTCACATGCTGAGATGCCAGCAACTGAGGAGGAAGAGGATACGGGGATAGCCTGAATGTCTAAGTCCAGTTGTTAAAGGGATTCACTAACAGACCTTCGTCCTGAACTGCCATAAAGGAGAACACAGCTGTTGGTGCTGTTTGTGTTTGCATGAGTCCTATGTTTCCTGACAGTGTTACCTAAGTACTCACAATTTCATCCTAAATGTCTGTCCTAAGCCGTGACAGGCTTCATATTCACAGAAGTGAATAGGAGTGCAGAAGAACTAGAAAAAATGAAAATGAAGTTGTATTTTGAAAGACTTAGAAATATAAAATCTCTTCTGATTTTCTATATATAGACAGAAAGTTCACGGCTTCTTTTTACAGATTTTCCTTAAGCTCAATTTTATGTAGAAATCTATATAATAATTGTAGAAACCTTACTGAAACCTAAATCTATACAAAACTCCAAAGAAGAAAAAGGCATTGTTCTTTTTGTAGTAGGATATGTTCTTTCAAGTACACTTCAGCAAAGTGAAAATAAATTAGTATCCAGGTGTTGAGTATTTGAAGGGCCACAAATTAAAATGAGGACAAGAGTTTAAAAATATGGACAGCAAAAAAATAATGAATAATTAACACAGATTAAACAGAAGCACTCAAAATGGTTTTTTATGCAAATTTACCTTGCAGATTGCAAGCATTTCTCATTAGGGAAGTGTTAAACAGTTCAGTGAAGGTGTTGAGAATTTGAACCGATTCTTAGCTACCTGAAATAAATATGAAATTTTTCAGATGTCTCTTAAATTGAAAAGATTAAAAGTTTCTTATTTTCAAGGCAGGCTGGTTTAAATGGCTGATAGGAACCTCATGAAATTTAACAAAGAGAAGTACAGTGTCCTGCCTCTGGGGAGGAGTAATTCCATGCACAGATACATTCTGGGGGCCATCCATCTGAAAATGAACTTTATGGGAAAGTATCTGAAGGTCGCAGTGGACAGCAAGTTGAACCTAAGCCACCAATATGCCCTTCCTACAAAGAAGGCTAGTGATATCCTGGGCTGCATTAGGAGGTGTACTGCCAGGAGGTTAAGGGAGGTTATCCTTTCCCTCTACTCAGCAGTGGTGGGGCCACACACTGGAATACTGTGTGCAGTTCTGGGCTCCACAGTACAAGATAGACATGGACATACTTGAGAAAGACCAACAAATATCTATGAGGATGATGAAAGGACTGGATCATCTGCCATATGAGGAAAGTTTGAGAGATCTGGGACTGTTAGCCTGGAGAAGAGAAGGCTCACAGGGATTTTAGCAAGGATATTGCTCAACATACTAAAACATTCAGATTGGTCTAGGCACAGCAGGAGCTGCCTGATTCAATCTGCAGAAGATCCCAAAATTCCTGCTGGAAGAGTTCCTACACCAGTCAGTCAAAACTTTTATTGTGGAGGTCTGGAGTTCAGTCAATCAACTTGCCTCACATTCATTCACAGTGTCAAACAAGTCCATTAGCTCATCTATGCATTTTACTGGCTGGGAAGATCCTAAGCCACTCAGGGAAGTAATGACTTAAAAGTGCTGGAGATATACACAGCTACAATCTTGGGACCCAACTGCACCACCACTGTAAGCATGTGACAAACCTGAGTTTCAGTCCCATAACCTAAATTTCACGGTGCTTACCTCATAATTGCCCTTGGAAGAACTGATTAAGTTAAATTTCCCTCCTTTCTTGCACATTATCAGAATCTGGTGCAGACTAATTTTATTCTTTTTAATAAGACTTCATTTAGTATCGAAACTTAAAAAAATACAAGAATTTGATTTTTCTCTCATGAAAGAACTTTCAGTTCATTACAGAAAATTTGGTTTTAACATTGCATTCTGTCCCCAGTACAACTTTTATTCCTGGAAATTATATTACTGGGATTAGTACAGCTCCACACAGGTAAACACTATTTAGATAAGCAAAAGCTAACATCAAAATTATTATCCTTATATGTGTATGTACCTGTGTTCATTATTTGATATTTTTTTCCCCCATTGTATACTGGTTTATGGCAAGTAAGTAAACAGAGCTATACAAGACTCCTGGGGAATTTAAAGGAGTTAAAATATGGCACTAAGATCCCCATCATTTTTAGCAGCTTGAAAACTTCAAGGTTTTTGTTAACTCAAAAGACTTTTTTCTTCTTGTAATACTGAATCATGCATCACTAGTATTAATATTTCCCAGCAGTAATTACAGTTTACTGCTTTTTCTTTGAAACACTTAATGTTACATATAATGCCATTTTGAAAAGGAAATGGCAGCATGTTAACATGAGCCAAAGGCAAAGACTAGAAACAGAATATGTGTGCAATAACTTAGGTGACAGAAAAACAAATGAAACTCCTGTATACAGACGTATGCTAGGAAATTGATGTGACATTCTATGATCCTATCTTATTTCCATAGCAGCAACCTCATTTAAGGTAATGACTGTCTGTAAATGTGGGACCTATAAATTTAAACCCAGCTTGGTTTCTGAAATACAGGTCTTTCTAAGGTTACCCTGTTTTCGTTGTTCTGCTTACTCCATAAGAAGACTCCTTGACTGAGATTATGATGTGTACTGTATTTTCATGTAGACAAATAAAAGAATATCAAGCTACAGACCTTCCAAGCTGAGGTGTCTGTATCACTGAATCAGTTTCTTTTTGACTGCTTGCCTTCTAGACACTATACATCTTGCATTTTTAATTGCATATTAATCTGATTTAATACCAGATAGAGGCTCATCCAGAATATTACATGTATGAGTGATTGGAGCAGTATCCTGGAAGGCATAAGTTATAATTTTGAACTCTTTGGGTTTCCTGTTTTGTAAGTATATTTATGACCAGTCAGGTGCTTTGTAAAAGATGCAACCTAAGCATGCTGCTGCCACAGACAGTGTGATGGAATAAGCTGCAGTTTGATTATAACAGATTTTTCTGACAAATTTTATTGAGTGAGTCTTTGCCTAAACATGGAAAATATCAAATTTTGGGTTGACATTCCTCTATCTTGCCAGTGTCCTGGATGTTTCAGGAAGGCAGACTGGAGTACAAAGGAAAAACAAACAAACAAAAAAACAAAAAAAAAACCTGAAACCAAACCATCCAAACACAAAAAATCCCCAACCCAACCAACGAATAAAGCAAAATAAACAAAAACCATAAAGAGTCCACTAAGGAAAGTTTTAACGGCCTTGAAGTAATTTATAGGGTTTCTAAAGGACAGGTCATTTGGGTTGTTGTCTGGGACTTACACAGGAGCCAGGAACTTATTTCTGTTATTTTGGATCTGGATTTTTTCCAGTATGATAATGCTTAGCATTGCTTCTCAGTCTAATTAAACCCAACCCATTATATTTCAAATGTTGAAAATGTGCTATTTTGGTGTTCTTTATAGTGAGATTAGTCAACCACATCCATTTCACAAAGTTAACAAATTCAGCTCACCTTAACCTTAGATGTCTTTAATAAAGATATCTCTATATGAGCCAAGTTTGTTTGCATTCCGTTTACACTTAATAGAGATGCATGGTATGAAGCCAGTTAACGGATCCTAGACATTTACCAGATTTACCGATGTAGGTGCTTACATGATGATTAAATGGATCATTCTTGACATTGTTGACAGTACTGACTACATCTCAGTATTGGTGTATCAGCTATTTGATTATGAAGCCATTTAGCTCACATACAGATGAAAGTTACTTCTGTGAATCTGGAACTAAATGCTGTGGCCAAGTTTAGTTTTGCTGACTAATCCATTGCCTATATTGTGTTTTGTTGTAGTCTTGAATGTTGAAACTTGTGACCCTTAAATGGGTGAACTATTCAGGAGAACTTCATCAAGTCATCTCACTTGGTGTCCTGCTTGCAAACCCACTCTATGGAAAGTCTAACTTAGCTCTCAGAGCAAGTTGTCTGGTTTGGTTGTCTTCTTGAGATGCTTACATATTCACACTGACTTGCTCAGAGTATCTAACTACGTTTTTTAGTGTGTAAGTGTCGTGGTTTGGCCTCAGCGGCAACAAAGAGCTACGTGGCAGCCCGCTCGCTCCGATTTTGCCATGGCAGTAGGAGAGAATTGGAAGGGAAAACAACAGGCAGACTCGTGGGTTGGGACAAAAGAAAACTGTTTAACAGAACAACAAGTATTACAGGGAAACAATAACACAGATGGGGGAATACAAACACGAATATGCTACCGACCGCAGCCCGCTCTGTCCCGACCGCCACCGACCTCCCGTGCGCCCCCGGCCTGGCAGCTCCGATATTTATATCCCGACACCGCCACCACCCCCACCCACCCCCAACTTTCCTGTTGTCGTCCCTCTCCTACCCGGCCAGCTCCCTGCTGCTCCCTGCTGCCCCTGGGCCTGGTGCACATGGGATGGAATAGCTGTGCCCTCACAGAGCCATTAATCCCATCCCTACCGGAAACTTACTGAATAAGATAAATTTAGATACATTAATGTCAAGCCAGAAACAGTATATGTACATTTTTGCCTTCCAATTAACATATATCTTTTCTTTTTAGTGTGAAATTTTATGTATTACTAGGATTGATAGACTTGCTCTGACATTACTTAGGTAGACAAAACTTCAAATTGAAGTTTTTAGCATAAATTTACCATTATTCTCTGGGATTAATCTTCTATTGCAACACGATATATTTATTTTGTTATACTTTATGAAGCAGTGGTAGATAAAGTTGAAACATATATTAATAGATTGCAATTATACTTTAGTTCATTGTAGACAATTGATTTTGTCCTGGGTGTTAATTTGG
>VXBW01006773.1:71128-82332 GCA_013400375.1 Thinocorus orbignyianus
GGCGGCGAGGAAAGAAAGAGTGCGAGTTGCAAATTTGCTTACAAAATAAACTTGCAAATATTTTCATGAAGAAAATCACTGAAGCAAGCAAGCATGGCAATTAATTACTCTGGTTCCCAGCCAGTGCTTGGACTGGAACATACTTGAGTAGATGTGAAATTACTTTACACACCAGCAGAGACTCCATGCAAACTGCAGGTGTACAGCACATCACGGACACATCGTCATGGTGAGGGCGACAGGTGATATTACCATAAAACACAGAAAAATAATTCCAGAGCAAAGTAAGCAAAATCAAAATATCTGAAATTTATAGAAGAAAGAATTAAATATTGTCTTTATTTACTCATTGTTAATTTAATGATTAATTTTGATTAAAATAGGACTTATAAATCAGCATATGCATATTAAGTTCAGAAAGTACATATAGAAATTCTCACTTCCCTTCTTTACTTTTTTAATGCAAAAAAAGTCCATTCATAGAAACAGAATTGCATAGATATACTTTCTGCTTACTTGCTAACTCTGTAAGTAAAAGAATAGTTATATGGTGAAAGAAATGGAAAAATCTAGGATGGAAAAATGTTGGGTTTTTTTTTACCCAGGACTCCAGACAGCACTTATTGAAATTTATATTAGTAGCTATTTCCAATAATTTCAAAAATGTTCCTTACAGGATCATGTTAAATACTGTTGGTGTTTATTAGTCTAATTTAAAAGAAAAAGTGAGCACAACTCATTACTGTGATTATAAACACAGTTTTAGTCTGCTTTTGTTAACTCTCTAGCTATCCAGATCAATCTGCATTTGTTTATATACTGTAGCTTTAAGTGCTCTGTCAAATTCAATTTTTCTCTCTGAAATTATATTCCATGACTGGAAACAAAATGATATTTTATCCAAGGCATTTCTACTGTCTTGGTTTATGACCTCTGTATCATGTTGTCCCACTTTTTCCATCTGTACCATAAGTATAATAACTCCAATATTTCATTGTATGTTGACATAATACATGAAGAATGACATGGGGAGGAAAGAGGGTTGGACAGCTGAACTATTTAAAGTGCTCCAAATGCTGACTTAGTGAAGTACTACAGATACATGCATCACCATCTGCTGCTTATTGATCTTACAAGTAGCACTATTACTGTGTTTTCAAAATCATTTGTTAACAGAGATTGTATATATTTCTGTACTTATTTGCACACGTATTTGCCCCTACCATGATGCCTTTAGCAAAACATGTTGCTTGTTATCTCAGATAGCATTTCAGCAGCTCCACTGTATTGTAATCACAGAAAGAAAAAATCTTTGCCACTTCTCCAAGTTTCATGTTCAGTATTGCCAAAGGCTATTCTCTATTTGAAGGATCTATGAAGTTTCCTGTTTTCCTGATCTCCTAGTCTGTTATTTTAGTCTACTGTAGTTTCTTGGTTGGTCTTTTTTTAACTAGTGCTTGCTTGGTTGCCAGCTTTGCCCTTGGGCAAGGGTTTGATGAGCCAGTGAGTGGGCATGATGCCATCCAAACAGATGTGATAGAAAATAATCAGCCAACAGGTCCTCTGTATGTATCAAATATGTTTGTAAAGGGCAAGATTCTAATCTGGAAATGTTTAAAGAGCTGCCTACACTGTGTAGTATTTGGATGAAGGATCTACCATTGCTGATCTAGTTCTGAATTCTACTTCGATACTTCAGAGAAAATTAGAAAAAAAAAAATTGAAGTTACATAGACAATCATACTGTTATACAGTATAATATTAAAATAAAAAAATAAAAAACCACAATTTGCTAGTAGTGCAAAGGAATTTCCCTTCTTTTTCTCTGGGTAAGAAATTTCATGCAGTGTGCCAAATCTGATTTCTAAACCTTAGTTTTCAGTAACAATGAGTTACATAACAGTTTTAAGTATTAACATTGACTTCCATCTCACTTAACATGATGCAACCAAAAAATTAATCTTTTTTTTATTATTATTAGCTATACAGAACCTTTTTCTATTGAAATGAAAAAAATAGCTTTATCCAGATGGCCATTCAACCTAAATATCATAGCTGTCTGATATGGAAAAGAATATCTTACCTTCTAGAGTATCCTGCCATTTCTATTTGTTGTTGCTGTAGTCTTGACAAGTAAAATGAAGCAAAGCTTTGGACCACTAGCATTATAATTTATTAAATGAATATAGAAATAAGATCAGTTGGAAAAAACATATGAAATAAACCGTGATATAGTATGAAGTATCAATTACATGTAAATCTTATTAAAACAATGAGTATGATTTTCAACAACAACAAAAAAATGCAATTGAAATTTACAAAAGAAGCCAAAAAAATATACTCAATCTACTTCAAATATTAAATATTTGAAGTTTGAAGTGGTAACATTCCTCTTAATTTTTATATAAATTTATTTTATTTTTTTAATAGTAAGTAAATATAGATAGATATCAATATAAATTTATTTATCCATCTATATATGTATCCGAAAAGGGGCGGTCATAAAGAGAGCCAACAAGACCATGTTGGTCTTAGCCACGCCCAGTCTATTTTTGAATAACTCCAGGAATGGAGACTCCATAACCTGTCCGAGCAACCCATACCAGTGTTCGACCACACTCATAGTAAAAATGTATGTTATTGAATGTTTAAATGTAATTCCTGTATTTAGGTTTGTGCCATCGTTTGCTCATAGAATCACAAGAACACACTGCTGCCTCATGGCCAACTTACTGTCCATCAGGACTCCCAGGTCTTTCTCCATAGAACTGCTTTCCGGCAGGTCAGCCCCTAAGCTCTACAGGTGTAGGGTTATTCCTCCCCAGGTGCAACAACTTACACTTGCCCTTATCGAATTTCATCAAGTTTCTTTCTGCCCTACTCTCTGGCCTGTACAGGTCTTGCTGAACAGGAGCACAGCCTTCTAGTGTGTCAGCCACTCTCCCCAGTTTTGTATCATCAGCAAATTTGATGAGGATACAATCCATCCCTTCACACAGGTCATTGATGAATAGATTGAAGAGGACTGGACCCAGTACTGACGCCTGGGGAACACTGCTAGTTACAGGCTGCTGATCACAACCCTCTGAACTCTGCCATTCAGCCATAGTTTTATACTTCCTATGATGAAGGTTTAATAGATTAATCCTCCGGTACAACTATTACATATTCAGTGTTGATTCCTTGTAAGCAAGTAAAAAGGGACAAAATAAAAGCAACTTATATGGCATCCTTTTCTACTGAAGTCTGTGCAAGACCAATATCTCCTCAGTCATTTTTGGATAGTCTCCAGAAGAGGTGGAGACTTACAAGGAATCAACACTGAATATGTAATAGTTGTACTGGAGGATTAATCTTTTAAACCTTTTCATCACAGGAAGTATAAAACTTATGTTTCTCTTAGCTTTAGAGGAACTTGCACAGTATTCTTGAAAGTTAAACTCTTTTAAAGACCGTTGTTTCCTGATTCATCTTCATGGCGTGATTTTCTATGCCAAATTTATCTTGAATCATTAAAAGTATAATGAACTTACCTTCAAACAAGTGTGCATGCACAATAGAGGAAGTGAAGATGTCATATCTAAACAATTTAAAATGTAAAAAGTGGAAAAAAACCTGCTCTTGCAGATTGAAAGGAAAGCTCCTTTGTGTAAGGAATACTGAAAATGTAAAAATAGCTTCTAGTGCCATCATATGGGCATACTGGAACTTATAAGTCCTTGTCTCCCATATGTCCAAAAATCCTAATGGAGATCTAATGGAGCATGCCAGAACTTGCATACATTAGGAACAGTGTACATTTGAAGATATTCTCACTATGGATTGTACACACCACTTATTCCTGGGGACCGTGAAAGGTGAATGTTATAGTATAAACTTAGCTAATTGCTTTGTTCTTTATGCCCTTCCTCTTGGTAACTGTAGGTTCCACTTCCTCCTGGGCACTTCAGCACACCTACATTTAGGATTGGTTTGGCTCTTTTTGATTTAGTACTCTGTCTTGATTTCAAGTGATTTCTTCAAGGTTTTAATGAGTTTGTTTTGTCATTGTTTGTAAATAGTTGTTGAATAGGACTATGGAGACAACGTCAATTGTAAATCTAAGGTTTCCCCTTTGACAGTCTCAATGACTTACCACATCTAATTTGGCTGCCATTACAAAAGCTTTTTCTACTTTATTCACTAAAATTAACACATATGACAACATCTTTGTCTGTATTCTCTGTTGGCCTGTAATCATCCGGCCAGCTTCTCATCTGCTGTTATTGCGGTCACTAATTCTCTGAAGACATTTTGTTTCACAAGCTTCCTTGCCTGGAAATACCACCCATTCTCGAGTTGTTGGGCATTCTATATTCTTTTATTTGAAATGTAATCTAAAACATGTTTGAGTCCTGTGGAGCTACTGTAGTGTGTCGTCTAATAGGTGAGACTTTTCAGAATCTGCATTGTCACAAGAGTTAGTGTGGTGAGTAGGATTAGGAAAGTGATTGTCCCCCTGTACACAGCATTCATGAGAACGGTGTTCAGTTTTGGACCCCTCACTACAAGGAAGACACTGAGGTGCTGGAGCTTGTCCAGAGGTCAACAAAGCTGATGAGGGGTCTGGAGAACGGGTCAATAAGAATAAGATCAATAGTAAACACAGACAAAGAAGTTGAGCAAATAACCCAATCTGTTTTTCTTCAAATTTCAGGAGGCTGTTATATGTTCCCTGGCTGCTACACAGCACCAGAGTTTTTTCTTGCTAAGGAAGCAAGTCAATAACTGATCAGTTATAGTCTATACGTGAGGATGAATAGATGAAAGGGGTTAATGATTATGTGCTAGAATTTATGAATTCTCAGTTTTGGAGTAGTGGGTGGAGGTTGGAGAAAATCAGGATATGACTTAGACAGTTTTGCATATAAAATCTCTGATAAATCTAACTAAAGAACACTCCCAAAAATATTGCCTACAAGCACAGAGGAAAGGTTTTGAAGCTAAATTGTCTTGCTAAAAAACACGCACATAAACCATACATAGATATACAATACCCCAGCCTGGAAAACCACACATAACCTCCATTCTATATCTCTCTCTGTTTTACAATACATAAAGGTCGTCATACTGAAGGACACTTATAAACTTGAAGTTGTATAATTAATTTTCACAGGCTAGAAATTTATGTAATTCCACATTCACATTTTTATAGCTTCCTCTTAGGAAACATAGGATAATTTTCAGTTTTCCTTGAAGTCAGCAGTAAAATTTGCTATGAATGTCTGAAGAGTTAGGATTTCTTCCTCCGATGATATTTAACCTTCATAGTTAATAACAACATGTATTCTCTTGGCAGATGGCATTTGTTCCGTGAGATGAAATGTGGATGTGTTGGAGTTTGTTTAATTAAAAAAAAAAAAAATAAAAAAAAAAATACCTAAGCATGGCAGAAATTTTTAAGTATTCTAGATGATGGGGGTCATCCCTTAATGCTCAATGTTGCTCCCCTTTCATCATTGTTAGACAATCATGACAAGAGAGCTGTGTATATTAAAGTATTTTCTTCAGGAAAAATGTGGAGGAAAAAAAAGATTTTATTTTTTTTTAATTATTTAATTAAAGGTATATGATGCTTCAGAACCATTACAGGGAACGGTTCTTGAAGTTTCCTAGAATTACTTAAAATTTTGTTTTTTTGAGATAATGTGGTATACTGTTCAATAAAACCCTCCATACTTTATTGGAACAGAAAAATACAATAAAATGTGCTAAAATGACTATAGTCAATATTGCTAGGAATTTATAAGATATGTTTAAAACTTCATTAAAACATAGAGAACTATTGGACTCTCTTTGGAACCTGATCAAACATACTGAATTAATCTTATTGTGCTTCCACTACCATATCGAAGAAAATGCAAGTTTCATCATAACTATAGGGCATAAAATGAAACTTGAACCAGGTAAAACCTTTCTTTCATACAACCTTTAAAGGTTAAGCCACAGAGTCAGTTCCAGCTCTCTCAGGAGCCATGGATGCAGCCCTTTGGGTGCTGTTGCTTTTTATGGGTCAAGGTTACTCAAGTACACATGACTTCATCCTCATTCACAGATGGTCATTTTCCTAACACCCTTAAATTAAGCAAAAGGCTCTGCAAGACATAGTTGTTGACTGTGGTAAAGAACATGCTAAATACCTCAGCCTTATCTGTGCCTGCTGTTACTAAATCACCTGCCCTGTTCAACATTGGTCATATTCTTTGTGCAGCTTTGACCAGATATTCCTCTCATTTGTTCATATATAAAAAGTAATTTCAGGGAAAATCTGTGGTTGTTTTAGACACATCATAGCACAATAAATAACTTCTATATTAATTGAAAATAAAGAAATCAGCACACAACAAATAGTGAAATTAATTTTTACTGGCTTTTTGACCTCTCCTCTTGCAATGATTTACTTTTCTTCCCAGTTGATGTTTCTTGGCCATAGACAATAGCATAATTTATTGCCTCTGGATTTTGTTTTGGTTTGGTTTTTATTATTATCATCATTATTAATAATAATAAAATATTTTATTTAAAACAAAATATTATTATTGCTATTCTTGTTGTTACTGTTTCCATGATAGATTTAATCACACTACTATAGGGAAAGACATCAAAAAACCCAACAGATCATATCCCAAAAGTCTCAATATTTTAATAAGAAAGTGGTCTCAAAAAACAATGCTGAAATGACTGATTCCTAGGTAGCATAGAAATATGAAGAGAAGGCCAGTAGCAGAGATAGCAGCTATGAGATAATATTTGTCAACGTGTAACGTGTGAGGAACCAAGAAAAGAATAATAAAAAATTGTAGCAGACCTATGAATGAGAATTAAGTCCTAATTTTCAGAATATGTGATATTACTTGTGCAAGCAAGGCACTATTGCATTCTACGACAATTGGTTGTGCTTGCCTAATGGGCAGACAAAATAAACCTTTATTAATGTTTGTGAATAATACTTTATCAGTAGTTTATAAAAGGATGCATCAGGATCACTAGTTCTTTTATTAATCTGGAATTACTGTACATGTCCCTAGGTACAGGACCATTCTCTTAAGCCAGGTATGCTACTGAAGACTGTTACAAGAGAAGAATCAACTCTCTGTACACTTGTACATCTTGCCTAGATTCTGCCACACTTGTGTGAAATTGTATTTAACTGATGTAATCTAACTGATGTCAGCCCTTATGTGATTTTTCCCCACGTCTCATTTTCTTTCTTCTCCTGCATTTATGGTACTCCTTCAGACTAATAGCTAAGTCATCCTTAACATCTGAATATAGGAACTTTTTTTCCTTTTGTGAGTAGTTGTAAAAAACAATGATACACATTTCATTCTTCTTGTTAATATTTAGCCTGCATCTGCACATCATTCTCTAATTCTATGCCAAAGCTCATATTCAAAGCACAGAACTGACTATAACAATGGCTTAGGAAGTGTACTTCTATAATGAGAGAGGGGGAAATGACTACTTTAAATTTATGATTTACATAAATAACTGAAGAAAAACTCCCAGTGTATACTGGCTGAAAAATTTAGAGATGATTGCTGCAGTACTCCAAGCCAAGAAATTCTTAAAAGGTAAAGGAAAGGTAGTCCATATGCATTATAGTGACAGAAAATATAAATTCTAAAATTCACGCTAACTATTTCCTTTCTAAAAGCATCAGAAAAAAGGGAAAGCAGGAGGTCTTGCTGTAAAATATAAGAAGGAAATTCTAAGCTACATGTTTTAAAGTCTATGTTTGGTTGTTTAAAAGAACTTATTTGTGATGGTATATTCATATATAGGAAACCTTTTCATCATATTCCTCTATAAAAGGTTCACATTTGTTTAAAGTAGGACCATATCACCTAGTTAAGATGCTTAACCTGTGTGCCCACTTAAAGACCATAGTAAACTGGTGCTCTTAACTATGACATAATTCATCTATCAACCAAACTTAGCTACCTTAATAAAAATGAAGAACATTTCTTTGCAAATTGTCTCTCTCTCTCAGCTTCACTATATATCAAAATGAACTGCAAAGGCAAATCCTTTAACTAAGAAAACCTCTGTATTACAATTAATTTGCGGGTATTTTTCTAGAGAAACATCCTTATGGGAATTTTCTCCTATTTTTCGCTAGATTTTTGGCACTGACAACCCTTGGAGTCTGAGCCAGATAAACCTTTGAATTTAATCAATATGGCTGTTTGCTTCTGCTTTGGGAAGTCTGCTTCAACAAGCATAATGTTTTACTATATTTAATTAATTTAGTTTAGGTACGCACCGTAATACTCCCAGTAACTACAATATCCAGAAACAGCTGGAAGAACATTAATTGTTTATCTAAAAATGCAAATAAGTGGAAAGTGAAGCATGAAATTGCTTTCTGTACACTATATACTGTATTTGTCATTGATACGTTGCTTTAAGTATGACAATGCTATTTATTTAGGTATATGATCATTAGCCTTGACTTTTGTTTAATGTATTTTAGCAAATATTGCTTGGAGGTAAATCCATGCATATATTGTACATGTATTAATTAGCCTGTCTCATTTGCTGTGGCTGACAAAAACCTTCTTCTTCCACCCACCTCATTTTATATGAGCCAAACTCAACATAAAATAGAACAGAGAAAAAAAAATCTCGCTTGCTTTCCAATCTATTTTAGTAAGCCTGAATACCCATTGCTCTTGCCTACTTCAGATTTTGGACAAATGCATACATAACTCACTGAAATCAGTGGGTCACAGCATAAATGCTTTTTTCTTAATATTAATTTTTTTCCCATGTACTTTTTCAGACACAGTAACTATGGATGCATTCTTATATCCAAAACAAATTGAGTGATTTATGTATCTGTACACCTCCATACTTGTCAAAATCTCAGAATCTCAAGACCTATAAATTAGATGTTAAAAATTCCTAGAATACTCCATCATGGTATTGTGGACTTAAGCAAATGTCTTGCAAATCATAGATCAAATAAAAACTGATTGTTTTCCTTAAAAAATTCTTTTAAAATGTGATCTTTATATTTTAAAGTGAATACATCCATTTTTACTCTAACCAAGATGTTCAGATAATTACTGCATGTTTAACAATGTACCTATGAAAATCTTGTCATATGAAACAAAGCCCTCAAAAAAGTATGTTTAGCACCTAGAAATTTGACCCTCAGCACGTGAGGTAGATGCTTAAAAATGGAAATTCAGAGCCATTTTAGATGCCATCACCTTTATTCTTGAACTCTTACTTCTTCTATGAGGCTTGTCTAAGTACTCTCCTCCTGTGCCAAGGTTGTAGTGACTTCCCGTATCTGCAAAATTTTTCATTCTTTTGAACCTTTCTCAAAAGAAAAACAAGAAAGGATAAAAAGAAAAAAATATTTCCATTTGATATCGGTTTTGTTTATGTATGTCTACCTTACATTCTTATGATTAATGTTACGTGTTTTCCTAGAAATACAGCAAAATGTCACAGGCTTAATTGAACCCTGTGATTTATAGACAGTTTTGTTCCTAATGGAATAAATGGGAACCTACCTATTTATTCTCAGTCTTTTTAACTTTTATATCTCTTTCTTTCATGTATATCCACACATTAAGGGATTTTCACAGTATCGATGATGTATCAAAGAACTTAAAGATAAATCACTTTATTGTTTTAATTGAAAATAAGATTGGTCTTACATCTGGAATGCATTGTGTGTGCTGATAATATTACATCTTTGTCACTAAATTTCTTGTGATATTTTTAGTGTTTTGACAATATGACTTCTTTTGTAAGAAAATGGATGTTAAAAAAAAATGTCATTCTGAAAATTCTGAGGAGGGAAAAAAAAAGAAAAAGACATAGAAGAAGCCATATTCAAGCCTGTTTCTATTTTTCCTAATCTGTTAAGATCTTAAGGAACATATTCGTGAAATGCAAGAGAAGAAATCAATGAAATGGCTAATGGTAGAGGGGATAAGAAAAGGCTTTGCATAGGGCTTAAACGAGTTCCAAAAGTTACAGTTGGTTCATCACCTTGCTCATCAAACAGAATTAGTAGCTGGAAATGTAATGAAAGATATTACTGGGCTTTGATCAATCATTTTAACAGTTTTAAGAGAAATTGTTTAAAGTGTCTGCAATCAATCAGAAGCAAAATGAAAGGGAGCTGCACGAATGTATATGTGAGGCATTATCAGAGCTACTTTCACACCAGCACAACTTCCATTTTGTGACGTGCAGCCAGCAGTGCTTAAAGGCTGATTAATCCTTAAGGAGGACAAGCAGTTCTGAAAGTATAGTTAATGTCCACCTCAGCTCTCTCTTACAGTATAGATATATCAGTTCTGATGTGACCACAATTGGTAAGAATCATGTGCATTATTTCTAAAATTATTATTCTTTATTTACATCAAACTTGTTTTTATCAGAAGCGCTCTATAGAAAATTGAGTTTTGTTTTGGATTTCTCTCTTCAGCAAGAAACCTTGCAAAATAATCTTTTCAGTAAACCAAGGGAAAATCTGTCTTTATTCAAGACATAGGTTTGCTTCATTGCTCTGTTTTTCTTTACCAAAATCCATGTGCAAGTGGCTATTGCATGATACTTTTGAGACTTCCAGTGTCATATTTGCGCATGTATACTTTTTATGTATAATTTTTATGACCTTTTGGTAAAGTAGTTCATATCTTAACAGACTTGAAAAAAAAAAATCAATAATGCTCTTCCTTCACTTAACTCCCTTTTCAGATATTAGCTGAGGCACATTCAGTGAATTATTGCAGTAGAAAACTATTCAGAATTTTGATCCTGAATTAGATATTAATTCAGAAAAGTTGAAAGAGCTCTTCTGCAGTCACAGAAATTAAAAGCTTTTAGCCATGTATTTTTTAAAAAGGATGCAGTCATGCCTGTTTTCCAGAACCAAGCAGGAAGATGAAATAGAGCTCTGTGGGCTTTAGGGGAAATAAGCAAACCTACTGTCTTATTATCTATACAAGGTCTGAGTCAAACATTTATTGTGAACTGCTTTTTTTTTTTTTTTTCTAATTCTCACTTTGCATGGGGATAGCAGATAGTATATAATAAAGTTTAAGAGTTGATTTCAGGCAGGTTTGATGTTTGAATACTTCATCTAGCCTTCAGGACATGGGTAGTGTTTTAATACAAAAGTAGTTTCAAGAATACAA
>VXBW01006776.1:10191-20246 GCA_013400375.1 Thinocorus orbignyianus
GCCCCTTTCTTTTTTTTTTTTTTTTTAACAGCTCCACCAGAGCTGTAAAAAGGTAAAGCTGCACTGCAAGATGCATTGCCTACAGTCACATCACATTATGCCAGGCACTGTAGTCCCATTGGGCGCACGACACTTGAGCTTCAGCTTGGCAGGAAAATGCAGACACAGTACAATGAGGCCAGCAACATGACATTAGATTCCCCTCTTGCTCTCCCCAGATTAGCTTGACTAATTGGAAATATGTGTATTAGGACAACTGGGTCATCTTTTAATGGTTATAATAAAAAAGTCATGATGTAGGGTAATACAGGACAGAACCATCTACAGCGATCTGTCACCACTGAAGGGAAAACAATCATCAATTTGGACTGATGAAGGAAAGTCATGCATCCAAATGAGAAAACATCACAGTTCAATTAGATTTCCTGTATCACAGGCTGTATCTGGAGATTAGATTGTCAACAGTTATGCTAAAGCAATGGATTTTATGCTACCATGAGTTTATGGTAACAGAGACGCGCTCCTCAAAGACCTAGATGCCATGTGTACCAAGCTGTAACTTGTCTGCCCTACAGCTGGAAAAGAAGTCCCAGTCAGCACCACACAGAAAACAAGAACTCAAAATTCATGGAAGGAAAAGCAGAAAGGCAAAAAACGCCACTTACCTGGGCTTCTCTGACAAGCTGAGAAGAATCAGGTAGACAGAAACCAATGGGTAATCCAACCTTCGCTGGCATTTTGAATTTGTCTCCTATCTTAAATGGGACATCATCAAGGTAACTGAAAGGCCCTAAGATCAAAAGCAGAAATTGTATCAAAAAAAATTAGAAGTTTAATACACTCAATTGAGGCTCACATTTCTTTCCTTGGGAGCTATTCTATCTCTGCTGCCTCAACTGCATGAGGTGACTCCATACAAAGGAAACTGCTTGGTTAGAAGCACAGTGAATCTGTTCAAACTTCACTGCCTCCGTTTTTGTTTTCGTTTTTATTAAGTGTTCTAGCCCATAACTATCAAAAAAAGAAAATCCACAACGTAACCCAACAACTGAACAGATTCTGAAGTCCACACACCGAACATCTCAGCTTCCCTTGTGACAACGAAAGCTGAAGCTCTGCTGAATGCTGCATTTCATTATGTCTCTATTAAAAAAAAAAAAAAAATAAAAAATCACTTTTTGTCATATTCAGAACAGGCTTGAAAATGACCCAGCTTTAAAGCAGCTATGACAAACTAAAATCTACGTTTTGACACACAAGTAGACAGAAGTGTTCACAAGGACAAGCGGCCGAAAGTCTACACTCTTGTCCTGGTTTGGGGTAAAATGAACCAATTTTCTGTTTTACAATTTCACTTTCTTAGCTGGGCCTCTTCTAACCAACTAAACTCTGAAATTAACAGCACACTGCTCAGAGAAACTGTTTCGTCTCACAGTGATAAGACCCAATTATATCAAGGAATGGTATGCAGACAGGCCCTTGTTTATCCTCATTGCTGGAACAACCAAGGTCAGGTAATTTTGTTATTCTGCCCGNTTAAAGTAGTTTAGTTTTTCTAAACTCCTGAACCTCTTTAATTTCTCCCTCTCCTCTCCTTTTTCCTTTTTAAAGGAACCAGAACAGTGAAACAGCTCAGGACTATTTAGCAAAGCAATTCTGATTTCTGAAACAATGCAATCTAACTTAATCACCTGTCTGATTTCTGATCACTCCAATGAGAGGCCTCAGACTTATTTCATGATGCTCCATCTGTCCTTTGTATCTATCACTCACATGCAGTATTTAAAAAGGGTTTTAGGGTGAGATTTTCTTCAAGCATCCTGCAAGCTCATGAGGCAGAATCACTTAAGAGCTCAGCCACCTCCAAGAAGCCAGACAACAGGTTTGTCTTCCTTAAGCTGCTGTGAACAAGTAAAACCCACAACATAAATTGCACTCAGTTTCTCAGTCAAATGAAAGGGTTCTCTTGGATCACTGTCCTAAGCTTCTGGAACTACAGGCGAGGTTTCTGCTTGTGTATAACAATCTGAAGTGTTCCTCTAGCACCGATTTCTAACTTTGCTTTGAGTGTTGCAGATCCAGAAAGACACTAATGGCAACATCTAGGATGCTGTTCAGTGACTAACCTCTGGCTCAGTGAGCTGTGACTGACCCATTTTCATACTCTGATGACAGTCTAAGCACTGTTTGTGTGTCCTTCACTGTTGACTCACCTACAACAAGGCAGCTGCAGGCTCCAGAACAAGCAGTAGCTTTTGAAAACAGGAACATCCTGTTAATTTGGAGTTAAATGTTAATGTGCTGTCATCACCTCGGCTCTCATACTATGCACCACACCGGCTGGTCCCAGAGTCCTGTTAGGACACAGGTGGTATTTCCTCCAGCTTTGAGACTGTCAGGCTCAATAACCTACATCCCATCTGCACCATCAGGATGAAACCCCTCCCCAGGGAGAACCCAATAGTATTTTCACTGATCCTTACTCAGAAGCACAAAGTCAAGTATTACACAGCACAGCATCCAGCTGGCACCTCACCGGCCGCCAACACCCCTACTCACAACGCAGCATCCAAGTTGTATTTCAGCTGGCAACTGGAAAGCCTGGATTTGCCAAAGTGGCTGCTTGTGCAGAAACAGTGACTGTGGCAGCCCTCGTGCTGAGAGCCTTAAATCACAGCAAGGTCAGACACAGCCAGATCTCCCGACCCCTTGGAGACCAGCGTCTCTGCTGCTACCGTGCCTGGCTTAGTCCCACCAGCACAAGTCCTGCCCTAAGCAGGATGATCCAAGCAAAGCAGGATTACCTCCCTGCACCCATCTCACAGCCCAAATTGCCCAGCGTGCAAACACTGGTCTTGACACACCTATTGACACAGTAAGCGGTGGACACCTCCCCTCGCACAGCCACCTCCTCTGCCTGAAACAGACACCAGCCACGCAGGGTACAAGCAGACACTGTGGTGTTTACACAGAAACACTCTTGCTTCTGGTGCAGTAAGAAAACCTGAACACACCTACACTGCATGGGCTGCACTGACAGCTGCCACTTTAACCTCAGCAGGCAGACTAAGGAATAAAAGCTGCCTAGTTTCTTCCCAGTATGCTGATTTTTCTTTTAATAATAACCACTGCTACAACCTCATCTTGAATATGATTCTTCCTCAAAACCTGCAAGAAACACACTAAACATATTAGGATATTTGACAGTAAAAAGTCTGAAGCAAAACGCTGACGCACACAGTACTGACTTTGTTCCTGCCCAATCAGAACAGTAGCACTCCAGTGAAGTTACAATCTTGACCAGAAAGCCAAGAATCCTTTTCTTTTTGTAAATGGATGACCCTTCTGCCTGAACACACTGATGGGTAGGAGTGCAAATTCCTTTAAACGGCAAATTCTAAAGTAATAAGCAAGACCAACACACAGAAAGTATTATGCAAGGCGCTGTTTCAATAGTCACATGTTCAACTGACACAATTAAAGATATTTCTGAACTATTATTTAATATAGCTGTTAGCCACTTCATCCTTTCAGCAGTTAAAAGCACATCAAGGAAGTTCTGAAGAAAATGTCCCTGTCAGCCTGATCTCCAACACTGCACACTATATGATATTCCTGGACCAAGGAACTACCATGAGAGTAAGATTTCTCTCTGCTTTAGTATGGTTTGGAAATCACTGGCCAATTCACAGAAGTATCCACCAGTTTGGCAGCAAAATGGAAGTATTTCAGATAAAGCCAGTTACCAGTTATGAACGGGGAACAGTTTTCAAACCAAGTGGATCTTAGCTTTTGCGGTCAAACAAAGCACATCTACAGAATTCTCAGAACTTGCAGTTAAATGCTTTTGAGTTGTACAGAGACAGTAACAATACAGCAGCAATATTAATTGCTTATGGTATAACTGGGTATAACCCACACTTTTTGCGTAATAGAGGAGAGATGCATTTCTAAATGCCACTAATTACTAGAAGTTAAACTTGAACTTCCAATTATTCAAGTGACAAATATTCCTTTGGTTAGGCATAGTTACAGGTGTATGCTAAGAACACCCTTCAAGACAGGAAGAGGGTTCCTTTCTCTCTTCATCCGTATGTTCCCATCTTCATCTCCATCTGAACATGGTCCTGAGCAACCTGCTGCAGGTGGCTTTGCTTGAGCAGGGTGTGTGGACACAATGATCTCCGGAGGTACCTTCCAACCTCAGCCACTCTCTGATTGTGCAACAGTCTTCTAACCTCCAACAAGAAGCTCGAAAGTAAGTACAATAGATGCATCAACTACGCTGACCAATTCCATCAGCCTGCCAGAGACACTGAGCTGAAGGTAGCTGTTGGGCTTTATAGTAAGCCAAAATTCACTTAGTGGGATTGATTGTTAGCAACCCAAAAGAAGACTGAAACAATTGCCCTGCTGATTTCTCAAGACATAATAAGCCAAGGAAGCTGCTCCACTACTCCTCAGAAACAGAACTGTTGACAGTGTCGGTGGTATCAGAGGGTACACAAAAGGGTAGACTGTAACCAACCCGCTTACAGCATATAGATTGAGACCAGAAGCAAGATCCAACATTTTGTTCTAAGAAGTAAGACAGGTTGTGTTCTAGCTCCAAGCACTCTCTTCACTAGCCTGCTTTAGGAAGCAGGAGACAGAAAGAAAAACAGACTAAGACGACAGGCAGTTCAGAGTGATCATAGAGACCATTCAGAGAGAGAAGAACAACTGCTTTAGAGCTGGCAGTTATCTAATTATTATCTTGTGGAATAATCACTGGGCCAGAGCAAGGGAGACCATCTGAAAACTAAGTTTTGATAGGCAATTTTTATCAATCCTCAGGCATATATTCAAGTGACGCACTTCTTATTCTGTACTTCAACTTTGCACTTGCCGGAGTAGATAAAAAGCTCAAGGAAAAACGGAATTCCCCAGGACCCTCTTATCTGCAAGATTAACCAGAAAGATCAAGGCTGAGTTTCTAAAAGCAGAAGTTTCTATAGCATGAAAAATTATGTTAGAAGTTTCACATGAACCTCCCAGTACCGCCTTGAATGATTCCTGATTTAGATAAGCTACATTACTTACAACAAACTGAACTTTAATGTTCCAGAAAAATACTAATCCTCTCAAGTTACACCCCATTTTCTAAAAGACAGGCACATATACAGGCAAGTTAATTTAATGATAACAATCATCTGCATGATCCTACACATCTCAAATGTAGGAGATATTGTCTTCTTTTCTTGCCTGCTGAACCAGATTAGACAAATTTAGAAAAAAAAAAATCACTGCTGAGCAAAAAGCAAACACAGCTCAAGGATACATAAAAAGCTTCACTTTCCGTAGAACTTTTCATGTGACTGCCATCAAGAGAGCTACAGATCTGGTGTCCACTTCAGCATCTGATCAGCACCACAACTGCAGTCCTGACTTTGAAGGGGAAAGTGGGGGAAGGAGAAGGTACTATTTTGCCATAAAGGTGTAGGGAAGAGTCAAAGGGTGAACTTCAGTTTAAACAAGGAACAGGGGCCATCAGCAACCAGCTATGCAATAAGGAAGCAAAAGCACTCCACTCCTAACAAAAAACTACTCAGAGGCTAAGCAGATTAGTCTCTACGGATGGTCCATGCTGGGACATTAGTCAGCAGCAACAGCAGGATTCACGCTGTTGAAAAGGCAAGGATGCCAAATGTCACTTACCATGAGAATCGGATCCCAACTTCTTAGAAGCCATTTAGAACCTGAAAAACATTTTAAAACAGATTTAACAACTTTACACACATAACAGAGCATAAATCTATGCAGTTTGACAGAGTCTCATCTCTAGGTTATAGGAGACATTGCAGCCACTCGCTGTTTATCCTGTTCCCAAGACAGGTGAGACAGCTTATTCTACAGCTCTGAGAACTGACTGAGCCGGCAAATAAAAGTCCAGGGTCTGACAACCTAAACTGCAAAATGAGGAAGAAAAAGAAAACAAATAGCCAAGAAGCAGTCAGATTGATGAGCAAGGCCAAGTTCCAGATCACAGCGCTCAGAGGCCACTCTGTCCCAGCCACGTGGAGCAGACCCTGCCTTCCTTGCATTAAGAATAGCCATTCCTGCTGGAAATACCACACTGATCCTCTTCAGCTTAATCCCTGTTGCTCAAACTGGGGATACTATCATCTTGGGTACACAGTCACTCAGCCTGCATGGCGCCTGGCTAGACACACTGGGTAATGCACAGATAACAATACAGGTATACAATTATCAGTACCATCAGGACAATATTTTCAGAAACACAATAAAACAATGCTAGCAACAGTCTTTATTCACTGTCCACAGAGTTTTACTAACAACTTTTTAAATTTGGATGCAAATCCTACATGGTTTAGATGTTAAACACACAAGTGCCTAGTCAGCCTTTAACACAGAGCAGGCCCGTCCTGAGAAAAGAGTTGTTTAAGACAGAATTAGCTGTCTAATTAGTTGTCAGCTAAAACCCTGCTCCCAGATGCTTACAGTGTGCTCCATAACATAACTGGTTCTTCTACTAGACTAGAAGTACATCACAGGATCTCGTTCAAGACTATAGCTGATTTATAAGTCGTCCTTTGACGTTACACATGACAAAGAATCAACCGCCCTTTGTTTCTGAAGTCATCCAGCTCATGGACTGCGATGCCCAACAGCTGTTCTTCAAAAAATATGAAGTTACCTGGTACACCCCCCCCAACAGCTCAAAACACAACCTGGAGCATTTCTAACATTCACCATTCCTTAACTGAGGTCTTACTCTTAGCCTCAAGATTCCATTGCAGATTCTAACTGCAAATGTCACCCTAAAGAAGGTGTGTTTTTAAGGTGAGAGTTGCACAGAGGGCTTAGCTATTCCTCCTGGCAGCTGCTGACCTGACTGAGGTCAGGAAGGGCCAGCTTCAAACAGTTCAGGAAAGTACGTTTTGCTGTGTCATGGTCCCTTTCAACATCATGTTGAAATCAACAGATGAATCAGCCCTACTGGCTAACGGGAACCCAGCACACGGCTAAAGCCAAAGGTGTATGAAGATGACCTGGGTGTAACCAGACTTCATGAGACACGGCGAGCAGATCTTAGGCTATGAGGAAGTGTGTCATGGGCAATTCCAGGTGTACCTTTTCCATAAAAGCCATGCGTCATTCTGCTCAACATTTGTCAGGTTCTTGTCAGGACATTTCATCGTCTCTCTCAACATTGGTGTTGCATCCAAAACTACTCCACTAAGCCAAAGAACTGGTTTTGGAACTAGCTGTCAACTGCTTCTCAGAAGTTCACAAAAGTATTGCTGCTTCAAAGACAGAAGAAAAAAAGAAGATTGAAACAGTGCTGAGCCTGCAACCTCAGGAAGGCAACCAAGGGCAAAGCCACAAGACCATCCGGTGCAGTTGCATGTCAGCTCAATGGGCTTTACTGGTCCCAGTGCCACAGAGGAGATGAGACTACCGCACATGAAACAGGCTACACCCTTCAAGGTCTGGATGGCAGCGTCAAGACAAGCTGCTGTGTGCCTAGCTCCTCTGCGTGACAGTAGCAATTAGTGATGTCAACTTGATTTGTTGTTATTGAAAAATCCAGGCCACATGTGGAATCATGAAGCCTTCACGTATGTCATCAGTCCTCTGTATGTCACCAGGGACCATCAGGCACCACCTGCAATCACGTCCTAGGGCTGCCCACCATCCACTACTATAGTAGAGCTGAACCAGGGTCCAGGTCTCCACACCCCTCCTTAATTTCCCTGAGTTCATCATTCTTCTAGTTTCTACCTCAGACTGAAAAACAAATGCTTCCCTTTCTAAAGGGCTTAAAACTTCTGATGAGAGGAAGCAACCTCATTTTTGGCAACTCAACTGACAAGGAAACTTTTTCAACTGGTTATCTACAGGCATTATAGATTACGCTATTTACCTCATTTACCAGAAACAGCTTGTTCCAGACTGTACCTACCTAAAGGTAGGTACATTGAATACAAAATTCAAAGAGACCATTTTTAGAATGATGATTTATAGCTCCTCTCCAGCAGGTTGATGCAAGCAGTGATCTCAGGCAACTGAACACTAAGGTTACAATGACACTACCAATTTGCTCCAAATTGGGATGTTAGTTGCAGTGTGCATGAATCCCACCGAACCAGAGGCACACATCTGGCATCCAGGGAGCTTCACAGTAGTTTATCAATCTAGACCTGCAAAAAGCCTTGGATGTGTCCTCAGCATCAAAATACCCCACCTATGCAACAAGTGCCCTGCTTTTGGCAATCCTGAAGTAAAATCCTACTGCAAACCAGGCACTTGCATTAACTTTAAGGTGCAGTGGGGAAAATCTCCTCTGCCATATGCAGCACCTCATTCCAACTACAGAACTAGCTAAGGGCACATTAATAACAAGCTAATCGTGAAATAGACCATTTCCAGAGAGACTGTCACACTTTAGATTGGGGAAGCATTTGAGTTTATATCACACCAGCCCCCCTGACGCATTGTGAATATGCACGTACCACGGTGCCACTGCTGCAGAAGGCACAGTCAGCAAACAGAATTGTTAAACACTGCACAGAGCAACACCACAACAGGCTGCCAGCTACATTCCATCACCACGTCTCCAAAGAGGGTTTAATTAAAATAGTGTCTTCTGACTAATCAGATTTGATAGGCTATTCAGGGACCACTGCTACAGGCATCTTGTTGTTGCTCTGTCCTGCTGGCTGCACTACAAAGTTTTCGTACCATCACCTACAGGCTTGTCTTCTCTAAACAAAGGCCTCCTTAGCCACATTCCCTCATTTTTGGTTCTGGCTAACCCTTCGAAGAGAAGATCAGGGCTACAAGTGCCTAAAAGTTATAAGCAACTTTGCTTCAGTGGCTGCTGCTGTTCATCTGATGTAAGCTCTTCCCCTACTGCCTGTATATTCATTTTTCACTCGGTAACATTGACGCAACAGGGCAANTTTTAAATTATTATTTCCATGTTCCTTCTATTGATGTCTCCCCTGAAGTTCAGACTTACATTCCTTTTCTTCTGAAAGTGTTCTGACTGGTGGCATCAGAAGCATCCTATCACTAATGGTACCTGGAACAGTTTTGTCAGTGATAACTCAAGCCAATTTAACTATTTGTGAAGAAGAACTAGTCTCCTGTTGCTATATCCCTCATTTTGGGGTACATGTATGTCTGGATTCCAGACCATGAAAATTCTCTGGACTACCTACTACCTAAAAATCAGATAAATGAGAAATGTACTTATTATGGGTCTGAGGAAACCCAAACGCCTCAAGTTATCACATAAAATCAAAATCAGCACATCCATGACTTTCAGAGAAATCTCATCTTGCAACTTCCATTTTGCCTGCGAATACATCCTGTCTAACCAAGCGCAACTGAAAAAGCATCCATTCACTCTGAAAACTACCAAAATGCAAAAAATAAAACACTTTAAAGAGAAATATTTTTCCCTCCCTGTATTACATGAGCTACTCATGAGCTACTACTGATTTTACACTGAGAAGCAGTGAAAAGCAGTTTGATTCCAGTGACTGATTTGTACTGTGTCACAGGTATTCCAGATTTAGGCAGAGGTTTAAGTTTTAACTATAACCACTCACGTCAGTGCAAGTAACAGGTTATAACCATCATCGGGATTCTGTACCTAGCCTCATACAACAAAAATAGAAGTAGACTGTGCCTGTTGCTAAGATAAAACAAAAGTTAAGACTCTCATATCAAAGCTTCCCACCTCTAAGTGTTCAATCTTTGCTACGTAACTGAGATTTTACAGAGTGACAGTAAAAAGCTGGTCACAGAAGTTTATTACAGTACAAAACTGATTCTGCTTCCGTTTACTGCAGCTCCAAACAAATGACATCACCCCAAAATCTGCAGCAAATGCTTCTGCTTTGTACCTCAAACAGTGCTGCAAACAATGAGCGCAGTCAGCTGCACGGAGGGACTCTCCTTTCATAAAGCACAGTCATACTGAGCCACTGACAACAGGTTTTTGGATAAAGTAATTGCGAAACTAGATTTGACATGTTGCAACT
>VXBW01006776.1:20515-34427 GCA_013400375.1 Thinocorus orbignyianus
GGTAACATTGACGCAACAGGGCAATACTCTTCAAAAATAATCCAGAGAAACTCAGTATAGCAGAGCCCAAGATGAAGCTAGAGGACCTCTGATGATAGAAGGGGAATGTGAGGACTGAGAAACAGCCACAAGAACACCCCCCACCCCCCAAAAAACCCCCATCCAACAAAACCCACCACCAAACAAAAAGAAAAATCAACACAAAGATGCAAAAACAGACAAGTACCAAGACAGAACTGATGACTGAAACAACTGGCACAAAGACAGAATGATGACAAGCTGGAAAGGCTTGAAGGGACCGCACAGAGATGACCAAAACAACCTACCCAGCACATCAGCACTCAAACCTGAATGACTGCTTAGCAATGCTGCCAGACAGCAAGGAGAATGCAGAGGAACATGACTTGGTACAGTCAAGCATTACCAAAATGACAGTCTCATCAACAGACGAGAAAAAATTTTACTTCCAAGAGTGAGTCCTAGAGCAGTGCTGGGAAGCTGTACTGCTGGGGGTTTTTTTAAATTATTATTTCCATGTTCCTTCTATTGATGTCTCCCCTGAAGTTCAGACTTACATTCCTTTTCTTCTGAAAGTGTTCTGACTGGTGGCATCAGAAGCATCCTATCACTAATGGTACCTGGAACAGTTTTGTCAGTGATAACTCAAGCCAATTTAACTATTTGTGAAGAAGAACTAGTCTCCTGTTGCTATATCCCTCATTTTGGGGTACATGTATGTCTGGATTCCAGACCATGAAAATTCTCTGGACTACCTACTACCTAAAAATCAGATAAATGAGAAATGTACTTATTATGGGTCTGAGGAAACCCAAACGCCTCAAGTTATCACATAAAATCAAAATCAGCACATCCATGACTTTCAGAGAAATCTCATCTTGCAACTTCCATTTTGCCTGCGAATACATCCTGTCTAACCAAGCGCAACTGAAAAAGCATCCATTCACTCTGAAAACTACCAAAATGCAAAAAATAAAACACTTTAAAGAGAAATATTTTTCCCTCCCTGTATTACATGAGCTACTCATGAGCTACTACTGATTTTACACTGAGAAGCAGTGAAAAGCAGTTTGATTCCAGTGACTGATTTGTACTGTGTCACAGGTATTCCAGATTTAGGCAGAGGTTTAAGTTTTAACTATAACCACTCACGTCAGTGCAAGTAACAGGTTATAACCATCATCGGGATTCTGTACCTAGCCTCATACAACAAAAATAGAAGTAGACTGTGCCTGTTGCTAAGATAAAACAAAAGTTAAGACTCTCATATCAAAGCTTCCCACCTCTAAGTGTTCAATCTTTGCTACGTAACTGAGATTTTACAGAGTGACAGTAAAAAGCTGGTCACAGAAGTTTATTACAGTACAAAACTGATTCTGCTTCCGTTTACTGCAGCTCCAAACAAATGACATCACCCCAAAATCTGCAGCAAATGCTTCTGCTTTGTACCTCAAACAGTGCTGCAAACAATGAGCGCAGTCANTACAAGTTTCCAACAAAGGTGAAGTTTATACGCCACAGAAGCCTCTATAACTACAAGTTCCACACTCAAGAGTGTAAGAAAAGCAAGCATTACTTACAGACAGCCCTGAGGTCAAGGCAGACCAGTACGAGCTTTTCTTTTGGTCAGAAAGTCATACCAAACAGAAGATAGAAGATGTACCTACTCTAAATTCACTTTTAACTGCTGCAGCAAATGGGTGGCCCTTGTAAAATGGACTCTCTGAAAAAGAGAGTCCTGCACAAGAGAAGACCACCTGCAGTTAGTACCTAAGGCAGGCATGACTTCCAAACTCAGCAAACAAATGGATAGCCCAGGTTCTGCCAACTTCATGAGCAGATGTGTATTTCAGAGTATAATTCCTATTCAGTGACTGTTCCCTAAGGTATTTAAGGGACCTCAAGAATAATCTGGTCCAACCTTTCTTGGCAAAAACATGGTCTAGACAAGATGGTCCAGCTGAACACTAAAAGTGTCCCATGTTGGGGAAACCACCACTTCCTTGGAGAGATTATTCCAATGGCTGACTGTTCTCATGCTGGAAAAGTTTTCCTCGAGTCCAATCAGAACCTCCCCAGCAGTAACTTGTACCCATTAACCCTTGTCTTTTCCTTGTAAAAAACAAGTCTCCACCTTCTTTGTAACCACCCTTTAAATTCTGGAAGATGGTGGTAAGGTCTTCTCTAGGCCTTCTTTTCTCAAGGCTGAACAAACCCCATTCTCTCAGCCTTTCCCCATATGCCAGGCTTCCCAGTACTTCAATCATCTTTGTGGCCCTTTTCTGGACTCTCTCCAGCCTGTCCACATTTTTTGGATAGTGGGGACCAAAACTGAGCACAATATTCCAGCTGTGGCATGACCAGCACTGAATTGAGTGGGCTAATGACTTCTTTATCTCAGCTGGTGATGCCCTTGTTGATGCAACCCAGCATCCTGTTGGCTTTCTTTGCCCCAGCAGCAGAACACTGTTCACTCACACCAAGCTTGTTGTCCCCAGGTCCCTTTCCACAGAGCTGCTCCCCAGTCAGGTAGATCCCAGCCTGTGCTGCACTCCTGGACTGAGTCTTCCCAGCTGGAAGGCCTCACACTTACCCTTGAACTTCATAAGGTTCTTGTTAGGCCACTCTTCCAGTCTATCCAGGTCTTCCTGCAGAGTGCCTCTCCTTTCTGAAGTGTTCACTTTCCCAAAAATACACAGGTTAACATCTTTTTTTGAATCTTGAGGTCAGCTCCACTAATCCAGAAGCTACATCATCACCAAGAAAAGGGTGCTAAACTAGAAATAGAAAGACCATCCTTGCCTCCTTGAGATACAACAGAAGAGAGGCAGAGAAGGCTTAAAATAGTCAGATGGAAAGCATCTAGTAACTGTTAACAAAATTAGCTACTTCAGCTTAATTAGCACAAGACTTCATACTACTACAAACAAGTCAAATCTTTAACAATAATCTTTGCACTAGCCAGAGCTGGATATGTGTGCTAAGTTTTCTAATTAATTCTAGCACTTCAGAAAAAAGCCAGTATTTCAATATAACACTTCTCAAATGCGAGAAATTGCTAGCTTCAACAACAAAATAGCCCACTAACTCTGTTCTTTTAGTAAAGATACATGAAAAAACAGTGGAATACCTTACACATTTAAAATGTACACCTGGAGCACAAAATTAAAAGTAAAAGCAAGCAATTAAAATGCCACTCTATTTGTTGCCTGTTGAAGTATCACTGCAACAAGCTGACTCCGAACTACTTGAATATTACTAATTCTTCAGATTTGTCCCAGTTTGAATGAGGTGAGCTAGACAAACATGCCCAAAATGCTGCCAACATAACAGAGTAAAACAGCTTCTGCCATTAATTGGAACATCCCCTTTTTAATCCAAAAATAACAGATTCTGTGCCATTTCAAGCTTTTTCTTCTTATGTTCCTTGACCAAGAGAGGCATACAGGTGGCTGATCTGTTCTAGAAACAAGCTCAACTCTATTGACCATACCAGGACCCACTCTCATACTGACAAAAGAACTCAAATTATTTTCTTGCAGAAAGCAATTTCTGTTCTTTTGATAAACACTAATTAACTGGAGTTGAATGCATTTAAATACACTACAGCCATTAAATGACTCTACTTTAAAAAAATCCATTCCAAAAAAAGCTTATACAACCATCATCTTTCCCCTGTTAAAGCTCAGAAGATAAATGGTAGTATTTATTATTAGTTATCTCAGAAATTTGCTGAAATACAAATGAATGCTTATGGAATTAGTTTAAGGAAGCACACAAAACATAACTACCAAGAAAATCAAGTTGGACAGAGGTTTTAAAATAGAAAAATAAAATCTGTCAGCAAGTCAGACATCACTTGCCATTTCATACATTTGAACTCAGCCAAAATAAGTGTCTACTGCACCGCATATGAATAATGGAACCAGTGTTAGACTACTATAGATTCATCAATTTTTCCTCTTACACTAGGGTCACATGCACTGCCCACTCTCACCACACACTTATTATTTTCCTAGCAAAACTCAGTATGGCACTGACAGAAAACACAGGCTGTTGAATTAACTATTCCACCTACAAACAACTCTTCCTGCCCTGCAGCAAGCAGGCTGAAACCTTCAACTCAGCATGGAAGTTGCTGCTTCAAATCCTGATTGCACCCTCAGTCCAAGCAGTTTAAACACACATAATGCCACTGACAGCCTTCTCCCACTCCCTACAGAGTCTCTCCCACAATGTGGTTAAAACTGCTGAACTTTTCCAGCCACCTGACATCCATGTCTTCCACAAAATACCTCATTTCTCTCAATCAGAAGAGTCACATTTTGAGAATGCAAGCTGCCTGCAAATTCACTTAATTTAGAATCATGGAATGGTTTAGGCTGGACAGGACCTTTGAAGATCATCTAGTCCAACCCCTATGCCACAGGCAGGGACATGTTTCATTAGGTCAGTTTGCTGAAAACCCTGCTCAACCCAGCTTTGAACACATCCAATGATGGGGCATCCAGAATCTCCCTGGGCAACACGTCTCGCCACCTTCATCCTAAAAACATTTCTTCCTTATGCCCAATATACATCTACCCTCTTTCATTTCATCTCTCTGCATTGCCTGTTTTCCAGAAAACACCCTTCACCACAGGTTACTCTTTAACCAAACACGCACTTTGAAACACAAAAAAGCAAAAGTTCTAAAAACTTCTTGCTACTGAAGCACTGATCCCAGCACGCCTGGAAGAGCGTGCTCCCCAAAACACTTTTCTGCAAACAAACAATGTAAAGCTCAAACCATCTCAAGCCTTCCTGATTTTCAAAACATACCTCATAAGTTCCGTTTGCCTTTCTTTTGACAGCACTAACCTGAGAAATGTGAATTCCATCTTAGGTGCTACAGGTGCTACATTCTTCACACACTTGACTATTTTTCAGGGTTTTATGTATTTTCTATCACCCATCAACATGTCACTGGTATAGTTTCAGTCTCTAATGCTAGCTCATTTTGTCCTTAATTTATGTGTCACTCCTACTAAGCCCATACATTATCTGTCTTAATGCAACCTCCCTATCAAGGCTGAGACAAGAAAATAAACATACACAGAAATACATGTGTGAAAAGATCCCAGGTTCTGCTGCACTGATGGAGAAAAGTTACAGAAAAGGATAAAACAACCCAACCCAAATCCCTCATGGCTGTTCAAGGTGAGCACTCAATTCTGATACTTTCATACATTCACTGAGCTGGGGTCTCAGAAGGGACACACTTTCCCAGACTAGCTCAACAGAACAAAGGAATCAAAATCAAGTAATAAAGAAGGGAACCAAGGTACTAAAAATATGGTTCCATTGCAGTAACCCCTAAATAAGAACCAATCTTGTTTCATCTCCAGATATAGTACCATTTAAGCCTGCTTTCATTTTTTCCACCCAGTCCAAACAGGACTGAACAACTGCATGAAAGATGACCTAGATGGGAAATTCTACTGGTAGTCAACAGTGAACTGAATCCCACAAACAGAAGTAACATTTTAAAATCAGCAAGTTCCACTCATTTTAATTAAACATGGAACTGGTGAATAACGGACCATACAGAGCAAGCAGGAAATGATTTTAAAGTGAATAATTACACCTTAATTATTTCTTGAAAAGGCTTGCTAACTATAGAGAAGACCAAAGCTAGTAGCAAAGATTTAAGTTTTGCTCTTTAAAACCCACCTAGAAATCAAAGTATCATTACAGACTATAAAAAAACCACCACACCACTCCCCTCCCAAAAAAAACCCCAAAAAAACCCAAACCAACCCCAAACCAACCAAACTCCGACACGTGAAAACAGCAGCAGGCACCTGAATGGACTCAGCAAAGTGGTGGCACCCACACCAAGTACACTGCTAGAACTGGGAACTCTGGAAATCAAGTTGTCCTGAGCAAACTTGTCAAGTGTAGCAAAGTAGAAATTTATCTTTGCACAGTCAAATTGAAGCTGCCCTCAGCTAGAGCAGATATATGACAAAAACAGACTATCATAAGCAGGAGAGCTGCTTGCTGTGTTCTGTACTAGAAAACTTCAGTGGCCTACACCACCTCAAGGCAGCATCCTCCAGTCCTGCAGAAACATGTTTCTCGCCATCTCTTGATTTTGGAGTCCTCAAAGAGTAAAGGCCACTCTTTAGGACTGCTTAAATAGAAATATGGTCTAGCCCATTCCAACAATGGACTGAAAAGTCCAGGAATGGAAGCCACAAGCAACAGGGAAAAAATAGTCAGTACATCTATTTAATAAGGTTCTCTCTAGTTGTGCCAATTGCCACAGCTGAGGTTACTCGCAGTGAAGATGCACAATTAGGCAGATAATCCTCATCCTCTCAGAATGAAAGCAGAGCACCTACCCAGACCCTGAGGCATGACTTTCAAGGATGCTCCAGCTGCTAAACTCACCTTTGCATACTGCTTCAGAAAGCCTTTCCATATCCCAGGTGTCACTCCTCCCTCCCTGCTGTGCAGTGGTCACCAGCTACATTCAGACAGCAGACTCAGAAGGTCCCTGAGCGCCATAACATAAACCCTGCACCCACCGACCTTAATTCCAACTGTTTCCACATAGAATGAGTTTCAAAACTTACATTTGTTCAGCTAATAATAATAAAAAAAAGCTCTGAAGAGGTCTGCTTTCTCTCCACGTAAGACAAGAGTTCAACCTGCGCCCCCAGCACTGCAATCCTACACTTGTAGGAAATGTTCAGAGCACACAAGTCTAAGGAGTGACGTAGATTGGAAGCTTGCACGTCACTACAAACACAAAATGATCTTTCTGTCACAAACAGGCAGTGCAAAATCCAGAAACCTGAAAAAAGTATCGGGGGTGACAGACACACACACAGTTAAAAGCCCCCAAATGATAACAGCAAACAAAGACTGAACTTGAGTTTCATGCTCAAGTATAATGGAAAAGAAACCCAGCCACAGAAAGACCCCGCTTTCAGACAAAATCCAGGAGGCTACTTTCTATTCACCAAGTCAGTAACTGAACACCCTTGCACACACACACACTGCCATTCACTACCTTTGCCCTGAGCAGAAAGAAGTCAAAATTCCCTTCTACCCTAAGAACCACCTAATTCTTGCATGGGACTTCAAAATAGCTGTCAGGACACTCAACCAGTAGTAAAACTATCCTCCTTTTGCAGGTGTGGGGAATAGGGCACAAACTGAAACAGTTTGCTCCCAACCATGCGGTTCAGCCAGCAACAGAGCCAGAACAGAACCTGTATTTCCCGAATCCCAAATCCACAGCTATCCCAAGAATATCACTGCATCCTCTCATGTTCGGACCACTATCTTTGTCCCCCCAGTTTTCCCTATCTAATCACTCATACTCAGCTTTTCATCTTACTACAAAAGGCTTAAGGACGTTCTGGATCGGTAATACAAAACTGGATTTAGTCCAAACTTTATTTCCAAGTTACTACTTTAAATTCATTTAAGTCTGCAATTTTGTTATACACTGTATCTCCAGTCTTGCTCACGAGTATAAACTTTTTTCCAACATATTGGAAATCTCTTCAGCAGCTACAGTAATGAATGCAACCCCTGAAACACTTACAGCAATGAATAACTAAACAGCAACAGCTCATTTTATGTGCAAAAGCAGACTTCAGAGACACATTAGCTTAATTTCCTCAGGACATTTTGACAGATCTGACTCAGCTTCAGCAATTTAGCCTTACTTCTATTTTATAACCAGACCAGAGTAGGTTGCTAGATGAGATTGCCCCATGACCATCCAACAGTTACACCCACAGCTTTTCCTCTCCAAGCATCTAACACACTGGCAACAACACAGGACTGCTAACAGTGCAGAGATCCATCTCAGTGGACTACCACTGCCACGACAAATCAGCAAGGTTATCTTTTTTTTTTGAAGAAGGAAAGTGGAAAGACTATGAGGTGACCGTCCCTGAACTGAGGCAGCAGATTTTCTCCTGTAAACTGAGAGTAAGTCCCAGCTTGCCTCTTTTACAACCTACGCCTGATTCAATCCAGCTTACTTTAGCAAATAAATCCAGAGCTGCCTAATGACAGAATGGGAGCATCACATTTACATTCCTGCAGTAACATCAAATTACAGGAGAAATATGTCTTACAGACGACTGGTAGTAAAATGGATACAAAGCTTTTCCCTTTCCCTTCAAGCTGGGGGAAAAAAAATTGTCCACATTACTTAGTAGAATCAATATATCCAGAGTACAGCTAGATCCCTGAACTAAATAAAGGTGCATTTCAAATATTCATCTCCTTGGGAAAGAAGGCATAGAGGTAAGAGGCAAAACCTTCTCATCAGTCCAATATCATAATACATATGGAACATGCAAAGAGACAGGCAGACCTCAGAATTCTATACTACCTATATATGCAATATGGAAGCTCAGGTAGGAAGAGGGTATTATCATGTCACACAAAGAGATGTGTCAGCCCTTCCATCAAACAAACGTGTATTTCTATCCACAGCTCCAAAAGCAGCTCAGACCACCCAGCCATTCCTGCCACATTCAACTTCCTCACCTTTGTGTACCACCATTTATCTTGCATCTCAAAATATACTTGTGGGTTCTTTAAGCTGTATTTATTAAGGTTTTTCCAGTTGAAGATCTTAATGTAGAAGACACTAGAGAATGTAACAGTATTACATTCATATCCACGCTTGAATTTGCTAGCTTTCCATTTACACACAAATTATGAAAAATTCAACAGTGTTAGTAAAAAGCAACAAGCTTTTTACCCGCACTTTATTTGCAAAAAGGTTACTTTTCTAAACACAGATATTTAGTGATCTAGCAACACATGATGAGCTTTTTCCCAGCTACCAAAAGATTTCCAGGTAAATCAACAGAAATCCCATATTAAAATCCCTTCTACAAACAAGGAGGAAGCCTGTCACTGCAGATATACTGAAAATTGCCTTCTGCTAAGACACTAACCAGAATCCAGCAATTGCTCTTCCCTGGCTTGGAGGAACTGCATTTTGCATTTGTGCAGGTACAAGATGCCTTATCAGCTGGGGGAGTCTTGAAATCAAAGATCTCCCCCTCCACTTTGCAAAGTCTAACAGTTCTTGAGATTAACACAGATAGATGGCTGATTAAAACTTGATAATTTAAAGAAAATCTTTAAGAAGATTCTTTATTTATCAGAATAGTCCCTAGAAGACAATACCTCAAATAATTACATGCTTAATTGTAAAAGCAATTGCTGTACAGACCCCTGTCAGTCAATGACCACTGACAGAATTACAGCTTGAATAACAACAAGCCTAGGTTTATAAGGAGCTCACAAATCCCAGTGGCATGCAATAAAACAATCTGTCCCCAAAAATCTTTATGATTCATTAGCCCCCTTGAATGCAAAGCTACTTCATAGTACCCAGACTCCCACTAACACCTGGCTTCAGGGGTACATTCACTCCCCCTCTTCCCGACAACGAGTCTAAAGGTACTTTCTAAAAAGCACAATGACATCCCTTCTTTTTATACTGTTACAAACACAGCAAAATGAAACTCAATCTTTCAGCTTTTTCCTACCAAGAAGTCAAGCAGGCTGGCAATGAACTGCTTGTGGTGACCTAATACTTGATTAAAAGATTAAGAACACATTCTTCTCAGAGGGTATGCAGCTAAAAGCTTTTCTACCCTTCTTCACCACACACAACTTTATTCCAGATGATTAACGGTGATTTATTTTCATATAAACTCCTTTCCCCACTGCATGTGCCTGCTATATTGCTATTTGAAATTACTGTACATTACTGTGCAAGGACAACACATGATGATATTAGTCATTAGGGTGGAACCTGGTGTGGCTTTGCTTTATCAGAAAAGGAAATACATAACCTTTAACAATCCTTTTGCAGATTGTTTATAAACTAGGAATCTAGTTTTACTTTAGAGTTCAGGACTAGTGAAGCAAATCAAGTTGAACACATAAGCACGTCTCCTGTGTCCAGATTAAGCAGAGTGCCAATACCTGACATCGCCCAAGTGATAACATGCATACTCTTAGAAATCCCCACTCAGGAAATAAATCTCACCAGTCATTTCAGTCACAGATGCCTACGCTGCTGGCCTGCAGATGTCAGACAGCGCAAGTACAAACTTATACAGGAGGAAAGAACTTCAATCAAATCTTTCACAGAATCTAGTAGATGGTTATCATGAATACCGATCTCCAGTAACATAAATCAGGCTAACTGGGGGCTCACAACTCTTTATTACTAGTTTCCATGACACTAATTACCTACACCTTAGCAGCTTTAGTATATCCGTATCTCCTTCCAGCTGAAGAGACGACTGTTTCTTGGATAAGACTCATGTTCTTCCAATTTCACTACATAAAATATTGCTCTGGTGTAAGACTTTCTCAAACAAGATGCAGCTGAGAAAATACAAGCTCAGAATTTCCACTTGAAATCAGTGAGTTAGTTAGAAACTGTAATACTACTAATGCAACGTAGTCTTTTGAACCAATCTGCCTTCCTTTCCAGAAAATAAGATTTAAAACTAAATCAGAGTAATGATATTCTGTTTCCCCTTTGATACACTTCTGTGTTTCAAGGGCATTGCAAGCTGAAAGGATTCTGAAAGGACCTTGTAGCCTTCCAAAGAGGGGAAAAAAACAAAAACAAAACAAAACAATTCTGGACATACAAGCTATTCTTTTAAATTTCCCAACGAAAGGAAAGATGGTATTTTTAACATCTAGGAAAATGCATTCCTCATGCAAGTAAAAAACTGAAATAAATATCATCATTTAAGACAGGGGGAAAACCCCAACGCTCAGCTTCTCTGGGGAGAGCTCAGTACGAGGCTATACTGACTGCAAAGGGTGATTAGGGACACAGAACATGAGCTTATTCAAACCAAGTCAGAGAATCAAAGCATTAAGCAATGCACTTGCATACCACAGAGGATTACCCACCTCAGCAGTTAACACAGAAAAACTGTGAGCTCAGGCTTGTATCGATCAGCTGCAATCCCACTGATCAATTGTGGAACAGTACAAGCTGCAAGATCAATAGCATTGCCTTTCTGGTTATCAGAGCAGGCACACATGAAACAGGGAAGAGAAACTAACCTTTGATACATGCTAGAAGACCTACTTTTTCAAATAAGAAAGCTATTTATAAGTTGTAAACAATCCTCCTTTGCCTTTTCTTCAAACAATGGTTTTCAGAAACATCTTCCAGAGTTTTTCAATTGCAGCTCCACCGATCTGAGTTGCACTGATTAATTTTAAATAGACAGTAATGCCTTAAGGTAGAGATCTTTGTAGAACGACAGCTCAAGCTCTGGAATTCATGACTGAAAAGACTGAGAACGATTACATTAGAAACAAAATGCCAGAAAAAGCTGGACAGAAGTTCTGTCTAAAAAGTAAAACTAAATTTCTCATACATCAATTCACCAAAATATTCAAGCCAGCACCAACTGTGAAATACAGAAACAGGCCGATGTCAAAAACTTATGATATAGAGACTGAACATCAATAATAATATTGAATTTCCTGAGATACTGTCCTGGTGTGAGGTAAAATGCACCAATTTTCTGTTTTATAATTTTACCTTTTTAGCTGGGCCTCTTCTAACTAAACTCTGAAATTAACAGCACATTGTTCAGAGAACTGTTCACTCTCACAGTGATAAGACCTGATTATACCAAGCAATGGTGTGCAGAGAGACCCTTGTTATCCTTATTGCTGGAACAACCAAGGTCAGGTAACTTCGTTATCTGCCCTGTTGGATGGTCAGAAGCAGAAAAGCATCAAGGGGTCCCACCTGTGGGGAGGAGTGGACTGGACAGGTGACCTAAAACTGACCAACACGGGTATTCCATCCCATCTGCCCCATGCTCAGTTATAAAAGCTGAGGGATCAAAGAATCTGGGNCCTTCTTCTTTTTCTTGGCCATCTGCCAATTTGGTTTTGGTAAATTTGGCTGAAACAACAACAGATACCAATCCCTAAAGTTTGTGGAAGCAACAGGAAACCATAAGCTTATACAATTAAAAAGGAGGAGGATGAGCAAGGTGATGTCTTCCGCAGCAATGTAGCACTTTCGCCACCAGGACCCATCAAAACAGTTGTGGCTGCCAGTGTGACAGAATGAGATGAGGTGATCTGCTGGACTGGTCCAGAAACCTGACTCCTATTCTGTTAAGAGATTTTTGCCTCCAAGATAAGAAATACTGGACACTGCAAAACACCATGTGAACAATGGAGATGAACTCTTCCGGGTGCTTTTGATGATTTCTCACTATAAAGATTTTTGTATCCACCAACATAAATTATACAGTAAGTTTCCCAGTTGATCAGTATATTCTCTACATGAATGCTCTTAAATTATTCTGAAAACTGAAGTTTGATTCATTGAAAACAAACTACGATTTATTAGATCACTTAGACATGAGATTTCTTTGGTGTTTCCCTTGAAAAAAGGTACCCTTGTTTCAGTTCACACTTACGCAGGGGGTGTGATCTTAGAAGCCACTTCTTCCCCGACTCCTTTGTTCTGCAATGCACTCACCAGGGAAGAAAAAGAACTACCAAACTTGCAGGTATGAAACAGCCAGACAGACAAGAAAAATGCAACCACTTTCAGTTTTGCTTCTGAGACTAAAACCATAAACTGTTGTGAGCTTGTATTATACACGTTTTCTCCCCTCCCTATACTCAGAACTACAGCTTTGCCCAAAAGCTTCAAGTCACCCAATGGCAACAGTGATCTAAAGCATCACTGCCCGTTTGAATCACAGCTCTGCAAGTACAGAACACAGAAGTCATTAAGTAACAGCACTATCCTAATGCTGCAACGTAACGCCATCCTGCACACGGCCTCAAATAAGTTGGTCCAACTCTGCTACGTTGCTACCACATGAACCATCTCAGCCCCACTCCGTCCCCGTGGCTACTACAGTGCTACATGTAGCTCTGTTCTGTGCTGAGAAAAGGAGAGGAGGAGGCCAAAAGGGTTTGCACCTTCTCCCCTGACAAATGCTGCTGCAGAGCCTCGCAGGTGCCAGGTCAGCCCTAGGAAGCCAGCAGTTGCAGGAGTGCCTGCAGCGAGGCAGAAAGTCCCATGCTCCAAGGGTGACAACCCAAGGAAGGTGAGGAAGAGGTCTGGCTAATTGAAGTACCACCTATCCCTCTTTTTCCTTAACACTCTAGATCTGAGCTGGAGTGAGATTCCCCTCACCAAGCTCCCTCAAAAACCTCTTAACCCCATAACAGGCAGTGAGATGCAGCACGCCTTCTGTCAGTGACACATGAAGCTGTATCACCAAGTCACAGCTCCGGTGCTCCTTGATCCGGCAACACTCGCTTGTCACTTGGCAACATTCACCTTTAACTGCTTGTATTTAACAGGAATATATTTCCACTGACTCCAGGATGGCAGCTGCATGGCCAAGTGCCAGAGTCCATCTGGTTATCTCTATTCCCATGAGACAGCACACCCGTCATAAGACTTCTGTAAGGCTACTTCTTTTTTTTCTTTTTTTTTTTTTTTAATTTGTTTGGAATTTCTAAATGATGTGGGGAATAAAAGCACTTGGTAAGATGATTACTCATTTCCATCTACTCCAATTCCTTTTACTAATTAAAAAAAAACAAAGCAATCCTATATTTCCCTTTAAAATGACAGATTTTAAACCACCAAAACTCAAGACGACAGCTCTTAAGTTATACTAAACAAGTTCATAAAAAAGTACTAAAGCGTTTTACTTCCAGTGATCACTGGAACAACCAAACACAAGGCATTATCAGGAAGTCAGAAACTACAAAGTATTCCTACGTGACTGCATACACCTGAGGCATCTCAAATGCAGAGAAAGATGTGACCACCTTCACA
>VXBW01006776.1:42523-61139 GCA_013400375.1 Thinocorus orbignyianus
TGAGGGGTCAGAGGGGTCAGCCTCTGTCTTCAACAACCAAGGTCCAAAGAGGACTCAAAGGTCTCTGTTTGGTCTGCTTCTGATCCCAGTTTGTGCATTCCTGAATCCAGTTTAGGAGTTCAGCTCCTGTCCACCACAGAGTCCAGTCTGGGACTTTCTCAGTGCCTGCTGGTGACAGGATCATCGTTCTGGGAGCTTGATACTGCTTTTGTACATAGTGTAACTATTGAATTGTTTTATTTTTTGATATTATTAGCTTTTTATTATTAATATCTCATTAAAGTGGTTTAGTTTCTTTTCAGTACATAAGTCTCTCTCTCTCTCTCTCATTCTTCCCTCATTATCTGAAGTGAGAGAGGTTTGAGAGAGCATCTGTCCTTCATTCACTCAGCGGCCAGTCCAGCCCACACCACAACAGCTCCACACAGAATTCAAATGGAAGAGTGAGAATCGGGTCATTCAGGTTGTTCTTCTGTGTTTATTGAAAAAGCAAAATTAAATTCATCTCTTGCTTCTTAGTTTCTTAACCTTTTAAAAGAAGATACCCAAGAGAGAAGATGCTTACAGATGATGTCAAATTGCCCAAAGTTTTATTGTGCTTAATTTAGCACTTAGTTTCTTTCCAACATTAGCCAGGGTTGGGGGGAACCACCCACAGGCTTCTTCTGAAACCCAGTCACTGCTCCAGCCTCCCCATCTTTACCTCTTTCTGCAAGCCTGGACTGACTTTAACATTGTTTGGCTGCTGCACGTTTTCTCTCTCCAGTAAGAGGTTCTTTCTCTCTTCCACTCTCATCTACCATTTCTTTCCAAGCCAGACTGACTTTTAATAAAATTGAAGAAAAGTGCAAAGAATCTTCTGTTGTTTTTTTTTTTTTTAAAGGCTGCAAAATTTGAAGAAGCAAAAGAAGTTTTTCTTCAACACTCCCTTCCTAGTAATAGACTACTAAGAAATTCCTCTTTGCGGAAATTAATTCACTTACTTTCTATAAGTTTACATTCCCTTCTAAATACACCATTTTATTCTGCTGGGGGTATTTATTACTGTGCTGCACTAGCCTGAGAGCCTCTAATTCCACAGAGGTATGCCAGGTTTATGCACTGTGCAAAGCAGTATTAGAATGTCCAAGTAGAAAATATGTTTTATGAAACATCCTAAGAAGATAATAGTCACCTTCTCTTCCAGGAAAGGGGAGGGAGAGAGGTTGTATCTAGTTTACTGGCCAGCCCAGTTGAAACCACAGTAACAGCCAGGTGTTGTGTCTTGTCTCAAGAGTATTTTTATTTCCATGAACTGCCTGTGATACCCATGTCTAGAGTCTGGTAGATTCTGTGCCTGGTATGGTGTGGGTGGTGGAGATGACCTTTAGCAGGTGATGTCTCTCCCTTTTCTATCCTTTGCCATCTATCGACGTGTGTTAACTCTCTGCCAGCCTCCTGAAATGAAACAGAGAGGGCAAGACATGAATAAAAACTGGCAAATGTGATTTTGGCAGTCAACATTTTGGCAGTGCATTCAGTGACATGTTACAGTGCATGCCCATTAGCTGTTAGTGCTTCAGAGTTTCATGGCAAGGGGGATTGCCTGATTGCATGGTCTTCTTTCTGGAAACATGAATTTAGAGTCAGTCAACTTGCTGGCTGCTCTTATCACTGTTTGCTTCTCAGGTGATTTCTGTATGTTCTGGATTGTTTCTCTTTGGACCCTTTCAAGGAGGACGTGTGTGGCCATTACCCACCTGCAAAGATCAGTGCATGTTCTGACCTCAAAAAGACACATCAATTTGATGGCTTAGTCTTTGAAGAGCCCACGTTTCTCTGGGCTTGGCATACAGGAGAAAGGAAGAATCTTATGCCAAGTGTTTTATAAATATGGAAAGGAGTGATGTTTACAATCGCAATAAAAGGCAAGACTGAAGCCTGGGGAAGACTGAACCGTGCTACTAGATGTGAGCAGCAACAGTATTGGTGTAATGACACTGTAAGCATTGTCCTGCTTTTGTTGTTTCATTACCCAGAAAAAAATTTGAAGGAGAACAACGAGATCACTTTCCAGCTTGGCTGGGGGTAAAATTTCTGTGATCAGCTTCATCTGGTCTGGAGTTGTGCTGTTGCAGAATGGGATGTTCCCACCTGCTGCTTGCTGGCACCGATGTGTGCGTGGCTGGGGGGTCAGCTGGGTCAGGCTTTCTTTGGGGTTACTGTTCACCAAAGGCAGAGAGAGGATCCAGCTGACTTCGCAGCCCACCTGAGCACTGGTTGCTGCCATAAGGGTGGTGAGACTGTTTGGGTGGGTGAGGAACAAGCACCTGGATTCTCAAAGATTGGTTTAAGCCAATTGTGAAACTTCACATTCTCTCTTATTTAGCAAGGCAATGTGTTTACCTTGGGTTTCTTTCAAATATTAGCATGAATGACAGGAACGTGCCTGTGATTTTGGAGAGCAGTGTGTGAAAAGCTGGGGTGCAGAGAATATCATGAGCACTTCCTATGTGAAGGATAAGCAGTCTTTTCCTGTGTGTTTTTTGTGCCATATAAGTCTGTGTCTGTCCTGCTTGTGTGATCAAAACATGCTGTCACTCAGGGTGGCACCCCCTGTCTTTGCTCCGATCGGTTTGTATGATCAACTAAAAGGTAGAGCTCCCTGTTCCATCTGCTGTTCCATGTGTAGTTGTGGCAGCGGAGGACACGAGAGAGTCCACATATTGCCTTGAAATGGTATTTCATAGGTCCGTTCTTTAATCCTGCTGTATAAAGTAGGTGCTCTCAGTTAAAGAAGCATGAGAAGTGCGCTTCCATTTAACGAATTGATAACTGTAACTGTTTTGGTGTTTGTTTTTTTCCCCCCATTAACCATTGTCTTCAAAAGGCAGGTCAAAAAATGGAAATGAACTTGATGGAAAAGGCTGGCAAGGTGTTCTGCTCTCAGTTGTGTAGAAGAGAAGGATGGATTTTACAGTTCAGACTCTGGTCCTCAGATCCTTGATTCCCTGCTGCAATCTTTACCCTTGGCAAGTAGATTAATGAAGTACTTCAGTCAGTGAAGCCAGTGGGGCAGTTTCTTGATGAACCTGATCCTAAGCAATTTGGAAAGGAGATCGCCACATAGTAGTTGTATGGAAGCCATTTGCCAAATGACTTCTCACCACTTCTGCAAACCAGAAGAAAAATAAGCATGTAGCTAGTTGTCTCATAGGGTGTGAAAAGCAGGGACAGATCATAAAGATTCACAGGTGAGACAACTTGTACCCACCCATGTGTGTCTGCCTTGATCTTCGAGTGATAGCACTGTTGCAAGCTGCACATCTCACACCTGAATTGCTTAAAAAAAATAAAGGTGGGGGGGAGCATGAGAATATTTCTTCTCCATTTCTTTCTGTTCTTTCTACCATGTTGTCCAGCTTGTTTTGTTGTTGGAACAAGGTTGTCCTGCAGAGAATATGATAGCTGAGGCTGCTCTGTTTCTCATGGGTGCAGTGTGGTCTCACTTCTGGCAGATGACCAAGGCAGTCCTGGCTTGGTGAATCCTGGATGTCAAGGTATTTGGCACCCTCGTGTCTGACATGCATCCGTTTTACTAGCAGGAAGAACCAAGTTATGTGCAAATCAAGGGATAAATCTGCACAGCTCACTGTTTGGAGGTTGGTGGGAGTTTACTACGTCCAGGAAAAGTTCTTGTCTGTGTTTTTTAGTTTCTGTATAATGAGCAGCTGGAGAAGAAGTTCTTACTCCTGCTTGAGATAAAGAGAAAAATAAATGCGTGTTTCAGTTGTCAGGATTTTGTCAAGACTCTCTGAGGCCAGGCTGCTTTGGAATTACTTGCAGATGTGGTGAAGTTACCAGGTTTCTTAGAAGTTGGCCAATTTCTGTTTTTTTCTCTGGATTCATGTCATTTTATGCACGTTTTTGGCTGCGCTTGTTTAAAAGCAGTCAGATATTTTGTCTTTTATTTACTGTAGTGTCTTTAAAACTCTTAAAATGGTATTCAGATTTCCTGTGTTCTTAGCTGGGGGCTTATTTTGTTTCTTAACATTTCTCCCTTTTTGGCTTTAGAAGCATCTAGCAACTGTTTGGCTTCTGGCTTCTGTTTGCTGGCTTTACGGTGGAGATTTCTTGGCAATCAGTGGCGCAGCTTCTGGCTTCCTGTCCTACCCCAGGTGATGCAAGAGTCCCATCATACCCAAACAGTGCTTGCTGGTTTCATTCTAGGGAGGTGGCAGCTTTTTCTTTGTGTGTGTGTGTGTGTGTGTGTGCGCGCCAGGTTCCTTACCAAGCACAGGGGAGAAGTTACTACTTAAAACTTTACAGCTGAAAAACTACAAAGCCAGTCCCTTATCTGTGCCAAGTCTCTTGCCCTAAAGAGCGGTCGCTGTTCTGGTTACGGTAAATACTGTGCAACTGGAGGAGAAAATTGAGGAAATGACAAAGCAATTCAGAGGCTGGTGATGGATTAGAGTGGGCTATGAGCAGATGAAAGCACAGCAAGAAATATGTCCAATTGCTGCTTCTGAGAATATCTTAATTTGGAAACTGGTTACAGGAAAAAGATGTTTGGGTTGGAGATCCAGGGCAGAAATGGGAGGGTCCGGTCTTTCAGCATTGTGTGTTGCCAAGTTCTTTATCTTTTCAGCCCAACTAGTTTTGAGTGTAGCTAAAAGAATTTTGCATTAAGAGTAAACCTTTACTAACCTAGTATCAATCACAGATGTGTGACAGTGGTGTCGGACTGGAGAATGTGAAGGGGTTTTAATTTCAGTCCTCGTACCAGTTGAAATGCTCTTCAGAGTGTGAATCTTCCAGCTGAAGCGTGATTTTCCTGACTCTGGACATCCTGAGGTGTGGATGTGTTTTCCTAATTAGCACCCACTTTATGGCCTGCAGATGACACTGGCCAGCCTTAATCTTAGGTACTTAACTATTGGTTTTGTGGTTTTTTTCAGTAGTAGAAGGATGATGGAAGAGGGAATTGGGCCTTTCTGCTGGAAGAAAATACTGAACAGGAGAAGATACACAGTCACAGGGGAAGGACAAGGGAGGGTGAGAGGAGAGGGAATTACTGGTTCTGATCCTCCAGTGCAGGTGTTAATTTTCAGGGATATGGTGAGGACAGAGGGGCCGTTGGTGCATCATGATTTTACCCACCATCTCAGGCAGCAAACTGCAATGTAGTGGTTTGGAGAAGTGAGGAAGGCCTCCATCCTCCTCAGCTACACTTCAGCTCTTGCCTGACCCCCACACCTGCACTCAAAATGAAGAACTAAACATGAAAATTTGGTCCCTGTAGGAAGTCATCTTATTGTGGAAGACTGTGGCCTGCCAAATAAGATCAGCTGTGGGTTGTAAAGACACAGCACACAGTTAATGTGTGTAGCAGTTAATAGCAGTTAATAGATTTCAGCTTTCTCTGAAAAAAAATGAGTTTCACATACCATTCTTTATCAGGTTTTGGTTTGACATTAACATTCTACTAGTTCAGTATATCAAAAGTAATAGATATGCTGCTAAATTTTCTTGGGGTTTTTTAACACTTATTAACAAACAGATATACAGTCTGTGAGAGTTCACCAAAACCAACTTGTACGTATAACTCCCCTATGACAACCTCTAGATTCTTCTTCTGTCCTTCTAGAAATGCCTGACAAAGGATTTCAGAACAATTTCTTTGAGGTGTGTATTTTTTTTAATTGCGTTGAGTTTTCTTGGGTTGTTTTTTTGAGACAATGGTCTTTGGTTAGAGAAGGAACAAACTTAAGCAGGAGGGTGGTGGTGGTGGTGGCGTTTAATCTTGGTGGCATCTTAGGCTGTGATTCTACATCACTTTCTTTACTGCCAAGTCAGTCTCAGATCCTCCATTTCCTTACTCCTCCCTCATGTTCTCTCACAAGGCTTTGTCCCTTTGTGTTTGGCTGTTAGTGCAGCTGCACTCCAAACAGCATCTGTGAAATGATCCACCATGGGAGCCTCCCGTATGAGAGTGGGCTTTGGCAGGCAATGTAAACCTTTGTTTTGGTTTATATGTGGTCATATATGTTTGAACTGACATAACTCTGAGTGTAACGATGTCTGTCTGAAGAGCTGCAAGGCTTTTATAACCTTGGAGTTTTCTGCCAAGGGGGCAATGACACAGAGTTCCAGCTTCTAGTCTTTTCACAGGATGAGGTATGTAGCTAGACATCTTTTTTTTTTACATGTTTGCACTGGCAGTACTGTATTTAGTTAATACTCTTGGTGTATCACCAGAAAATAAACTCCAATTATATAAATGTATAAAGTGTAGGTTTGCCAGAGCCAAAAACATCACAGTAAGTATCTTACCTGGGAGGCAGGAGACTTGTTCTAAGGCCCCTGGGGATTACTGGCTGCTTTGACGTGATTCTCTTTCTCACTGCTGTACAGGGAAACTGGAAAACAATATTGTTTTTTTTCACACTGGTGAACAGGAAAAAGTTTTAGATTCAAGGGTTTTGTTCAATGGGAAACCTACCATGACAAATTCCTCTCCTCTCTCTTCTGTTGCTGTGAAAACCAAATAGGATGACTGAAATAAAGCCCACTGTAATTAAGTTAATTTACTTGTTGTGAGGGGGCATTTGTGCATTTTTCAGCCATACTTGCAATATTTGTGGATTCCAACTTGAAAAGAATGTCTGTTCAAAATAGGGAGGATATTTGACCATCTTGGGCTTTCGTATCTGATGGTGAGTTAACATCTCCTGTTTATTTTTTTTTTCCCCAGTTATTTGTAGTAGATGTCCAGACTGGTCAAATTACCAAGATTCCTATCCTGAAAGATCGTGAACCCGGCATGGTGAACCAGCAGGGATGCGGCATTCATGCCATTGAGCTCAACCCCTCAAGGACCCTTCTGGCCACCGGTGGAGACAACCCCAACAGTCTGGCAGTTTATCGTCTGCCTACGCTGGATCCTGTCTGTGTGGGAGATGTAAGTGGAGCATTCGAGGAAGGTTTATTCTGTCACTTACAAGAGTTATTATGTTGAATTGCTGAAGTTAAGAGCAAAGTTAAAATTTGGGAGTCTTGAGGTGGAAAGTTAATTTCTGAAAGCTTGAAAACATTCCCGAATAAGTTTTCTTTTTTTGACAAGACACTTTAAAGATGAGTGAGTGCCCAAACACGTGAAATAAATTCTCAGGGTTCTGAGTTGTATTTTGTCTTCCTCACCCTCATTCAGGTCTACTACAGATTACTTTGAAGCACAGAAAATGTAACAAAATCATAAATGATTGACGTCTAATTGTGGTGATGACCTATGAAAGCAGTTTTAGTGAAAAAGCTCTTTTGAGAAGTTGAAAAGACGATACAATTCCAGATTTTCCCCTTCTCCAGTCCAGTTTAATTTTATGTTAGTCCACAGGCAGAACTTAGGGCAGTTTGATAGACTCTGCAGCTGCTTGTATTTCTGAAACATCATGAGACCTTTTAAAATAGCCAGTCTTTAAAAAAGATAAGAGGCTGAAATGGGTATAGTGATGTCCCATAAGCATTTCTCTATATATTCTGTATTCTCCTTCCTGATTCATGGCTCTGCGTAGGTGTTAACTGCAGCAGCAGGGGTCAGGTCGCAGTTTCTGCAGGGGCAGATAACCAGCTGCAGAAAGGCTCGACTCTGAAGATTTGTATGACTTGATACTTGTTTGCCTGATGCTGTGACTTTGTAGCTTTTCAAACAGAACCAGAGCCTTGGGACCTTTCATTTTCCTACAGGTTTCTCACCTGCTAAAGAAAAGATTCTTGAAGTAACAGTCTTGAAGAAGTAATATATAGGTCATATATTGTAAACATAAAGTTGTGGTTACTTTTTGCAGTAGGGATTTGCATTTCAGGAAATGGATGTAGCTGCTTTACAGAAGTACAGAATGCTGCTTTCAAAATGGTAAATCTAAGTCCTTAATTGAGATCAGTTTGTCCAGGGTCAGAACCACCTGTATTTTCATCACTTAATTGCTCTCTATTACTTCATGTATTTAAAAAAAAAAATTATTTTTTTTTTTTAAATTACTGTTAGGTATATAAACTGCTCCAGCTTGATACTGGAATCTTTCCTGTATGTTCTTAATGTCAGGTCTCTCCTGAGTTTGCACTAAGAATCTAAGTGAAGAATATTTTTCTGCTTTAAGACTACTTTAGAGTATAAAGGCACAGAAAAATCTGTCTTTTTTTCCTTTAGGATGGACACAAGGACTGGATATTTTCAATTGCGTGGATCAGTGATACTATGGCTGTTTCTGGTAAAGTCAGTTTTCTCTTGGTTTTGTGGGGGTGGGGTTTGCTTTTCCAGAGTTTTATACTGATGTATAATGCTTTATAGGTCTTAGGGAAGCACTTTTATCAGGGCATCTGAGACTACTTGGACCTACCTTAGCTATTTAAACCCTTCTTGGTCTTAGTACAGTGCTTCACTACATTTTATTTGTGGGGCCATGGTGGCTTCCAGCTCCTGCCAGTCTGTGATGCTGTGAAACCTTATCGAAGACTAATGAAAACACAGTTTGTTTTGTATGTATATGTGTGTGTGTGTATATATCTGCACATATACTATTGCAATTTATACAGAAAGCTGTAACAGAAAAGATCAGTTATTGACTTTTTAGTAACCAGTTGGAGAATCCATGTAACTTCATAAAGTATTGTTTAAGTAAAGGCAGCAACATTAATATACTGTTGCGTTAAGGCAGTAGTTGGCTGTCCTTCTGTGCTGATAGTGTGTAGTATTCTGTGTAGAGAGCTGTCAGACTGCAGGTGGCAGAAAATCATAGGAGTCTCATATAAACCATCAAATACTTGAAGCTTTAGTTCGGTAAGATTTTATTTTATTTTATTTTTTCAAAATCAAAATGCTAATCCTGGGATTTGATTTTGAATTTAATATAAAACGCAATCCTTGAAAGTCTCCAACCCAAATGTCTGCTTTAAAAAAACTTTGTCAGCTAATAAGCTTGAAGAGAGCAGCGGAGATGATAACAGACATCCAAGGGAAAGATGAGGACCCGATGGAGTAGGGAGGCACAGCCCGTGAGATGGAACTGTGCTACTCTGTGTTTTCTGTGTGCCCGGCGTGGAGGTGTGAGCAGAAAACAGCCACGCCTTCTGTTGTGTGAGGCTTACAGCGGAACGTAGGCTCTAGTCTCCAGACCTGAGACACCAGGGAAAACTTGTTGAAAGCAATTAGCAAGTCTGGTTGCTAAAACAAGGTTTTCAGAACATCGCTAATGATTCTAATAGGCAGAAAGCAAAAGACAGCTAACTTCCCATGTTTTAATCTTACAGAGTTCAGTTATATCTGTATCTGAAAATGTGGAACAGAAATATTTGAACTCCAGGCAGAAAGAATATAGCAAATACTTTTATCTGAATTGAGAAGCTAAATGGAACTTCTTGACTACTTTTTTTGGGGCAGGTTAAATGCCGTAGAAAAGAAGAAGAGCACTTGGTCCCATGGCAGATCACACTGATCGTACTCCTGAGGTCTGAGACTTGCCAGTGAGTTTTCTCACTGCTGTCAAAACTGTTGAGAGAGTATGAAAGGGACTTGGGGATTGATTATTGCTCTGCTTGTGCTAATTTCAACAAGAACAAGGCTGGGCCCTGCTCGTAAAACATTCAACAGTGTATTTCAGTAGTCCATAAACATAACAATAAACTCTTGACTAATCAGCATAGCTGAGGGAGAATGCATCAGTCCGGTCAGCTGTACTGGCTGGACAAAAAGGTTTCCATGGCAGAAGCTTCAGATGGACTGAATAATTCCCAGGATGGCCTGAGCCTTGGGTAACAAGTGGTACTGTCCTGGGCTTCAGGGCTAACCAGTGAACAACATACATTGACTTTCTCACCTGCTAGGGCTATTAAAAGGGACAGCTTCCTCCCAAAGGGTGTCAAAATGCATAGGGATTCTACTGCCGAGTATTCAGCCTCCATAACAAACAAGATTAAGTGCCATTAAAAAGCATCAGCGTGTAAATTGACTGGCAGGATGTCTGCCACGTGCTGCCTGCTGCTGTGCAGGGCCATTGGGAAGCTCCTTTGAATCCATGGCAAAGCCGTCTCTGCACCCGAATTGCAATAAGATGTTTTGCTCAACTATCTTTGCAGCTTATTCCCTATGACGTACCAAAGCTGATAAATTTAACAGTCTGATGCACGGACTTTCCTGGCTTCTTCAAGACATGAAATACTTCTCATGCGTTCCCTGTGAGAGAAGCAGAGATGTGTTTTTACACAGCGTGTAGGGAGGAAGTTGAGGTGGATGTCAAACCTGTCAGAGCTGACTTAGATGGAAGTGAGGGGCCCGACTGTGAGAAGGGATGGGTACAGAGGCTTGGATTAAGCCTGTGTTGAGCTACAAACCAAAGACATTCAGCTTCCTTCATGCAGTATTGTTACTGTAATTCATATTTTTTATTAATATCTTCAGATTCAGTAGAAAAATAAAACAAGTTCCTGATTGTTCAGCCTCAGTTCCCGTGACATCTGTGAAACAAAAGGTTGCATGGGTTTAAGAAAAATAATTTTAAAAATAGGTTTGTTACAAATGGGTACCTGTTGTGGTTTGAAATAGTTGTTTGTGTTCAGTTCACAAATGCGTGTGTACAAATCCATAAGTGTACTGGCCAAAAACAAACCAACCCAAATCGGTATAAACCCAGCTGAGTTTTCTTGGAGGTTTTTGTCTTGGCTCAACAGGCTGTCTGTCTCAGCCTTGGGCAGGCCAGGCTGAACACGTAGGCCGTTCAGTGCCCTCCAAGTTTATTCTACATGCGAATCTCTGATGGTGATTGTACAGGATTTTGGGTTTTTTGCATCCTAATCACTTTGAGAACGGATAAGGTTATCTAGCTGCTTGGGAACCATGCAGACATGTAGACAAAACAGTTGATAGTTTAGAATGTTAAGAATTTTACAGCACAACGAAAATACGTTTTTGTTAATAATAATTGATATACAAGCAGCAACACTGTGTTCAGTTAGATTAGATTAATAACATCCTTTCTTTCCTTCTTTCTTTCAGACCCTTCTGTTTATTCCTTTTTTAAAAAGGGGAGTTACATATCTGTGAAATGGATTATTTATTTATGAACTCTTTATTCAGGTTCCCGGGATGGTTCCATGGGTCTCTGGGAAGTCACGGAGGATGTGTTGTCCAAAAGCGATGCCAGGCATAGTCTCTCACAAGTTCCTGTCTATGCCCACATAACACACAGGGCTCTGAAAGATATCCCCAAGGAGAACACCAATCCTGACAACTGCAAAGTCCGGGCGCTGGCTTTCAACAACAAGAACAAGGTCAGTCAGATAAGCAAGGCAACTGAGGCGTCCTAAAACTGTCCATATTTATTAGAAAAAGAAAAAAGTAATCTAAATCAAAAATGCCAGAGAAGCAACCTAATGTTTTTTCCCTGATCCTTTTGCATGCTTCTCGTATAAGGTCATCATCTTTATTTCCTATGTCTCCTTCTGCCCCAAGTGAATGCAGAAGCCAAGTAGGAAAAATAAATCATGTTTTCATAAGGAAGAGTTTTTTCTGTGTGTTTGATCTTAGACTTGCATCCTAAGCAGGGGAGACAGGGAATGTTTACGAGAAGCAGATAGAGTATGAAGACACCTCCTGCAGCTTGAATCCCACTCTCAAGTGCTCTTGCTGCTTTTCTTCCACTTTGGTAAAGACCAGCGAGCGTTCCAGCAGTTGCCGAGTTGGTGGCTGAACCGTGTCAGCAAGTGAGGTGCCTGAGGCACAGGGAGGAGGCACCAGGGCTTGATTTGTGTGATTTGGTTGGCATTTGACAAACAGTAGATGCTAACCTGTCCCATGCTGCTCTCCTGGCATTGCTAGTGGGAGTAGCAGTTCGTCCCCCTCAACTATTTTTTCTTGCCTCAAAGAACAGCAGAGGTGGGCATGCTCTAAAAAGCCCCATGCTTCCGTAGGCTCTGCTTTTCCCTGTAGCTGTTAATTATGCTTCTGTGATGGAGACTTCATAGAGTTTTTTCTGCAGAGTGACACCTGGAAAGAAATGTTTGCTTTAGGGTCCGAGTTGGTGTGGGAGCTACGGAAGATAATTGTCAGCTCTAGCTTGTGCTGTCTAATAATTAATTATTTGCTTGAATAACAAGATCTGTGCTTTTGGAAGTTATTTTTGATTATTTTCTGGTTTATTAATTCTTATTTTACCTGACACCTTTGTGCTGTATTGTGTTCTTCCAAGATCAGTATAGAATTAAAATTTATCTTGATAAGCATATACAGGATTATGGGCGAGTCAAACCCAGAGTATGCAGCCTGCCTGGTAAAGGGTGTGACTTTGTAAGGACATCTATAATACAGAAACTAACTTTTTAAATTTTCTCTGCTTTTTTTCAATAGGAACTGGGAGCTGTGTCTCTAGATGGATATTTTCATCTTTGGAAAGCAGAGCACACGCTGTCAAAGGTGCTTTCATGTTGGTTGGTGTAAAATTTGAAAAAATGCCTAGCAGTTAACGCTGTTCATTATTCTTCATCTCCTTTAAAGGCTCGAAGAAAAGAGTAGCAGTGTTTGTAAAACACTTAAAAGCTTTATGTGTAATGAAATGTCCTAAAAATTCGAACTGAGGGAGAGAAACTCCCACTCCCCTTAATTTGGAGAGTGGGAAGTGCTCTTAACTCTCTGCCAGTCCTGGGTGAGCTGAAGGGAACCGTTGCGTGCGGATGATGGATTCTTTATCCGCAGGGTTCATGAGGGACATTGCACGTGTTTCAGTGCATCTGGAGATCAGACCCAGATGTACCTGTGCTGGTGTACGAGGTCAGCGTTGTCAGCTGAGGGCTGCTGTCTGTGTACACCCACTGAAGAAACGATGCCAGCTTAGAAAGACGTAAAACAATTTGGAATTGTTCATTGTTTTTTGTATAATTGTTGGCTTCGCAACAGCAGAACTTTATTTTTTTAGCAGCATTTTGGGTTTTTCACTGCAACTTCCTCGAACATGCCTTGCAGAATTGTTCTACTGACCATCTTGCCCTTTTCTTCTAGCGGGTTAATTCTCATTTCTTCTGTTTGCAGTTGCTTTCCACGAAGTTGCCCTACTGCAGGGAGAACGTGTGCTTGGCGTACGGTCAGGAGTGGTCAGTGTACGCGGTGGGATCGCAGGCACACGTCTCCTTCCTGGATCCCAGGCAGCCTTCCCACAACGTTAAATCCGTCTGTTCCAAAGAGCGAGGCAGTGGTAAGAAAGGTGTCAGAGGGTGCTCCAGATGGTTTGCTTGCAGAAGCAGCTATTAAGACTGCAGTAAGATAAGCCTTTAATAAGCAGGAAGGGTTTTTTCATGTGATAGTCTAAATGATTAATAGTGTTTGTGGGTTTTGCTTTTATGACAATATTCCTTGAGTAACCGACATACCAAACTTAAAAGCAACCCCGCAACTTAATGATAGACAACATTAGTGCTTTTGTCATCAACTAAATCATACGCCATCCAAATATTACTGAACTTTTAAAAGTGTGGATTTTACTTCTTATTTTTCTGCATCTTAATCTGTTTCACTTCATCTCAAAGAAATTCCAGTCTCGTACTGCTATTAATATGGTCTATTCTTGCATTTTTCTCTGGGAACAGGGAAAGATAAGCATGTTATCTTCTCTGTGCTGTTGTATTGGGAGTCTGTGCTGTGACTAGGTGCTTGCTTTGTAATCTTAAAGACATGGGTGATACTCTTAATTTTCAGTGTGTATTTATTTACTTAAAATACAAAAAAGCTTACTCTTTAAAAAAAAAAAAAAAAAAAAAGAAGAAAAAAGATTGCACATTTTAATGTTGTTTTCTGATGTGGATGGCAAGTACCAAATTGAACCTTATACCAGGGTCAGGCATTGATTGCAGGGTGCACAGTCCCATAAACTTCTTCCTATACCCTTTATTTCAAGCATGAAAAGTCACTGTGCTGTGTTGCCTATTTTAAACCATATTAGTCCCAGACTAATAAGTTGCAGTCCTGATTTGGCTTGGCTCTAGGCATCATCTGTTCACTGGGCAAGCAATTAAGAGAATGCATGTAGGCAAGGATTAAGAAAGTTTGATTTATGTGGTTACTGGGGTTGGAACAGTGCTGTCCAGATAAATGTCAGGGTCTGCTTCTTTCAGATACAGGTTGAGTTTCAACAATATGAGAAAAGGTGCTTCACCAGTTTGTGTTGCCACTGACCATTGTACCAGCAACAGCCATTGTTCCAACCTGCTGTCAGTGGAGGTTCTGTGGAGGTCAGGACACCCTCACCATCGGTATCTTAGGGAAGGAGCACCAAGGCAAGAGTGTGGTGCCCAGCAGTGGCTCGGGGATAAAAGCTTCTGCCTTGAGTATGTGATCATCCCTGCTCGGGGGAGGATCTGTGTGTAGGTAGTATCTCTGGGGCACCTCCAGTTCATGTCTGGAGAAAGCCTCTGTTAATGCTGTTTTCTGTTCTTCATAGTAGGTGGATTTCTCTTTTTTTTGGCATGGCAGTGGAGGCACTTAAGTAATACTAATTCCCAAGACACAGAGTGTTTCAACTTTATTGATTTGCAGACTGAAATCTGAGTTAACTTTTAAGTAGCTGCCTACATGTGTTCTCTTTGGAAGTGTTACTTGAATGTGCTTTCAGCTTCCAGATGCACCTGCGGAATGTGGTAGGCCCACAGTAACTTCAGATGATTAGTGTTGTACACAAAAGCAGGTCAGAGAGAGCCTCTCACTTAATAAGACTGGAACTGGAGCTGGTTTTTACTCCGTGTAACCCTCTCTGCTCTGTGTGAGGAGGCAGCTTTTTAGTGCATCTTGTGAGTGTTTCTTTTCTTAGCAGCTGTACGGGGAAGCACAAGCCCTAGGCTCTACTTCATGATCTGCAAGAGCAAAGCTTTCTGCTCAGCTGGTGAGCAGTGCTGTGTCATCTGCCCTTGACTTTGTGTCCTGGAGGCAGCAACGCTAATGCAGGGGATAGAGCTTGTCCAGCACCGACTCTCTGTCTGCTCCTTGTGTAGGACACACGATTGCATCTTCATTTCCTCTCAGAATCTGTAGAGCTTCCCTGCCTCTCAGGAGCCACACTCAGTGTGCTGACACAAACAGTCCAGGTCCACAAGTGGTAGAGTGCTGTGAATGTAGGAGAGGTTACCCTGATCAGTTCTAGGCACAGGTTGTGCTTTTAGTTTGATGGGTGTGATTAATCTAAGGTACTTCAGCCCATTAGGAGCCAATTTGAAGTGCTGTTCTCAAAAGCCTGTTCTAAACATCCTTTTAGTAGTGGGTGCATCATGGATTCCTTCCGTTAATCTTTTTTTTATTATTAGAGAAAGGTTCACAGTCATTCTGCATTTTATAGCTTTTTATTAATAAAATGCTTTGAAAAGTATTTGCCATCTGCTTTCATGCTACTGTCACCTGTTGAGTGTTCTGCTGGGTTGCTTGTCAAGAATGCTTCTGGAGTGAAAAAAGAGGACATTCCCTTTTGTCCCTCTCTCCTCTTATCCAGGTGACTGCTCCTGCTGATTGCAGAGGGTTCAAAGCTTTCTATGAGTGTTTGCCAGAGCCAGGACTTCCTAATGGGGCAGTGCTGGGGCAGGAAGGCAGAAAGATGTCTCCAACTTGCTCAGATGCATTTGTAGTTCTCTGAATTAAGGCAGGGATTCTTACACCAATCTGGTGAATCTAATTCAGCAGGTGCAGGACTTGCACAGCAGTTTCCTATTTGTTAAGCCTACAGCCAAGAAGAATAATTTCTGCTCACATCTGGAGCACAACAACGTGGCCTCACCTGTTCCCAGTGCGTGTCACAGGTGCCGGTGGCTGTAACACCAGGCTGCGGAGGCAGAAGGCTGAGGGTGTGTTTATCCTTAGGACTCTGTACAGAGGGGAAGGAGAAGCTGCATCAACACCTCTGGGATGTCTGCTGCCACGTGTGGTGTGAGGGAACACACCTGCAAGTGCATTCCAGGACGTTACAGGTTCTGTGACGTTCAGTCCCACTTGGTAGGGTGACTGCAGCTGGCACGTGGACGTGGCTGGCATAATGCACTTCTCCCCTCCTGTCTAAACGCTGGTTTAGGCTGTGATTCAGTGGCACTTTGAAGGGAGCTTGACAAGCCTTAGTGTCTATAACTTGGTGTCATGTTGTGCCAGCAGGAGGAGCACAGATGTGGCGAGGTTTAGTCTGCGTGGAAGAGCTGCCTGGGGCAGAGTGTGTACACAGAACAAAGCTTTTGCACCCTAAATAGAGATGAGAGGACAGGGCGTTTTGCAAACTCCTGCATACAGAATCTCCCCGAGATCATTTCCAAGGGATCCTTGTTTAGCTGAGACTTCACTTCTAGATTTTGTGAAAACAAAATTGGCTTGTCTTACTCAGTCTAGTGGCATAACTGAATTGCAGGAGACTGTTTTGTTTGGACTGGGAACTTGCTGTAGCCTCCCATGTGCTGCTGTAACATGGTGTTGCTTAGGTTGAAGGGTTCCCGGTGTGTTTTCATTGCTGGGTAACATGCAAAAAGTGCCAGTTGCAAAGAGTAAGGTGTGCTTGCCTGAGAATATTTGAGTGGAGACAGCTTCAGAGTTATTTAAGAGCCTGGTCTCCCCTAGCAGCAAAGTGGCTGGTGATTTTTATGGTTACACTTGCTTACAGATAGCCTGTTGGTCCCCAAAATGCACTTGGTGGCAGCTGGGACAGTAATTTTTCTCACAGGGTCACTTATTGCAGCTTGGCAGCTGGCTGGGTAGGGTGTGAGCTCACGGAGGACACCAGCGTGATGTTCTTTCCTGTCTCTGCTGCCATCTGCTCCCTCGTGGTGTGTTCACACAGACGCTCATGGCAGTCAGAAGAAAGCTGTTCTTGGTCCTAAATTGCCCATGGTCTTTGCTTGTGGGGCCTGCTGAGAATGAAGCTTCTTATGACATGACATCAGTGCGACTGATGGCCTCTGAGGAGAAGGGAAGTGGTGTTTGTGATTGAAGCTGATGTTTCAGTAGCATCTGTGGGATTTGTCAGGGTGTTCACCTTTCCTTAGCAGTGGGGAAACTTTGGTGTTCTGGAGAACGCTAGGAGGTAGTTTCCTCCTAAAGGAAACAGCAAGCAGCAGCACTGCAGAGCCAAAGTGTTCATCTTTGTTACAGCGTTGTGTGTCCTTTCTCTGTTTGGCAGGTATTCGGTCGGTGAGCTTCTACGAGCACATCATCACAGTGGGAACGGGACAAGGCTCCTTGTTGTTTTACGATATCAGAGCCCAGAGGTTCCTGGATGAGAAGCCCCCACGGCCATGCTACGGACAGCGGCAGAAATTAGGAGGAGGTGAAATTTTGAAGCTGACTACTGGGAAAGGCTGGCTGGTGAGTAGCTCCTAGCTGTAGGAGACCCTTTATGCAGGAGTGCCGCGGGGCCCAAGAAGTGGTTCTTTTATAGTAATGGGAACTGTTGTACAAGATGCGACCCAGTAGAACGGTGATGGTGTAACCAATAACTGTAGTCACCAAGAGCAAGAAGTGCTGCAGAACTGCTTTCTACAAAAGCTTTATGAAGGGGTATTGAAGGCTGGTTGCTTGACTGTAAGGCACGCTGGCTGCTGTTCTCATGCCCTGATTCATAAATGGGCTAGGTTTTTATATCTTTATACTTTTCAGTGTAATCTAACTACTAGTTTTCAGAACCTCAAACGCAAACATACAAGGTCTTCCTTTAAAGCCTTGCCATGCTAATGTGGTGCTCTGCTGTGAGAGAGATTTAATTTAATTGCGTGCAGTTTTAGAAACTGTGGCTTCCTGAGGCAAATGCCGTGGCGGGCATCCGAGTTCCATTTCCTGTGTGTTATCATAGAGCAGTTAATGGCTTGTCTGACTTCTCTCTCCCTTATCCTTTGTATCACTGTGATGTAACTTTAAAGACTAATGAAACTTGGCGTCTTCCCTACCCTTCACCTCCCCCCAGCTTAAATGTTTGGCCCCAGTGTCCTCAGAAAAAGCTTCAGGACAACTCTGGTATCTTCAAGTTGATCTGTCTGAAGCTTCAGGGAGTACACAGAAGATCCACTTTTAGGCTCTGGAAGCTACTTTCTGTTTTTGTGAAAGAAGGTTTTGGGTTTGTTTGGCAACAATAATAATTTAAACTTTTCTTTAACAGAATCACGATGAGACCTGGAGGAATTACTTTTCTGACATGAATTTCTTCCCAAATGCTGTTTACACCCACTGCTACGACTCGTCTGGAACGAAACTCTTTGTGGCAGGAGGCCCCCTTCCGTCAGGACTTCATGGGAATTACGCTGGTCTCTGGAGCTAATGATAACTCTTTATGAATGCTGATCTTTACACAGATTTCAACTTTACTTTTCCTTTTTTTAACAACAGAATTGTGTGACGCCATTGATTTCTGATTTAAATGCAGGTTATATTTTAGCAGAGTTCTCTGTTAGTCTCCTGGTTTTGTACATCTTTTTGAACCAGTTTTTTGCTTTAACCTCCTTGATCCTTTATACGGAGGGTGTTTGAAATCTCTTTTTATTGTATTTACTCCAAATGACTCTTCCCTCACATTTAGACTATCTTGGCCATGTGCCCCCTCCCCTACTTTGCTGTGAGGTAGGATTCCTTTCTTATAGAGTG
>VXBW01006776.1:62401-83427 GCA_013400375.1 Thinocorus orbignyianus
CTTCCGTCAGGACTTCATGGGAATTACGCTGGTCTCTGGAGCTAATGATAACTCTTTATGAATGCTGATCTTTACACAGATTTCAACTTTACTTTTCCTTTTTTTAACAACAGAATTGTGTGACGCCATTGATTTCTGATTTAAATGCAGGTTATATTTTAGCAGAGTTCTCTGTTAGTCTCCTGGTTTTGTACATCTTTTTGAACCAGTTTTTTGCTTTAACCTCCTTGATCCTTTATACGGAGGGTGTTTGAAATCTCTTTTTATTGTATTTACTCCAAATGACTCTTCCCCTGTATTTAGGCCCCCTCTCTTACTTTGCTGTGAGGTAGGGATTCCTTTCTTACAGAGAGATTGCTCCTGGGCTTTCTGTGAAAGTCTAGGGGCTGCATGTCTGCAGATATATTGTGTCAGTTACATTACCTGGAGTGAGGACTACTTGTAAGTAAAAAAAAAAAAATATTGAAAATATTTATAAGAGATAAGCTACTACTTTATCTGCAGAGCCTGGCCCTGGCCTGGGTTGATCTTATTTTTTAAAAGTACAAGTCTAATGACACTGTTTATATGTAGAAGGATACGGTAATTTTAAGCTGTACTCACTGAAGCCCAGGGATGGATTCCCCAGGGGTATTGCCCATCAAACCTAAACTGCAGGAGTCCTGTGGAACTGCAGGGCTTCTCAAAAGTGCATTTGTATTTGAACTGTAGTTTTCAGCAGTGCCAGGAGCAAAAAAAATTGATCACCTGTTCCTTCCCTCTCAGTCCCAGGTATCAGCTTGCACAACTGGGATAAGAGTGGGCTGTTGTGCAGCGTGGCTGTTGCGGGGTGATGTTAACATTGAGGGCCTGCAGAGGTGCCGAGATGAAACAGGGTCTAGGGACATGAATGTTCTTGTCATTCAAAATTAACCCAATCCATCCATGTTCCAGATGAGCCGAGGTTCCTAGTGTGCTGCCACAGTAGCTTGTGGGTTCTTTGTGAACTGCATAAAGCCCAGGACCTTTTTTGTCCCAGGCTGTGGAAGCTTTTCCTATTTTAGCTCTTCTGGTTGCCCATCTCTTAATAAGCTGATGGAACAAACCCTCTTTTTCTCAAAGATGAATGAGTGTGTTCCCAACTTAACTAACGTGAGCTTGAAGCTTTCCACGTAGCAAGGTGTCTTGGCTCACATTGTTCTACCATCTGCTGTCATCCTGCTTGCTGTAGGAGAGGCTCAGTCTTTCCCCAAATCCCCTGCTGTCTTCTGCGTTCAGACTCCCTCGAACTTCATGGTTGACTGCGTGGGGAGAATACATCCAACGCCCTTTAGGTCCAGCCATGAAGAACATTCCATGGTGATGGTCCTACCTAAAACTCAGCTAAAATGCAGGACTCTAGGGGTGCTCCTCATAGCCTTTTAGCAGGCACCTCACTCTCAGCTTCTTACTAAGGCCTCTGTCCTGCTGGGATGAATGTCTTTCCCCTGCCCCTCTCACTCGTGGGGTAGAGAGTGCCTGTAGCTCGGTGCTTTGGTTCCACATGGGCAGCTGGCTCAAGCTGAGAGGAAGGACAAAGCTGGGGACATGCTCTGTTCTCCTGCCTTTGCTGGAGGTGGCAACCACCACTGTAGAGTAGCTCCAGTCATTCATGCAGTTCCTGCCAGGCTGCCTAAAGCGTCCTTGTGGTCCTTCTCGTCTTTGTACTCCATATCTTCATCAGTAACGCCAAGCAGTGAACCTCAGGCTTGCTTTCCAGTTGGTAGTGGAGACCTGGATGGAAATCCTGCAAGGAATGCAGTTCCCTCCCATCCAGTGGAAATCCTGGCAAGAGAAGAGCTCTCCTAGATGTGCACTTGTCCCTGAAGTGTAGTTTACTCTCACTGAGCACCGAAATGGGTGCTTCACAAACAGACCTTGCAGCGTTTCATAGTTCTCCTTCCCTTGTTGCTTAAAACCGAATCAGGTCGCAGTGCCGTGTGGGGATATTCAGGCCTTTCTCTGAAAAGGGGCAAATTTAATGTGAAGTAATGAAGGAGCTCTCAAATTTTATTTAGAGTTGTTAATTGTTTTAGAAGATGTTGTAATCGTGCCTGTGTCTTGTGAGGGCAACATACTGCTTTGGTTATTTTAGGAATTTGGGAAAGTGGAAGCATACAGAGAGAAACAAGCCTTGGTGAGGTATGGCAAGGTGTGTGTTTCTAGGATTACTCCTCCAGCTGCTTTGTAAGATCACTCTGTCGCAGGGAACATGTTCTGCTTGTTTGGGTTTTTTTTATTTTATTTGTGCTTGGTTTGGTTTGAGGCACTGCTTTTTGTTGTTTTGAAGGGACTAGACTCTTGAGGCTGCTTGAGCGTCCTCTGGTTCTGTTGAAACGACAGTTACTGGTTGGGCACTTCATGGCACCGGTGCCAAGGAAAATCCCCTGGTCTGGAAATCCTAGCCCTGATATTGATCTATTAATTAAAGCATATTCCAGGTCTGGGTGAGGGGGCAACAAGGGTGTTTGTATGGACTAAGCTTCAGCCCCCAAACGTGGAGGCTGATCTTTGTGCAGTCTCCACGTTACTGAAGAGGCACCCCTGGAAAACGTCCCTCTCCACTGACTCTGATCTCCCAAGTACCTCAAAGTACCTCCTAAAAGCCTGATAGTGTGACTGTCCTTTTCCTCCTTTTTTAGTCTGCTTACGAAGCTTTGGGCAATTCTCAAAATAATCTGGACAATGATGCAAAATTCCTCAAGTCTCACATGCATCCTGCTTTCAGGGTGCTTTCTTGCAAAGATAACTTCCCGTGGGGAGGGAGCCATCCTTGATGCTGCATGAAAATCCCCCTCCCTCAAAATGGAAACAAAATAGAGAGTGCTGCAAGCACACAAATGAATTGGGCCAGAGGGAACTTAGTTTCAGTCCAGTTTCAGTGGTTTTAAAGGCTTGTAGTGACACAGATGTTAAGTTTCAGAATATTTTGTGGTTGGTTGATGTTTCTTAAGGATTTCCCTTCCTTCCTCTTTCCTGCCCTCCTGAATGGTCTGTTTGGGTTTGCCTACTGGCCCCCAAATCACCCCAATCCTTACTGTAGCAATATTGTACTTGCAGAGGTGACCTCTGCCAGTCAGAAATGGGTGTTCTGACTTTGGGTCAAGCCATGCTTGAGACCTTCAATTTGCTTTATTTTAGACTGGGTAGACCTTTGAGGCTGGCTCAGACTGTAGAACTGGGCAGGTGCCCTTGTACATGTCTGGCTGATGGGATTACACCTTAACAGTCTGTTCCTGGAGGGAGGGGGAACAGACTCTGGTTGATCTTGCAATAGGCACTCGAAGGATAAAAAAGAACTTTAATCATTCCTTCAGACCTTCAGACTTTTCTTCCTGCTATTGACTTTTCAGCTGTGTGGGATCTGCTGATTTTGTGCTGCTGGTGAGTGTGGGAAGCAGTTAATTTTACCACTCTTTTCAGTAGACCTGATAATTTGGGTATCTCTGGGTATTGCATTTTCGGTAATCATAATCACGGGTAATCAAACTCATGACTTAATTATAGGTTCACTAATACCCAGCTCGTAGGTACTTGGTAGCAATCCCTCAGTTAATAATTGGGTGTTCTGTGATGGACATTCCCGAGGCAGCAGAAGCTGCGTTGCAGCGTCGGCTGGAGCAAAGGTGCGAGGGTGGTGCTCACCCTTTCCACCAAACACCTTATTCCTGGTAATTCCTCCAGCCTTCTCCCTCGTACAGGGAGGATTCCTAGCGCTCTCTCCGGGTGCTTTCTGGGATTGTGGTAAAGAAATTAGTCCATTTGTTTGGTTCCCTCATCAGTGCTGCTGGTGTTAGTCCAAGGTGAGTTAATTACCAAAGAATAGTTAACAGGTGTTTGTTCCTAGTCTCATTTGTTCATTTTCCATGTTAGATCCCTTTTTAAGATTAATTTGCAAGAGTGCCCAGTGATCTTACTGGACGTAGTCTGTCCACAGAGTTTACATTCACATTGTGGGGATATATTTGCTGCCTCCATTTCTGGTCTTTGGCAGCTTTTTGTATCTTAAGGATTAAGATACTTGTGTATTAGTTACTCTTCTCCAAAATTTCATCCTCTTTCTTAACTTGTGTATTTGCTTTGTATATAGTTTGCAGCTGCAGAGTTAACAGATTAAAGTTATGATCCAGCTATGTCAAGTGGTGGTTTAGTGTCTTGATTTCTGCCCCTCGGCTGAGGGGCACTTCCTGACCTTGTGATCTAACGCCCCTCACCCTGTGCGGATGTGAAATAAACCAGGCTTGCCTACACCCTCTGCAGAGGTCACCTGTTTTGTTGGTTTGCCAGAAACCAAGAAGAGATTTGCTGTCAGCTGCTGCATCTCGGCAGAGCAGCAGCATCTTCCAGTAGCCAGGTGGGAGCTCCGAGATCCGCTTGTTGGTGGTCCGGTATCCTTATTATCCATAAACCTGCTTTTCCAAGGTGTCTGAGGGGTTCTTAGTTACCTTCTGTCACAATTGCTGCTATGGTTAAATTACCAAACCAGGGTCCTGTTGCAGAGCTGTGTGTGATGCAGGCAGGGACAATCCTCTGGCTGAGCCCTGGACCGCCCCCCGCCAGCTGGCCACACGCTCTCTAGCCTGAAGCCAAGGGAAAATCCCTGTGTAAGCTGCTGGCTGCCCCGTGGCCAGAGCTCACGGTGTGACTGCAACTGAAAATGCATCTCTGAGTATCGCAGTGCCTTCAGTAACTTGTTTGAAAGTCTTTGAAGCACAGACACCAGGAATTCGTCCACGTGGCAAAGAAGAGAGAGCTGAAAGGACAATAGAGTCACGTCCTGTCTGAAGGTGTCTTCTGCGTCTGCTCTCCTGTGTCCCTGCAAGCGGGTACTCTGGTGTGTGGTGAGGGTGGGCAAGGGGGGTACGAGAGACAAGCTGGAAGCCCAACAGCATTTGGTCTTGCTCTCAGGACTCCTGAGGAATTTAAAAACACAGAGGGGATATTTGTTCATTGCTCAGGAGGTACCTGTGAAAGGGCTTAAATCAGAAACACTTTCAGAGGGATCAGGTGGATATCCTTGTCATTCTTTTTTTTTCTCCATGTTAATTTCCAAGGATTTAAATTAGAAATTATTTTTTTGCTTGTAATGCTGCGTTTCTTTATCAAAAGCATGGGGTACTTGGCTAATGAAAAGAAAGCTTTTGACAGAAAGAAATCTTCCCAATGGAAAATCAAGTACCATTTTCTAGTATCCTCTTGGGAATGGTATGGTCTAAGGAGGTGCACGCAGATCTCAGGCAGGGTGCCAGGGCTGGCAGCGTTGGGGAAGTGTGGGCTGCCTGACCATTTCTGTACCCAAAAAGTCACCAAGTAAAACCCTTGACTGTACGTAGGTTCTGGTCATTAGACTGAAAGTGTAAGAACCCTCGCAGCACAGTGTGATGTCTCTGTTGTCCTAGATGTTGATTCTTTGACCTCAGAAAAGAAGTCTAGGAGCCAACATGTTGTTTTTCCCAGGAACCGCTTTTTTAGATTCCCTTATTAAAAGGGAAAGTTCAGGTGCTGAATTTTAAAATCTCATTAAACTTGTACTTTTTATTTGCCCATTCACCTGGTCTCCTTTCCTTTTCAAGGCCTCCCGCAGTCTCAGGGTTTATAAATCACTACGACTCATCCAAATAACACCTAAACGGACCAACCAGAGGTTAACGTGCCTTCCTCTTCTGGTACCTTGATCTTTGTGAAATTTTCTCACAAACTCGTCACTGTCTTAGGGCTGGGTACATGCATCGTCTTTTTCTAAGATGTACATGTTAAAAGTTGCAGCAGGTTTGTGCTGTTACCTCCTGACTTGTTCCATTTGTTTTAGGAGGTGGTGTAGACACAAATCCATGTGCTGGTTTGTCCCGGGAGGGGTCCTTACCTGTGACATCTGTCAGTGCTTGCTGCTCTGTTACTGTGTAGACAAATGCTGGATCTTCCCCGTTGCCTACAATGTACTTATATACGATGCACAAACTACACAAGGTCCTTTAAAATGTACAGTGGTCACAACTTGTTGCCTGAGGGTAGGATGTCCTACAGTGAACTGGTTTTGATGTTGGGTGTTTTTTCCAGATATACTTGATAAGATCCAAAGTCTTGGGAAAAAAAGAAAGAAAACAAGAAACTAATCAGGACTTGCTGATATTTGTTGGCTTTTCTTCTAAATCCAGGGTCTGATATTAGGTAACAACTCTTGCAGTTCCTCCCATTTAACAGAGCCTTTCTCAGCTTGCTGTTTCTGTTGTGAGCTGTGTCGGGAACAGTGCTGGATCCTGAACTGTCACAGGAGCTGTTGAGTGAAGCACTAACAGCTCTCTTCACATGTTACAGTGCACATTTTTAAGGGTAAGGTAAAACTGTTCAAAATTGCTGGTGCAGCTCGCAAATGGAGCAGTGGGAAACTGCAGATAATACGCAAAACCATCCTGCCTGTCTGCACACAGGGCTCCGTGTTCAGAGTTACCTTCTAAATTGTTTCTCCTCTGAAAAGTGATATTTTTTTAAAAAAATTTTTTCCTGATGCAAAGACATTACACCTTTGGCTTTGTTTTCTGAATCGACATCCCTTGGTTCTCAAACTCAAGCTGACATGCAGAGCTTGGGCTGAGTTTCCATCTCTTACACAGCGAGCAGAGGATGGTGTGATGGACACAAGGTGTCCCTTCCCAGCTGTAAGGTTAATTTGACCGTAAGAGCATGGGAACAGGAACACTTCTTCGTTTGCTGTGGCCTTCAGTGGGCACGTATCTAAGCACAGCACTGCATTCTGTTGGTCCATGAGGCTACCCTTGCTTTTAGAATCAGCACGATTAGTCATCAGCATGTTGACATTAATACATGGTCAAGGAGCTCTGGTGCGTGTGTGTTTCCTGTGCTAACTCTAGCTGTTCTCTCTGTACCCCAGTACAGACATAATCTAGAGTTCTCTTCATAGTTCTTGCTAACACTAGAGTTTCTGCAAATTCAGTAACGTACTGTTTCTATCACGGTCACTTTTCAGAGTAGAACAGATTGGTTTAACTTAGTTTTGTCATCTTTAGCACCTTCCTCTGCTCCCGTTTCTTCCTAGTTCTCCTTTAACAATCAGTTCAAAGCTGTCTGCCGTGTCTGACAAGCATCGAGTCATAATAAAAAGAAAACCTGTAGCCCTTCGTAGAGAGATCACTGCTTTTGCTGTGAACTTGAGCGGCTGGCTGGCTGCCTCAGAAGTGGGGACTCCGTTTCTGTGCAGTCTGCAGGAGCTGAAATGCTTTCACATCCAAGCTGTGCAGTGGATGTCGGCAGGCCAGGCGGTGGAGGTGCCCTGCGCCTGCACCCAGTGAGTTTGTTCAACTGATTTTAGTCAACCAGAGAAGCTACTACTCTGGCTACTACTCAGTGTCATAACTGAAGATTTCATCGAGGGCCAAAACAGGAGGGTGCATCACTGATTCCCTGACAGCTTGATCCTGTTAAAGGCTTTCTCTACAGACTTTTTTTTCCCCCCTTTTGCAGATTTGCTGGATTATGAAAAAATCATGCTATGGCAGGGGTGTGAGCTAAACTCTAACTCTGTGCTCGAAAGGCAAAAGTTACTCTGATGGGCTTTGTCCAGCAGCAGTGGCAAAAGCCGGCTTCACTCAGAGGTGAGCTGGTGATGCAGTATTGGAGCAATGGAAGCCTTGAGGGTCTGCTCCATCATGCCACGTGTTTCTGCGGCTGCAGATTGCTTCTAGAGCTCACGAAACTGCAGCTCACCCCTCTTCAGATGAGATGTGAAGATGGCATGGGGAAGAACCAGCTTCCTTATGGGTCACTCAAGGTTACCGATGCACTTCTGTTGTCATGACTGAGGATGGCTTGTGTGCTTTTCACTGCCACCAGCCACCTCCACCTTCCTTCCCGATGGAGTGAAGGGGCCTTCTCTGCAGCACCCTCCACTGGGCTGGTTGTTGAGTCAGCACGAGCTGATACCTGCAGAAGTAGAACAGGCCAGCCGGGACTTTCAGCTTCAATTGGCTGCTCTGGGCTTCTCCCTCAGTGCCGGTGTGATAGTGGGACCATGACAAAAGTAGTGGGATAAGTAACTTCTGATGGGCTCTGTTGTTCTTCTTCAAAACGCTGTGTCCCTGTTCTCAGCCTGTCGTCCTGGCCTCGCTGCCATCATCCCACACTCTGTCGTTGAGGACTCGAGCAAGTTCCCCATCCTCTCACGCTGTACTACTGCAGGTACCAGTTCTGCAGAGCCCCAGGGGCATCAGTTTAAGCCCTGCTGCAGTTTGCTGGCTCAGGCAGCAGCTTTCTGATGCGGGGCCTTGCTCACAGCCTCCCTGTTAGTTAGACTCAGCCCTGGATACCCCTCTTCTGGTTTCCCCCTTTTGATCTCAAAGGCTTCGCTCCAAACTCATTCCTGCCCCATGGAGGAGCTGGTTCCTGTACTGCTGGCTGATTAAATTCAGTGGCTTTTATTTTTCTGGTCACTTATTCTGGGGTTCACTGCCTACGTACAAAATCCTGCAGACTTTCTCAGCTCTCCTGAATGTTGCAGAGGGTCCCACCCTGTGAGGCATCAGAGCTATTTGTCTACTTCCAAAGTGCACAGAAACAAGAATCTCTCACACAAACAAGTTTTAGGGAGGAAAAGCAGCTGCACACACACAAGCGGAAGGGTATCTCTGGGTGGAACAGGTGAGGGAGCAGTTTAAGAATTTTAAATAGAGGAATAGTAACTGAGTTTTTTCATTTCTGCTTTTAAAACTGCTTTAACAGGAGGTTTGCCTGTGTTGTAAGCCACAGAAGGTTGCAGTGTAAACTGGGGGTTTCTATTCATCAATGAAAAATGTGCCTCTCAACTATAATGCAAAAGTCAGTCTCTGTTTCTCTCCGTTTGCGAGGGAAGACGTTTAACTGAAGACTGATTTAATGTACTTCTTGTTCTTACATGTAATCATCCACACAACAGTCTTTGCTGGTCTTTCCCACGCACCATACAGCGCTACCCCTGTGTACAAAGCAGAGCAAGGACTGCATTGAGCCGTGGAACCTGCTGAACTTCCTTGGTCTGAGAGAGAGGGACTGGAGAGAAGAGTCCAGGTTCCATGTGTTTTACACACAACTTCAAAGCAATGCAGCTACTCTCTCAGATCAGTGCCACTCCCTACCTTTCCCTCCACTGAGATGGGAATTTAAAAGTAAACCCAGCAATACGTGATCCAGTTGGAACACGGGGTTCTTGAAATTTGAGGATTGAGATGTCTTTGGCTTGTGGAAGAACTCGGTGTGGGTGCAAGAGCCTGGATCTCGGGTTACAGCTCTTCCGCCAGCTTGCTAAATGCAGTCAGCTACTCCAGGTTCTTCTGCAGAAGGCTGTGGTGGAAAAGCTGGGAAGGTGTAGGCTGGAACTGATCATTTTAGGTCATCTGCGTGTTGCTTGATTACATGGACAATATAACAGTGATTATTTTTTATTATTTTACAGATTGCTTCTGTATGTCAGTCACAAACAACTCTTAATTTCCCTTTTAGAGGAAAATTGTTACGAGATGCATTTCCAGATCAAATTAAGAGCCTGATTTTTCCATCTTGCATTAACCGAGTTACTGTGTTCACATGCCAGGAAGATGTTGCTCTTTGACAAAGCATGTTGGTGTGTGTGGCGATGACCCATGCACCTTTTAAATACCTAGGTCTGTACATCCTCACCTGAGCATCATTAACCATGCTGTAGTCTGACAAATGGATCTTTTACTACTGCCCTCGTATAGATAATTGTAATTAACTGCAGTTTGGATTTTTTTTTCCACTACTTGAAGTTGTGTGATCTGAAAACTGGTGAACAAAAAGTATTTGTGCATCATACTATTGGTATCTCTAAATAAAATGTATTTGTATAGTGTGTTGGCTTCGCTCAATGGTTTCCTTTATTTGCTAATTATCCCACTGCAAGTGAACCCAGCGCAGTTAGACAGCAAGTGGGCTTGGGTTTCTCCTCCCAAACAGTCCAGCCTCTGTGTTGATATGACTGAGTTAAAAGAAAGAAAGACAACTACTGGTTTTCCTTCACCAATGAGAGGATTGAACATAGAACCATCGAATGGTTCGGGTTGGAAGGGACCTTAAAGATCATCTCCTTCCAGGCCCCCTGCCATGGGCAGGGACACTTCCCACTCGACCAGATTGCTCAAAGCCCCATCCAGCCTGGCCTTGAATATTTCCAGGGATGGGGCCTCCACAACTTCTCTGGCCAACCTGTTCCAGTGCCTCACCACCCTCACAGGAAAGAATTACTTCCTTATATCTGATCTAAGTCTCCCCTCTTTCAGTTTAAAACCCTTTCCCCTTGTCCTGTTGGCATACTCCCTGATAAAGAGTCCCGCCCCATCTGTCCTGTAGCCCTCTCCAGATACTGAAAGGCTTCTATAAGGTCTCCTTGGAGCTTTCTCTTCTCCAGGCTGAACAACCTAAACTCTCTTGGCCTGTCCTCACAGGAGAGGTGCTCCAGCCCTCTGACCATCTGTGTGGCCCTCTGCTGGACACGTTCCAACAGGTCCATGTCCTACTTATGCTTGGGTCCTAAAGCTGAACTGCAATACTCCAGGTGGGGTCACACCAGAGCAGAGTAGAGCAGTAGAATGACCTTCATTGACCTGATCACACTTCTTTTCATGCAGCCCAGGATGTGGCTGCTTTCTGGGCTGTCAGTGCACATTGCCAGCTCATGTTTAGCTTCTCATCCACCAATACCCCTGAGTCCTTCTCCTCAAGGTTGCTCTCAACCCATTCTCCACCCAGCCTGTATTTCTGCCTCGAATTGTCCGGATGCGTGTGCAGGACTTTGCACTTGGCCTGGTTAAACTTCATGAGGCTGGCACAGGCCTACCTCTCAAACCTGTCTAGGTCCCTCTGGATGCTATCCCTTCCCTCCAGCGTGTCAGCCTCACCACACAGCTTGGTGTCATGAGCAAGCTTGCCAAGGGTGTGCTCTGAGTGCATGGTCTGTGTCTCTGACAAAGATGTGAAATAGTCCCAGAGCTGACGCCCGAGGAACACGACTTGTCACTGGCTTCTACTTGGACACTGAGCCATTGACCACAAGTCTTTCAGTGCAGCCACCTGGCCAATTCCTTATCCACTGAGTGGCCCATCCATCAAATCTGTGACTTTCCAATTTAGAGACCAGGGTATCATGTGGAACATGATATTCCTTGGTATCCTGATGGCAGGTTCTCAACTTATTCCTGTTTTTCAGAGCTTAAACATCACTCTTGTTTTCCACGGGGCTGCAGTAACACTTGCTGCTTCTGTAAGAAATGTATTTAAGTTGGGATTCATTCTATCTGGGCTGGGACTGTTACATTCTGTGAAGCAGCTCCTTCCCATTTTCTTCTGGTACCTCATTTGTGCTGAGGCAAAAGTTCCCTTTGACCCACTTTATCTTCCTAAGGAAATACCTCTAAGAAGTGTTGGACAGTACAGATTCCTATAGGTAGGCAGGTATAGAACTAAAGGTTCTCAGAAAAACCTTATGTACAGAGGAGTTGAGTGCACCATCAGCAAGCTTGCGGATGATGCCAAGCTGTGTGGTGTTGTCAATACATCAGAAGGACGGGATGTCATCCAGACGGACCTGGACAGGCTGGAGGGGTGGGCCCAGGTGAACCTCATGTTCTGCACCTGGGCTGGAACAATCCTGGCTGTCATTACAGACCAGGAGATGAGTTATTAGAAAGCAGCCCTGAGGGAAGGGACTTGGGGGTGCTGATGGACGAGAGGCTGGACATGAGCAGGCAGGGTGCACTTGCAGCCCAAGAGGCCAATCACATCCTGGGCTGCATCAAAGGATGTGTTGCCAGCAGATCCAGAGAGGGGATTCTGCCACTTTGCTCTGGTGAGATCCCACCTGGAGTCCTGCGTGCAGGGCTGGAGCCCTCAATATAGGGAGGATGTGGACCTGAAGGAGCAAGTTCAGAGGAGGGCCATGAAACTGATCAGTGGGCTGGAGCACCTCTGCTACGAAGACAGGCTGAGGGAGCTGGGGTTGTTCAGCCTGGAGAAGAGGAGGCTCCAGGGAGACCTGATAGCAGCCTCTCAGTACCTGAAGGGGTCCTACAGGAAGGCTGGGGAGGGTCTGTTTACAAAAGTCTGCAGTGACAGGACGAGGGGTAATGGTTTTGAGTTGGAGAGAAGCAGATTTGTATCTGGNTATATCTGGAGATATTCAAGGTGAGGCTCGATGAGGCCCTGGGCAAGCTGGTCTAGCTGGGGGTATCCCTGCTGACTGTGAGGAAGTCGGACTAGATGGCCTTTGGAGGTCCCTTACAGCCTGGACCATTCTATGATTCTATCAAAACTGTGTCTGTAGCTCTAGTTCTTCCACCATATTTTCATTGCACAGGAGAAAGAAGATCAGTACTGCTGTCCTATTTTCCTGTCTCTTTTTCCCCTTCTAGAATTGGGAAGGTTATTTTTTGGTGAGCAGGAACGGCCTTGAGAGATCTAAGCTTTATGTCAGAGGTTAAAATCATGTGCCTAAAAGCATCACCCACATCCCCATCTTCTTCACATGTTGCCTCGCCCTGAGGTGTCAGTTTCCACAATCATGGACAAACTGCAGCTTTGCAGGCAAGCTGTGGGAGACCATGTCTCCAGCTGCACCATCTCTGCTCCCTGTAGTACTGCAGTGGGTGTTCCTGATGCTTGTGGATGCCAGAAGAGGAGAGTCTATACAGCAAGTGAACACTATACTGTCATCCTACTGAGCCTTATACCAAAACTGTGTGAGAGATGCAAAAAAAATTAAAATAAAATAAAAAAGCCCTGGCCCTGGAGACATGCAGGAGATGATGGGTTAGCTGCACGGTGGGGTTGAAGCTAGAAGTCAGCAGCAACGATACAGCCTGTGGCTTCTGTCTTGCATGCTGTCAAAGACACGTATTTGAGTTTTTGCCAACCCTTTGGTGTGGAAGCTGAAGCAGAAATGCTCATGAGCTGTGCTCTCTTTCTAGATGTCCAGACTTGCTGCTGCTCCTCCCTATCACAGAACAGGTCCTCTGCCAGGCTGATGGCTCTGTTTCCATCCCTAAGCCTCATAAGAAAGTAAGAGGAGGGGGAAGGACAGTTGCTTTAAAGGGCTCTGTAATGAGGGTTCCTCACTCTCCAACTGCATCGGATGCTCCATTGCATACAGCATCCAGACGGTGTGTGGATGCCGACATGCAGTACCAAGAAGGACTGGGGATGGTTGAGGACATCAGGAGGTACTGAGACAGTCAGTACTCACCGAGCTCCTCCTAGGTTTGTGTCTGGCTCAAATCTCAGCAATAACAATTCCAGATGAGATCCATTGCACTCCTTGGCCTGGAGCCTGCAGCAGGTCTACCCTGCAATCGACTGTGCTTTTACTGTACACTACAAACACGGTGGCAGCGCACGTTGTCCCTTTCAACACTCAATCTGCTGCCTGTCCCCAGCTCCCAGCCCAGCTGCTGCAGGTTTGCTTGGCTGTCATCGCTTCCCTTCTTGGGTGTATTTTGTTTCTGATCTGTGTGACTTGGGATCTCAGCTCTGGCCAGCTGGTGGCACCGCTGCTGCGGAATGAGGAAGCCAAAGCCAGACAGCACGGTGGGAATAGGCTCTTCCTAGTCATAGCTCTGCTGATCCTGCCTGCTTCTGAACGGAGGATCAGAAGACTCTTTTCCAGGGCAAAGTGTTTTCAAGATACGGTAAATGGATTAATAAATTAAGACGTGCCAAGAATGCTTGAACTGTTCTTTGGGCAAGGACAGCCAGTGCACAGTGTATTAGAAAGCAAGAACTTCTGTGCTTTGTCTCCCAACTTCCTTGATCCCGTCCCAGGCCTCCTGGTGTGGCAGAACAAATGTTGGGATGGCTTCAGCCCCCTGCCAGGCTCAAGAGAACCACTGGCTCATGTGACATGGACTTGCCTGTCACCTTTCTTTCTCAATTCGCTAACACACTCCAGGAGTAAGAAAAGGTCAGAGAGGTCAAGTCACATGCCAGAATGCTGGGTTCCCCCACTCCATCAATGACAGAAGGGCTGAGGTTGAAAGGGACCTTCAGAGATCACCTCCTCCAACCCCCTATTCAAAGCAGAGCCAACCAGCACAAGCTGCCGAGGACAATGTCCAGTCAGGTTTTTAGTAACTCCAAGGACAGAGACTCCACAGCTTGTGTCTGTGTTTGACCTCACTCACATTAATAAAAAGTTTTGTTGAAATGGAATTTTCTGTTTGCCTATTTGTGCGTTGTCATTAGGCACCACTGAGAATTCTGGAGTCATCTTCCTTAGTCACTGCCATGAGGTGAGGGACTGATAAGATCCCCGAGCCTCCTCTTCTCCAGTCCAAACAATCCCAGCTCTCTCAGTCTGTACCTGTATATCATGCACTTCAGTCGCTTCATCATCTCTAACACCTTTCCCTGGACTTCCTCCAGTATGTCCATTTCTGTCTTGTATTGTTGAGCCCAGAAGTGGACACAACACCCTGGATGTGTCTCATCAGTCCTGAACTAGCGAGAGGAGGTGAAAGACCACCCCCCTGGATCTGCTGGCAGCACTCTTCCTAATGCAGCCCAGGAAGGCCTTTGATACAAGGGCACATGGTTCATGTTCCACTTGTCCACCATGTCCACCAAGACTTCCAGATCCTTCTCTGACAAGTTGTTTTGCAGATGTTTGGACCCAGCCCACAACTGGTGTATTGGGTTATTCCTCCCCAAGTGCACAACTTCACATTTCATGAAGCTCATGAGATTCCTGTTGGCCCATTTCTCCAGTCTATTGAGGTCCCTCTGAATGGCACGACAACCTCCAATCTGATGCGTCAGTCACATCTCCCAGTTCTGTGCCATCTGTGACCTTGTTGAAGCTACACTCTGTCCTGCTGTTCTAGTCACTAGTGAAGATACTCAACAGTATTGGCCCCAGGACCTAGGGTACACCACCAGTGATGGGCCTCCAGTTGGACCTTGTGCCACTGACCGCAACCCCCTGAACCCAGCAGTTCTGCCAGTTTTCAGTCTGCCTCGCTCTCCACATTCCTAGTCTTCATCCATTTGTCTACAAGGGTGCTACAGGGAACACTGTTGAGAGCTCTGCTGAAGTCCAAGCGAACAACATCCTCTTCTCCCCTCATCTACCAAGGCAGTCATTTTGTAGTCATTTTATAGAAGGTGATCAGGTTGGTCAGGCATGACTTCCCTGGTGTAAATCCACACTGATTACTCCCAGTTACCTTCCTGTCCTCAATATGTTTGGAAAAGGCTTTCAGTTTTATTTGCTCCATCACCTTGCAGGGGTTGAGGGGAGGATGTCCAGCCTGTAGTTCACCAGGGTCTCTCAAGCTCACTGATTCGTTCCTGCCGTTGCCAGTTGCTGGACCAAAAAGTGGCCCTTTTATAATTTAAAGCAGATGACTGACATCTAACCAGAGCTGGCAAACATCCTTGGACATGCTATCCAAAACATTCTCCTAAAATCTATCATGGGATAAAAATGCTTGTAATTTATCCTGAGGTGACGTTTGGAGGAAAACAGCAAATGGTGCAACATCCAGCTTCCACTTTACAACAAACACTGTAAGTTTATTAACAACCAAATACAGGAACATTTATACTATCTGGAGTAAGGGAGGGTTACGGTTCCACTCGACTCATTACAATCCAGCTAACAAAGGAAGATGCTCTGTAAGCAGCGGAAAAGGTACCATGCAAGGATGTTTAAAAGTCTCTAGCAGGGCATGAGGGCCCAGTAACTGAATTAGCTTTGCATTTGTGGGACACTGCAGCTGAGCTAATCAGCCATCCCAGAATGAACGACCTTGGCATGTAAACAACTGGTGTCTCTGGTTGATAAACCTGCTGCCTGTAGCTTAAATTAGAAAAGGAACAGATAAAGCAAATTCTGCTACATTTAGTCTGGTATAAAGTGGTATAAGCTATACCAGCAGGAGGATTTTTTTTGCTTCCAAGAACTTTCAACCTCTTAAAGAGCAATTCCTAGCAGTCACATTTGTCCATCAGTAGACAGTTCTAAAAGCACTGACAGAGTATTATAGAAGTGTTGCAGAAATACCTGTTTCATTAAGAACTAGGATGCTCTAGTAGTGTCATGCTGAGACATGAGAAATAGCTGGTTGTTAGCTTATTGACTGACTACTGTGGAGTTACATTTGACAGTCAGAAATGGTTTTCAATCACCATCCCTAAGGTGTTTACACCCAAGAGCTCACTGAAGTGTAGAATGGTTTGGGTCAGAAGGGATCTTCAGGTTGGAAGGGACCTTCAGTGATCATCTAGTCCAACTCCAGTGCCCAAGTTCTTTAACAGCTGGCCAGGGAAACTTCTGGGTGCATGGAGATAATTTTAGTCATTGGAAATTTTAAGAGGCTGGAAGGATGCCACTGTTCGAGCAGGGTGCAGGGGGTGATGAGATACCTGCAGACTATTTCAACTAGCTTTAACAAGGCCAAGTGCCAGGTCCTGCACTTGGGCCAAACAACCCCATGCATCACCACAGGCTTGGGGACGTGTGGCTGGAGAGCTGCCTGGCAGAAAAGGACCTGGGGGTTCTGACTGACAAGCAGCTGAATATGAGACAGCAGTGTGCCCAGGAGGCCAAGAAGGCCAATGGCATACTGACTTGTGCACGAAATAGGGTGACCAGCAGAAGTAGGGAGGTGATTGTCCCCCTATACTCAGCACTGGTGAGGCCACACCTTGAGTATTGTGTTCATTTCTGGGCACCACAATACAAGAGAGATATCGAGGTGCTGGAGTGAGTGCAGAGGAGGGCAACGAAGCTGGTGAAGGGCCTAGAAAACAAATCACACAAAGAGCGGTTGAAAGAGCTGGGAGTGTTTAGTCTGAGGAAGAGGAGGCTGAGGGGAGACCTCATCACTCTCTACAACTATTTGAAAGGACATTGTAGAGAGGTTGGTGCTGGTCTCTTCTCACAGGTAATTAGCAATAGAACAAGAGGGAATGGTTTCAAGCTGAAACAGGGTGGGTTTAGTCTGAACATTAGGAAGGAATTTTTCACAGAAAGAGTGGTCAGACACTAGAACAGGCTGCCCAGGGAGGTGGTTGAGTCACCATTTCTGAATATGTTTAAGAGTCTTTTAGATGTGGTGTTGGGGGATCTTGTGTAGGGGAGAACTTTGTAGAGTGGGGTTGATGGTTGGACTCGATGATCCCAAGGGTCTTTTCCAACCTGAACGATGCTGTGATTCTAGACTTTTCTTGATGTCACTGGCAAAATAGTGGACAACTGACAAGAGACTTGATTAACACAAAATACAAGGCTAGATATACAGTCAATGCTAGGCAACAAGGTTGTGTGGAAAATAACTCTATTTCACAGAAGCTTGTTTAATTCTTAGAAATTGTTTGGCTGATAAAGGTAACAGTGGGCACATCACAGAACTAAATCAGGGAGTATGACAGAACAAACTCAGCACTCACTATTAGCAGAACATGCACTACACAGATTAGCAACTGCCAACATCCTCCCCGAAACAGGTGTTTATAGCGAGGTTCTGCAGGATCAGTATCAGGCTCAGCTGTGTTGATCCATCTCAGCAATCTGGAAATAAGTACAAAGTCAACACAGATAAACTGTTTTGTGAAAAGGGCTGGAGGAATGGAAAATAACAATGGGTGTAAGGTGGTTGTACAGAGCAATTTCAGATTCTGGTCATATGAAAATGCATCACCTTTTTCATACAGCCAAATTACAATGTGAGAAAACTTGGACCAAGAGCTGCAGGGGACACCTACAGAAGAAGGTCTGTCTCCAGGCATGCACCAACTCTAAAGGATGATCAAGGAGTCCAACACAAATTGCCAGGATGATGCCGAGACATGAGGCACTAACGCAGCCTGTGGATGTTAGGAATTTTAATGGCCGGGGCTGTATGAAGGCTAAGCACAATGATATCATTACCCTTCCTGCCTTCAATGCCGTGGAATCAATGAATAGCATCTACACCAGCAGGGCTTGCTGAAGTGGCAGCCCTTTCAAGTGCAAATGTTGCTGAAGCCTTGCCTCTGTGTGCACACTAACACATTGCATCCCATTTCTAGACAGCACCTTTACAAGTTTTATCCCAAGTCTAAGTGCAGCAGCAAGCCCCGGTAGAGCCAAGGGTAACAGCTCTTGAGAGAACCCCCACTTCGCATCCCAAATTTTCAATTGTCCCAGTATAACCAGAAAGAATTCCTAATTCCCTGCAAACTCAACTCAAACCTGAATGTCAAGCTCAGTTTCTTCTCCTGGATGCTCTCCCTTCCAGAGTCTGGGTATAAATAGATTACACTGTCTCTCTGAGGCTACTTGAGTATGTTTTGGAGAAAGGCAGTGCTATTGATGCAGGTGTAAGGCTGTAAGAATAGTCTGCAGAGAAGAACAGTATTTTTATTAGACCAAGGGGTATAACAGGAAAAAAATAGGCACAAAAAAAGATAAATACTTCAGATTAAATGGTGAAAAACTGCTTTGAACTTCAGCTCAGTTGAATTAGTTGTCCAATAAGCCTGAGGGGCAGGGCTGGTAGTGTGGAAAGTAGAAGTGAATGTTAGCAAGAGGGAAGATACATTGCAGCCTGAGCCTGTGAAGAATAGATGTTTGTTTTTTTCTTGACTGTAACACAGTAGAGTGGATTTCTGAACTTCAATGTCCTGCTTTAAGTGACACAGGACTTATTTATCTTCTGATGTTTGGGAAAACTGTACTTTCAGAAGACTCCAGTGTCTGTATTTGTGAAAACAGTTACTTCATAGCCAGTCAGACGCCGTGGGATTCAAGGTCTTGGTGTTTTTGAGCCTTGCCAGGTGCAAGGATGAGGAGAAGGGAGGCCTTGGTGCTTGACTCAAGATGGTCAACAACATTACTTCACACCAAGAACAACACATTAAATATAAACTAAAATGTTTGTGTAGTTTCTTCCTTGAAAGCAGTGGTCAGGAGAACTTCTTGTCCCAGTGAAGGACTCACAAACCCTTCCCTTCCTCCCAAAGCCAGCGTGCTCACAAGGTCTCACATTTGCCATTCCCTGCTGGGAGTGCACAGCTTCCTGCTGGTAGTATGGGCTGAGTATAATTCTTGCATATTTTATATTAGAATCAGGATCAACACTGGTTCTTCAGTATTATTGCTAATTATTCAGTGTTATCTTAGTAAATCTATTTACATTTCAACCCTTGCATTTCTTTGTTTTTCACTGATTCCGTTTCCTGAGTGGGCAGGAGTCATCAGGTGGCAGAATAATTGTCTAATGACAATAAATTGTTTTGGGTTTTGCAAACCGTAATACAGGAATGGGCTGATACTCTTAACACAAGTAGTTTCTCCCTGCTTCCAAATGCCACTGGCAAGTAGAACACTGAAGCACCATAACAGTGGCTTCCAGGATGTGAACTGCAGGCTATCCAAGAAATATGCAGTAGGGGATTGAGAGAAGCAGTCCTGAAGCAAGCTTAGGTGTAGAGTCTGGTGGGATTTGCACCTGCACTGGGTTATTCTTTAGTAGCTGGAAAACTGAAAAGATCGCAAATCCTTTTAAGGGCAGACAGAGGTCCTGACACAGGCAGCAGGCTGAATTTGCCTGCCAGCTCTGGTCAAACCTTTGCTGCATTCAGCATGGGGTCTCCTCTCCACGCCTGACGTACAGAGTATTTGGAGCAAGGGCTGTGTCCCCGAGCCTCCATCAGTTTGTTCTTCCAGTTCTCCTTTGGAAGCCTCAGCAGTGAAAGATGCCATTTTCTCATTTGTATTTGCTGCGTGTACAGCAGAGAGGAGTCTACAGTGCTTTGTCCTGGTATCCTTGTTGAATTTTCTCCTGTTCCAAATGCTCATAGGCTGGATTCCGTGTGATATTCGGAGACACACTCCAGCTGGCACCACACCATCTGACTACAGCATCCCAAGAGCTCTCAGCCTCTGTTGCTGCGTGCTGCACATCAAATACCCATCTTGATTAGCAAAGGATTGCCAAGCCATGATGAAAGAATGCTAATAATACTGATTAAATCTGCACAGATTATGGAGCCGCAGACATGTTTGTCACAAAGTGTGTGAAACTTTGTTTAGAGCTGTAATTAATTTCCTCCCCCCAGTAGTAACAAAACAAAATATCAACAGCTGCCTCAAGAAAAATCAACACTACCTGTGTACTGTTTGGTCTGACTTTCAATTTAGCTCTAAACGACTCTCTATCTTATTGGGAAAAAATGGGAATAGGGAAGTCTTGCTGCATCCAAACAGTAGGAACTGCTGTAGCTCCTACCCATTTATGTAATAAATATCAAGGTCAGCCCAGGACTGAGGCCACTTAAACCTGTCTATGTGGAGCAAACAGAAGCATGAACAACACTCATTAATTTTCAGATACTGCTTAGGGTACAATGAGATTTAACGCCCTCTCTGCTTACGTGGAGAGTATGGAGTTAAGGGACAGAGGATGGGAAAACAGCAGTAAAGGAACTAAGTCCACATAGAAGGTCAAAAAACATGGGATGTATCACTGGAGGCACCAGGGGCTGAAGAGTCTGCTACCTGGCACCCCCCGTTACCTTCACCAGCCCTGCCTGCTCAGCAGAGCACAAAGCAGGAGCCAACTGGAATACCAGGCCTTACAAAGAAGCGATGCCAGAGGGGTACAACTGCTACATTTGGTGCTGTACACAATGGGGAAAACACACAGCATGAAGAGCCTAAAGGGAAAAAGTTCCTTTTGTCTTTCCCCCCCTATTCTATGACTTGCAGTCATAGAATCATAGAACGGTTTGGGTTGGAAGGGACTTTTGAAGGCCATCCAGTTCCAAACCCCCTGCCATGGGCAGGGACACGTCCCACCAGACCAGGTTCCTCAAAGCCTCATCCCGTCTGGCCTTGAACACCTCCAGGGATGGAGCATTCATAACATCTCTGGGCAACCTGTTTACTCCGCGCTTGTGAGACCCGACCTGGAGTACTGTGTCCGCTTCTGGAGTCTTCAACATATGAAGGACATCGCACTGTTGGAACA
>VXBW01006777.1:4209-75678 GCA_013400375.1 Thinocorus orbignyianus
ACAAAAATCAATATTTTAAAATATATTTCATCTTTGTTTTTAAGGTATAAAGATACTACCAGATCTCTTACCAGTGAATGCCTTGGGAGTGACCAGCCGGTGATTTCAGTTGGTATTTCAGATTTTGCATTGGACATTCGCATGCCTGGGGTAACACCTAAGCAGGTGAGAGAAATGCAGTTTTTCTTTTTGCTGCTTACTCATTTTTTTACAGAGTAGGAAAAGAAGGCCTTGCCTACAGTATCACATAAAATGAAAAAAAAAAAAAACCAACGGAGTAACTTTTACAGATATGTGTATGTCCCGAAAAAGCAGGAAACAGAAGTGTAATCTCAAATAAGAGAAAAATATTTTCATCCGATTCATTTTATTTTTTTAAAAGTTAGTTTTGTAAACTGAATTGCTGAAATTTATTAAAACAAGGAGTATGAGTTTTATTTAAGCAAAGTATCTCCAGCTGCTGTAGTAAGTATATACATTTATTTAGAGTTGCAGTTTACACCATATCTCAGGTGGTGCCTCAGTGAATTTGGTTACATTAAATTGAATATTGCTACAACTTCGGCAAGCTGAGAGAAAACATATAAAAAGCTTTTTATAAGGATAATGCTTTTTGACCCAGTACTTTAAACTGTTAAAATATCCCAGGAAATCTACTATAAAAAAGTCATAATGGTATACTCTTCCAGGTTTTAAATTGCTTATCTTCTGCTGAGCTTAGTGAGTAAAGATAAAGACAATAATTAAAATTTTTAACATTAGCATTTTTAATATTCATGTAAAAGTCCGAGATTCTACTGTTGTTTTCACATGTAGTTTCATTAAGCAAGGTAAACAGTGACAAATGGTGGGAGGGGTTGCAGTGAAGATATGCAGGGGGTTACGCATGTCATTAAAAGACCCTACATCTCTTTTAGAGGGCTGCTGGCGCTTGGATAGAGCCGGATGTTGTGCTGCAGTAGATGATGACTCATTGTTGCAGATAGCACTTTCAAAAAAAACTGAAAGGAAAATAAGGTTTTCAGCTATTGGGGAGCATCCCTTTGGAACATGTAATTTCAAACAAGTGGTGTCATTCCCATGACAGTTTAATACTAGATCTTGTTTCTAAAATGTTAAACTTCTCTTTCAGCAGAAGTGAAAACTACTCTCAGTTCATCCAGGTGCACATTTGTAATTACGTTTTACTGACTCTACATGAGGAGCCATTAGTTGGAGAGCTAGGAAACACATATGAAGGGGCCAGTTACTTCAGGGTCCTATTAAAAAAACCTGAAAAACAAAATCCAACACCAACCAAAAAAAGGCTGGGATAGTTCACGGAGAGGAGACAATGCTTTTCATGTTCATGTATGCCTATAGCCTTTATGTACACAGTAAACTGAAATGCTACAGTTTAGTGTAGGTGTGGGGAAAGGACGGGGGAAGACAGCGGTGGAAAGCAACTTGCCAAGTTAACTCTTAAAATGGTAGCTGAAAGTAATCAATAACTAGCCTTCTAGATTTGAAAGTCTGGCTTTTATTTTCCTCTCTGTCTCATCTGCCCTTATCATTTCCCTTACTCCTTCCACACTGTTCCACACTATCTGTACAGGAAACTTGATTCCCATTTAGACATGTTAACCACTCACATACTCAGTGAGAAGCAAAGCAGAAAAGACAATCTTTTGTTTTCTTGCAGTTCACAGAAGGACATAACCTACAGCTTTGTAGTTCTAGTGCCATTGGCTCATTTTTGTGGCAGAAAGAATATGGAAGGGAAGAATCCTATTTAGAGAGGAAATTCTAGTGTAGTAGCTTCCTTCTAGCTTGCTGTCTTCTTCATGTACCTCTTGGCCCCAATTGTGGGCAGATGTATTCAGATGTTGTGAGTTCAGATTGCCCATACTGATGTGTTTATAAGAGCATAAATTGGGAGTTAGACTCAGTGATCCTTACAGTTCCCTTCCAGTTCAAGGTAGAGCTTTCTGCTTCCAGGGACTGTCCAGAAGTTTAGTTCATAAAAGATGCAATAATAAACCAAAGAGCAAGAGGAAAATTGAAATTACTGAAATGCTTTATTAAGAGCTTTCTAGAGGTATCACTATTTTGGTTATGACTAATTGCAGTTCCTAAGTTCTCAAGTGTAACAATTTGTGTGAGAAAGGTGGGGGNTCAACGAGAAGGACCAGAAATTATTGTAGAAAATGTGAATGAGTTAAGTTCTAAAGAACAGAATATAATCTTCAGAGCAACACCGATATGTTCTTTGGTAGATCTTCTTTGTCAACGCTTCTTTGTGAAAAGGAAGTGTTATTTCAGCTGGATTGTTGTAAATTCTGAATTCATTGTTTGGCCTCAGGTTAGTACTTACAGAAGACTTCACAAACTGAATTCTTCTGACATCTTTCTCTCTTGGTGGTATGCACACATGACAGTCGTGTTTTTATCTAGAGTCACAGCTAGCTGACATAAAGATGTCTAATGGAACTATTTCTTTGTTTACAATTTATGACCAGCATGACTTGCAGTAGACATACAATCGGAAGGCTAGTGTAATGTAAGAATTGTTGTGGAATGGCTGCAGTGATTGGTTGTTTAGTCAAAAATGTCTTCAGGCTGGAAAAAGAAAGTGAACTTCTGAAGTAATACTGCTGCTGAGTTGAGTTCTGTGGTATCACTGCAGATAGTTGGATTAGATTTTATTTTCCAAGTGCCTTGACACTCCAGAGTCTCAGATTATTATTGCTGGAAACAAATACTGAAAAATAATCTCGTTAAATTCCAGGAAGTCTAACAATTTGCATGTATTTGCTGAAATTGAGATGAATTTTTGGTGCTACCGGTAAGGTTGTACCTAGGTTTATGTGCATTGATCTCGTTGTTTTGGGGTGATTACTGTAGGAGTCATTGAATTCTCTTAGTGTAGGAGCATACAACTACCCTAGAGCTTAAACTCTGTAAAATGTATACCTGGTTCATGGAGTTAATATGTACACATTTCCAAACAGGAGGAGGAAGGAAAAGAAACCACAAATGATTTTGTATCGCCTGCTTAGGTAACACCTTGTAATGGTGGAGGTAGTATAATTCTTGGTGGAAGGATTTGCAAATGGCTGGAGTAGTTTAACACCTGTCCTTGCATTGGTAGATTAGTTGCATAAAATACATATATATCTTGTGTTGTCAAGACTGTGGGAAAGATTGCCAAAGATCTTGTGTTTTCTTCCAATGAATTACTTAGACTTGTAGTAACTCTGGGGGTTTGGGGGTGGGGAGTAGGAGTGCCTCACATTCTGTAACTGAAGCAGTCCCATGGTGAATTAGTGAGAACCAAACCCTTACGCAGCTCAGGATTATGCTAACTGTGCAGATCTGCCCCCAAGTTGTGCATTCCTTCTGCACAAGTACCAAATTTGGTTATCCATGTGAAACTGTTCTGAGCACTCCTTATGAACAGGGTCGCTGTACTGTATATTCAGCAATGGAAGTCAATGAGGTAGAATGGTTCTCCAGCTCGCATAACATGTGGTTTATATCTGCAGTACTTAAATACTCTGTTTCTTTCTTAATAATTATTCCAATTGCACAGTAGGGAAAAACGCAGCTAATATATCATGTGATGAGTCATTTTGGTGTGCTACTGAAGAGTGCAAGACATCTAAGAGTTGTAGAGTGGAAGACGCAAGGGCTTTGTCAAATCTGAGGGAAAAATTCTGTAATCATTCTTTATACTTAAGATAATTGTAAGAAAATTACTCTTTTGTACAGTCAATTAATAGTATGTTAGGAGTTATTATTTAAACAGGAAGCCATGTTTTATCTTCCAAGAAGAGTTGGGATCAGCTTATTTTGAAAACTCTGAATTCCAGAAACAAACCCCGACGTTGTTAAGCAAATTGAAGGTTATTTTGTGAAAGCATTATTAAGAACGTAGGGGAAACGTGTTTACTCTGCCACAGTTTTGCTGCAGTGAACACCTGTGTTTGCTACAAATCAAATAAGAAATAATGATAAAAAATTATAGTGCAATTAAAACCGTATCTCAAGTAATTTTGTTCATAAATAATAGTTTGTTTGGGTTTTTTAATTAATTACTACTCTGTTTGAGGCTGAACAAAATTTTCATTGGTAAATTAATTTTAGTAGAGAATTCTCTGAGTTCTTAAATGTGCACTTGAAACTTCATAAATATTGCTAAAGGCAAAAAATTCTGGTAAAAGATGTTGTTTGGTGGGCAGTATTGTTAGACTAGACAGGTTGTGTGTGGAGTTCTTGTCTAATTCATTTTGCAAGTATTTTTTTTTCTTTTTCTTTTTTTTTTTTTTGAAACTGCCTATCTTTGAACTTCTAGCAGTAGGTCAGCAATGACCTGTAATCTCATAATACCTGCATATTCAATTTTGTAACTTTAGTCTATTGGTTTGAAGTCTTCGGTTAAAATTTTTCTTCTCATATCCCCTTTGCTTGGGTATACTGTACCAGATAAAAATATGAAAAATGAGAAGGAAATTGGATTTTTCAGATACCGATAAATCATAGAATGGTTAGAGTTGGAAGGCACCTTAAAGATCATCAAGTTCCAACCCCCCTGCCATGGGCAGGGACACCTCTCCCTAGAGCAGGTTGCTCAAAGCCCCATCCAGCCTGCTCTTAAACACTTCCAGGGATGGGGCATCAACAACTTCTCTGGGCAACCTGTTCCAGTGCCTCACCACCCTCACAGGAAAGAACTTCTTCCTGATATCTAATCTAAATCTCCCCTCTTCCAATTTAAAACCATTACCCCTCATCCTGTCACTAGACTTCCTGACAAAGAGTCCCTCCCCAGCTCTCCTGTAGGCTCCCTTCAGATACTCTAAGGCTGCTAGAAGGTCTCCCCGAAGCCTTCTCTTCTCCAAGCTGAACAGCCCCAGCTCTCTCAGCCTGTCCTCATAGGAGAGGACATCGCTGGCATGTCTTTCTTTACTATTGTTACAACAGTCAAGTTAAGATCTTGACCTAAGATCCCCCAAGACTTTCTCTGACTTGGGAGGAAGTTGTTTGAATGACTTGGTTATTATTTAGAGTGAAGCTCTGTAAAAAGTAGAATTCAGCTAGTTATATGAATCTGGACCTTGGCACAGTGAGTATCGATTTCTCAGAAGTCATGTAATTATTAGTCAGTAATGGCTCTTGTTAATAACACAGATTCTTCCTTTAAAGAAAAGAGATGGGAGGGAAAAGTGTGGAGCTTTTCTCTTCCCCTCTCACCAATACGGTTTCGAAAGGCAACACTTTGAAACCTCTGTTTCTCTTGTCTTTTCACTTTTTTTGGAAACATCTGAATTGATGGGGTTGTGCATAGTGAAGCAGTCTCACTTCCCTGTTTCTTATGCAAGCTGAAGTCTACATAATTTTCTTCTGAAGATGTATCAAATATGCATGCTTATGCTCACAGACCTACTTATGGTGAAGCAGAGAAAACAGGACAGAATTATTTTAGATGCAGCAACATGCCTTTTGTAATGCTTTAGTGTCAGGATGTTCCTGTTTTCCTTGTGTTTGAAGTCTGGAACATTGACAATTGTAGATAAGTGACCAGAGTCTGTTTTGTTGAAGCCAGTAGCTGTTTTTTCATTTGCTTATTTTGTCTTATTAGCTAAATACAACCTGGCTTGTACGTCAGAAACAAAATTGAAAGCCCTTGTGACTGCCAGGACAAGTTTTCGTGCCAGCAATGTTAAAGACTTCAGAATGCCCGCATTGATTGACTACATTATCCATTTGGCCGAGCGATCTTTTCTCTGACTATAGCTAATAGGGGTTATTTATGGATAGACTGTAAGAGGTAGGATAGGAGAGCAGTAATGCAAAAACTAGAACATACCTTTCCGCTTTACAGTAATAATTAGAGGTTGCTGGCTTGGAGTTTCAGTCCAGACTATCACATTTAATAGACAGTGGTAGTTCTTTGTGTCATGAGTTTATCAAATAAATTTTAACCCATGGATAATGGAATTATTTTTTTTCAAACAGACTTCTTTCCTTTTCAGATGTTATTGGAGACATTTTGAAAAGGGTTGTATTGAGGGTAATTATTGGGGTTTGTTTCCTGATTTCTCTGCTTTTGAAAAATAAATTTTCATAGGGAAGAAGAGGAGATAATTTTTTAAAGAACAATGTAGATGGTAGGACGGAGCAGTAGGAAGGGGTAAGGGGCATGAAGCTAGACCATGAGTAGTATGGAATTTTAGCAATTCAATGTTTTGCCTGTATTCATCAACTATAGGCTTTTCATGATAAAGTAACTGCTGGCCAGGATCTCTTGTTAACAAAATGGAGTTGCTTCAGATTATTTTGGAGAACAATCTGAAGATGACTAATGGAAGGCAATACGAATAATAACAAACAGATGGAAAGTAAAAAACTTTTAATATTCCTTTTCTTCACTCTGCCTCCCTCCCTCCCTTCCTGTTTCCTCTCCAAAGCAGTGGGTCTTAGTGAATGCTTTGTTTTGTTTTCTCTTAAAAAAAAACACCAAACAACACTATTTTTTAGGATTAAAATCCTAAAGGCACATCAGATTACCTAAGGGTATGTCTCTAAACTATACAATGTAGGGTACATCAGTATTGAAGAGAGAAGACAAAGAACACGAAAGGAAAACGTTTAACTGGAACAGTTGCTACTTGTAGATGTATTATAACGTTGAGTTAGGGAGGCACAACTGAGTACTGCAACAGTTCAGATAAATGAGTAGCATAATATCATTTTAATACATCTATAATTTCCAGTTAACAGTCTTTGATTAAAAAAAGGAAGCCAAAATAGTAGTACATCTGGACTTCTAATAATCTTCGTAGATGTTACTATACACGTTATAAAATCTCATCCATTGCTTCCATGTTAAGTCCTAATACTCTGTTCTTAAATAAGTTAATTCTTAATTGAGGAAATGATACTTTGGAAAAACCAAACACGTCATCCGTATTTTAAATCCACGCTGTTTCTAAATGCAATTTGTATTTAAAGACAAAGAGTCTGTTTATTTCTACTACAATGTGAAGCATTGTTGCCACTGACTTTCAAAGTTTGGATATAAGGCTCTAAATTAAGATTTTATTTAAAAAAAAATACTGCTGAACCTAAGTTAAATAGAAAAGGTAGAGTATTTTCTATTTATAGAAGTCTCTAGTATGTTCATTCTAGAAATGTGCATAACTAGAGTACATAAAGGCATTCACATCAGTTTTATCAGCTGACCTGTATTCATCCTTCCTATCTGCTGGCAAAATTACCAAAATGGTTTCTTACCTGTGTAGATCACTGCTTTGTGTAATTACATAGTGTTATCACCCTTGTACCTGTCCTTCCTTCTCAGTTTTATTTAATTGTTTACACCTATTAGAAGTGTCTTCTGTTAAATTAGGTTTGAAGTTTTTCGTAGCAGGAATTCTGTCTTCATCTTTTAGTATCGTTCTTGTGAAAGTGAAAGTCTGTCAGATTTTGACCTGATGGGTGTAGTGAAATTGCAGTAGCTGACGTATTTCTTAAACAGCCTTAGAAGCTGGGATAAAAAAAAAGGTTTGAAATAGTTAGTAATACAGCTATCAACCTAATAGCCACACTGTTGATCTTATAACCTAATCTCTGTTACATGAAAATAAACCATGGCAATGAATTTTTTTCTTACAATAGTAATCTAAATATCCATCATCATCTTTGCCCAAGTATCTCAGTAAAGCGGGTGGTGTTTTTTTCTAAATGTTGCTTTTATAGAACCTGACCTTCATCTAACTGACAAAGATGAGACTGACATCACTTTTTGTTAGTGTAGTTCATATGCATTGTGCTGTTCCAGTTATTTACTTACTTTTTTCCGATGTACAAAGAGCCTTCCTTTTAATGGAATTGCCATATTTAGGTTTTACTGTTCTCAAGGATTTTGTTTTATATTGCAAGTTCTTTCATAGTTATCCAAGGTGCTTGTAGATAGAAAACATGGTTTTTGTTTGTGAGTGTTGCTCTGAGATTACTGTGTTTGCGTTTTAATTGCTTCATATTTTAATCCAGGAATATGTCCAATGCTTACATGTGAAGTATTTTAAGCTCAAACCAGAAGTCTTTTAGGCAATAAAGGCAACCATAGCATCGTGGAAAGGACACCCGTGATAAGTTTTCTGCCAAGAGTGCCCATTACACTGTTTCTTGTGAAGCTTGTTTATGCAGTCACTCCAGGAAAATGTTAGCTTTTTACAGTTCTTAAGCAAGAAAATCACTTATCAGATTTTCTTTTTAATTAATTCTGTTCTTTTTCTTTGTTTAAAAGGATGTATACTGATAGTTAGAATGCCCAAGGAAGAGTATTTTTGTTAATCATAATAGAATTAGGTGCATGAATCAAAAATAATTTTTTTTTTCTATGATTGCTGCTGCAAGGGCACAATGTTTTTACACTTTTTGGTCTAGTTATATTAGTCTTGGAATATGGTGAAATACTGCTATAGGTATCTATGAAGTCATAGAATCATAGGATGTCTCAATTTGGAGTAGTCCTTTGCAGGTCTACCTAAAACTAAACGATATGACCAGAAGCGTTGTTCAGATGCTCCTTGGACACAGCTTGGTGCTGTGACCACTTCCTTGGAGAGCCTGTTCCAGGGACCAGCCGCCCTCTCAGTGAAGGTCCTTCTCCTAGTGTCCAATCTGAACTTCCTCTGATGCAGTTTCATTCGATTTCTCCATGCTCTGTCACTGGTCACCAGAGAGAGAGAGGAGATCAGCACCTCCGCCTCCACTCAAGTGCCGTTGATTCTTAGATTATAGTAAGTCTATAAATACTGAGAAGTTAGTGCATATCAAAAACACAATGAATCAAGATCAATAATTCTTTTCACTTCATGTAGCACACTCATTGGTTCATGCTGTTTATTTGGACATCTGGAGGGTACTGGTACCCCTTCAAATTTTCAGTGGGTGTGAAGGGGACAGTGTTAACCACTACAAATAGATTCACTCCTAAGGCTTATAAATATGGAATTTTTAATATACTAGTTTCTCAATATTCTCATGTTCATCTTCAGAAAGTGTAGAGAATTTTGATGCTTTCTATTCTTTTAATTTTAAATATTTCAAACTTAAAAGTAATTTTTGTTCTTCTGTCTTTTAATAGTCCGATACCTACCTCTGCATGTCAGTACCCTTGCCGGTGGATGATGAAGCCTATGTAGGTGAGTATTACTTGACTGGAAGACCCAAGCATTCAGTTTTGAAGAACTTCAGCATTTTCTTTTTTTTCTTTGACTGATATTGACTTAATCTTTGGCTATCAGAGTTTCCAAGATGCATTCATCATGGCTAATGCAGAAACAAACTAGAAAGAGCTACTTAGAGTCAAGATAACAAACTGTATCTGGAGAGATTCATGAGTAATAGTAGTTAAAGAGCTGCATGCAGATGCCTCTGGCAGTCAGTACCAAACAGTCCCATTTGTAAAGTATTGGCTTTCTGTCTCTGGCCAGATACTTAATTCTGCTTCACTGAGCAGACTGTTTATTTACCTGCTGGTGTAGGCTGTAAATCCTTTGCACTTACAGTCAGTGTTGGCTGCAGTAAGATTTTACTTGTCTGGGGGGGAGAAGCCAAAACCAACCAATCCCTGTGCCCGGCTTTTTGTTTTGGTTTGTTTTTTAAACATCATGGCTGACAAATAGAAGGAAATACTATAATAATGTAGAAATACTGAGATCACATAGAGCAGCAAAACACTATCATCTGTTCAGGAAGTCTTTGAGGTACTTTTATTTTGCCTTGTGAACATACCATAGTTGAGGTAGAGAGAAGGCTTGTTGGTTTGACTAAAGATAGTTTCACTATCAGAACATGCTATAAACTGAAATAAAAGACGATAATAAGAGGTTAAAATGTCTATATTTTCTTTCCTTTACTCTCTGGTCACATTTTAGGATACCTGCACTTAAAATAAATACAGTGGGAGCCCTAAATAATTTTTGTTGTCATGTATTGTGAGATTCTGATTGTGTCTTCTGATTTTCATGTTGTATTATAGTAACTAAAAAAGTTGAGTAAATTTTCTTCAGTGCTTTCTCTATATATCTGTTTCATAAAGAAGACAGAGCCTGACCTCACATTTTGGCTGTTAGTTTGACCCCAGGAAAAAAAAAAAAGAGTATGAAAGGGAGTGAGTGTTCATCCTCTAATAAACTACGCTTGCTGTGCAGTGTGTGCAATGGATTCTTCTGCTTTCAAGTGATTCATAGTAAGGCATACTACTAGCCTGCCGCTTAAGCAATTTTTATTTATTGCTTCACTGAGTTGCAAAATTGCATAGTTCAACTCTTTATTAGATTGCTGCACATTTAGTTCTGTCATTTGGTGTTTACATGTGTTAAAGCCATATAAACTTCTCTCAGTTGTGTGTACGTTTAAAAGGAGCCAGTAAAAGAATTTTCTTGAAAGTGGTATTTATGCAAAGTCTCAACATGAGCCATGCATGGCAACCCATTTTTTTCTCTGAAGACTGAGAAGCTTGTAGGTTTTAGGTGTTGATATGTTCTTCACTAGATTTTCACAGGAATTAGTCACCCTGTGATCCCTGTGTCTGAGTACATGCCACTACAAAGCAGAATACGGTCTGGATTCAAAAGCCATTCTTGCCAGGTGGAGCTTTGAAGAGCAAGAGGAACTTGATGAGGAAATTTAGAAAACAAACAAACAAACAAACAAAAAAAATCAACAACACCACCACCCCCCCAACAATAACAACAACAACAAAAAAAAACTTACTCTGAACTTCAGATTTTTCCATGATAGCATTGCTTGCAACCTCTTGTGTTTGGATGCCTTGAAAATAAAAGAAAATTGCTTGCTTCTTTTTTTACCTCTTTCATTCCACCAAAATGGATAGGCATGGGGTCAGTCAAGCATTTGATCAGTTCCATCTCACTTCAGTAAGGTCACCAGAAAATGTTTTCAGTGGAAAAGATACGTCAGATTGGAGTGTTCACAGTCAACAGAAGTTACCAACTAGTTGGAAATCGTAAACTCAAAAATGTATACCATTTTAATGAATGAAAGAATGTAAACTGACCTATCTCACCAAATACCTGAATAGCAAATTAAACCTTTTTAGTAAAGAGATTTTTACAATAGGTATCATCATCTAAGAAATTAGATGCTTAATGAATTTTTTCCTTAGATACTTCTCAATACCATCAAGTGTTGTGAAGCTGTTAACTTACATGCTTAAGTAAGTTAACAAGTTTAAACAACACATACTTTGTGTTGTTTAAATAAGCATAGAAGATTGACACACAGGGAATTAAATACTTCTTTTTAGAAGGATAGTGTCTATATTTTTATGGTTTGAATAGAACCTGCCTTCATTGCATAAGTGGTTTCATTATTTACTATTTTAACTTAAGATAAAAGCATCTAAAAACTAACATCTGAGCTGTCACTCTGGGTTACTCTTCAGTGACATATTGAGAATACAGTGTGTGTTCTGAAGAGCTTCCATGTGAGGAGGTATGAATACACAGAATTAAAACAATTACCTAGGTTTCTGAGATAGTGTGGTGTTAAAGCTGAGACCAGAACCTACATATTCTGCCTCCAGTTCAACTTATTTGCACATAATGCTACTAGGTAAAGGCCTTCTATTTTCTATTTTTTTTTTTTTCTCCTTTTACCCTTTAAAGGGACAGTTTTGTGACCGGATATGCTTACACTTTGACCAAGAATCACTTGTTTATTCCTTTTTACTTATTACTTTTTACTGATTTTATTTTACTATATTTTTGCCCCTCCTCCAAGAGTGTGCAACAGGAGATTCTGTCTTTAGAACCTGAAACAGTGTAGTTTGTTGTGTATTGGTGAAACATAAGGGTCTTGGAAGACAGGACTTTTTTAGGACTGTATGTGGGCAGTACTACGTTCATTAGTAAGTAGAAAATATTTTCAATATTTTATATTAAATTTATGTTTGAGGATTTTTGAATCTTCAGCTTTGCTATTTCCCTAAATGTTTAAAGCCACTATACAGTCATGCTTGCACAGGGACAATGAGTACAAATTTGTGCTGCAAACCTGGAAAGATACTGTACCAGAATTTACCAACTTGTTCAGAGTCAGTTCTCAGACATTATCAAAAGAAGGAACTGATCAAACTTACAAAATGTTACTAACTAGAAAAAAGAGTAGAGCAAATTTTGCCCTAAAGGTCTTTTTCAGGGATACATCTGTGTATTTTTGAAGATGCTGTTAGTTTTCAGTGTGATATTCTTTAGTGGCAAGTCAGACTGTTAAGGCTGAGATTTCTGTTTGAACCAGTTATTTTTATTCCAGAGGGCTCTAAATGATGACAAATTGGAGTGGGGAAAGTGTTTGTTTATCTGTGTGGTGGCTTGGTTTACATTTAGGTTAATGTGCATTTGCTCCTGTGAAATGAAAAATGGCTGTGGGATTGATATGTAAAAGTTATTAATGAGATTAATATGTAATTTTTCAAGAAAGTATCATTCCAGTTACATTTTAAGAAAATACTGCAGTTCTCTTCTTATGCCTCATGTTTGATTAATGTTAATGAACAAGTAGCCAGCCAGAAACTAGATTGAGTCTTTAACGGTGCAGGCATTGATAAAAATCAGTTTTTGACTGCTGAGCTGTAGCAATAGCTAAGATGCTCTACAGACAGTCATAAAAATTGAGTCTGACAGCAGGCCACTCAGTCAAGAAATTTGACTGTCATCTTCACCTCCTTACATGCATTCACATGGGTGACCAGTAAATAAATGTCTCTTTTTCTTACTGACTCGTAGTAAGTCACGATCTGTCAGATTGTGCTGCAGATATGAGATTGAGCCTATTACATTCAGCAACACAAACTGAAATAATTAGATGATTTGTTACTTTTTGCCCATACATGACTGGGGCGCTGTGCATTTTTATTTTAATATGGCATGTATAAACTTTCCTATTGCCAAGTAATGATGACTTCACTGTATTGAAGGCCGCTGATGTCTCCTGGATCTGCCAAACTGAGGACACTGATATGTTGATACATTTCTTCAAAGTTAATTCCATATAGAGAAAACAGCAATTCTATTTTTTAAAAGATATCAACTTTATATCATTGAATTGTTTTTTGTAAGGATGAACCTCTTAGAAATGAATTTTCTAAATACATGGCCTAAGTAGACACTGATAAGGTTTAACTGATACCATGTTCTTTCATTTCTGTTTCTCCTGGAGTTCAGAGTGGTACTTGGTCAGGAAAGCAAGTCAGACTATTCAGATTTAGTATATAAACTTAAAGTATAACTGGTATTTTAGTAATTATTTTGTAGCACTTGTCCATGCATAAAAAAATATTTAGCTATTGGGTAATCTGTTCATTGTTGTAAAAGGTGGAGGCTGTAAACTGTGAGTATAAAAGGCTTTTGTTTGATACTTCTTAAGCCTTTGGTAGTTACAGGGACTGCATTTGACTTAGATCTTATATTCAGCATTAACCATCAGGACAGGTGATGGCTTTAGCAGACAAGAGGCCTAATCTTTAATTTTATCTTTATTGAAGACTGTCCTTCTAGGTGTTACTTACAGTATGTTTTGTACAGATGTCAAGTTCAGCAATAAAGTTAGTTAAGTTTCAGGTATGTGAACTGCTTATGAACTTCTTCAGAAACTTAATCTCTCACTGGAATTGTTAACAGCAGTTTAATACACCTGAAATACCTGTAAACTAAGGTGGAATTCCACATAAAATAACACATTGTCTGTCTCATGTGGGAGTTAACTATCATTTCACTACTAATTTTTACTGATGAAAATGTCAAAACAGAAGGTATTTCTGTAACACCAATTAGTTTTTTGGCTATGAATGGAGTAGAACTTGGTTGTAGGGAAAAAACAGTTGTTATGTAGTCTTTACATTTTAATCATGCTGCCAAGTTTAGCACTTCTGAGTTGATATGTGGTACCTTCCGAGGGTATGTGGTTGTATCTTTTATTTCCCAAACCAAACCCTCGACTCTGGAGCACTTATTTCTTTACAGTCTGACTGCGTGCCTTATGTCTTCAGGCTATAATTTGATATGCATGCCTTAACTCTTGGTTGGTGTTCCTCACTTTTCATAACTGACCTCAGCTCCAAAGATAGGGTTAGAAACTATTCAATTAATTCTTTTTCCCTCACAAAACTGGGACAATAATCCACATTTCCTTCATTTCAGGAACCCTGTCTCAGCCACACGTTAAAATACTGAGTGCAGATAAACTCTGTTTGCTCTTCAAACCTCAGGAACAGAATAGTCTTTCAGTGGTTTGCAGCTTCACCATCTGTCCATTTTAAGACTCTTACAAGAGCTAGAGGACACTTGAAGACTTCTAAGTGTCTATGTACATGTAGGGCAAGAGTGACGTGGTTTCAGAATTTCTTCTGCTGAAGCAGGTTAAAAACCCTCCAAGGTCCTTCTCTGTCTCATATGAAGAAAAATTCCATTGTATTCCCTCCATCTAACACATAATTTCAGTAGTAATAAAGGTACATGATGTAGCTTGCTTTATTTCTAGAAACGCCATAATTTTACATTTATGGTCAATGTTACTGCAATGTGATGTTGGTAACCTTTTTCCTGTACTAAGGAGGATCATGAGCATTTGAGGAACTGAAACAGTGTTGTTTGTGGCGTGGGATAAAGAATGGATGTCTGAGTGCTGAAGATGCACCTTTGTGCAAGTGTCTAATGATGAGAGAGATTTGGGAAATGCGATTGTGTTGACCTTAAATCTTGTTTTCCATTCCGTAGGGTTTGACATGTTAGTGAGAATAAATCCTAATCTGTTCTTGTAGCTGTTTTCCCAAGAAGGACTCAGCAAAAATGTAAACCAGGTGGAATACTGGAAGAATATATTGCTGATGCATAAGTTTTTAGTTGTTCTTACCTGCAACTTAGTGTTTGCATTTTTGATGAAGAAGTACAAAACAAGTAGAAAAATATTATTAAATCACAAGTGCAGTTTTGAAGCTAGATTAAAATTAGACTAGTAACAGTAAAATTTTGTGGTTTGGGATACATTAATGTGTTTACAAAGTGTCATGTTTAACTTTTGGGGGAAAACACAGCAGTTTTGAGTGGGAACTTGGAATTTCTTTTTGTTAATGCCTAAGTGAGATACAGTGTTTTTTCACTTGGGAGAGAGGCTGTTGAATGGAAATTTAAGGAAAGCTTGTATGTGGAATGCAAAAGGTAAATAAATGAGTAGGGACATACCTGCTTTGTTTCTAGTATTACAGAGAAAAAAATGGCACAAAATGCTCTTGCTTGTGTAACTTGCGGTTAGAGTAAGGCTAGCTTACCTCTTCCGTCATTTTGTTTTTCAGTTGACTTTAAGCCCCATGCCAGCATGGACACTGTCCATCACATGTTACTTTTTGGATGTAATGAACCCTCTTCTACTGAAAGTTACTGGTAAGACTTGCCACTTGCTTTTTGTATTGTACCTAACTTTTATTGTGTTAATTGCTTCCATATAACCATTTTCCAGTGTCACAATATCTTGGAAAAGCAGAAAAATCTGCAAGGAAAAAGAAATCCAGGCTTTCTCTGTAGTTCACTGCTTTTCTGTGTGTGAAGAACTATTGCATCAGGTGTTTGGAGGAAGCTGAGTGAAGGGTAAGCTGAAGAGGAATCTCTCTGTGAAGTGGTTTGGTAGTTGACTTGCCCTTCAGAATGCCTAAGCAGTGAGAGCAGAGAGAAGCTCTCAGTGCCACTAAAACAGGTGTGAGGAATCAAAGTGCACAGAATGTAAAGGTGGGTGGAAACTAATGGTCTATCCAGTAATTTTTCAAGTTTTCTCCAGGTTTGCAAGAGAGAGCAGATGAGGTAGTTTTGCTGATGATGCAAAGCTTATGTGACTTATTCTCATCTGGGGAACAGTTTTAGCGTAGGTTTTCTGATAGAGTAGTGCCATCATAATTTGTCTTTTAAGTATTTGCCAAAAAGGTAACTAGAGCTGGAATTTAGAGTTAATAGTATAATATATTTCGCACAAAAGTTATGAATTTAACATTTCAAATAATCTCTGCATGTTTTGAGGGGAGTATTTAGTTAATATATTGAAAATGCAACAAACTCCCGTTGAAAGCTTTATCTCCCTTACACCTGTCAGCCAACAGGTCTAATATTGAAAATGTTGTAGTCTTCTTTTGCCAGAAAAGCATATTCTTGAAAAGTTCAGGGAAAAGTTATACTATGACAACACAGAATTTCTATTGATTTGTTTTCCCAGCTTTTCTGTGTTTTCTTTATTGTATCTTATATGTTAGAATATTTTTTTTTAATAGTTCAATGTGAAAAGCATACCAGCATAAAACTCTTCATATTGTGGCCTTTTAAAACAGCTTTGTATCTTGGATGTCGTATTTAAAGCTTACTGGATTGTACTTGTAGCTTGTTTTGTTTTCATATGTCTGGAAGTAGTTTTGTTAGAGCTTTGAAGTGATCTGTATGTGATAGGAAAATATTGCTATAAATTAATCAGGTGCTTGTGTTGATATTCATATTTAAGTCACATCTCATCTGAAGATGTAGATGAAATGTTTAGTTCCTGAGCTTTCAGATACCAGAAGGTAGATCAAAAGCTGGGAAGTCATAAAGTTCTTCAAAGACAAATAAGAGTCAAATCCTAGGTTTGAGACTAAGGTTTAAGTAGATTGAGTTCCCTGGTTGTATCTTCACTTTTCCCAGAGAACAACTGCCCGGCAGGAAACTCACCCATGGCAGTCTGTGCAGTGCGGCAGCTGGTACTGCTGATGTTCTTGATTGCTTGTACAGCTGCCTGTCCAATTATGAAACATGTATCATCAACGTCGTACTCTACATGTCTTCAGTGGTGCACTGGCTCTGCGGACTGACACATTCACTGCAACGTGGTAGAATCTTTATCTGAAGAAATGCTAAAAGGCTACATGGGTGTTTCCCTTGAAATACCTAAGCCTTTCCACAGAAATGAAATAGGCTTCCAGGGCTCATTTGCTTAGGCTTTGCTCAGTGCACCAGAAAGGAGGTGTAGCTGCTTCTGTGTCTTGATCATAATTGATCCTAAAAACATTTCAGCAACTAGGACAAGAACTTTTGCCTGAGCTGATAAACTGCTGAATTCAAAATATTGTGCATGAGCTGATTCATCAGAAGTTTGGATTCTCCATAGATAATTAAGAATACACTTGAATGGTTTAAAAGGAAATGTTAAGTCTTTCAGAACTTCAGAGTCTCCTGATAAGGAAGGTCTCATGCTGTGTCAAACCTAACACTGAAATGAGCTCCCATTAACAAGATGATTCATATTTCAGGATCAGGTAGGGCAACTTTAGCTATCTAATCTAAACAAATGTATAAGTACAGGTCATAGATAACCACCCAGGGTTTCCTCCATCAGACTAGCTACTTCTGTTGGCAGGAGAGATGGTTTGGAAGCATTTAACATCAAGAGTTCAGTAAAGGTTGCAAAAGTCAAGACTGGTTCAATGAAATACCTGTATCTCACTGCTTAGGGGAGAGTGGGAACAATATAAAGATTTTTATTTCTGATTGTAGTTTCTTACCATTGTCACTGTTATCTACCATTCAGCTCAAGGACTGGAAATGGTCATTTTTCTTGCTCATTCACCTCAATTATCATTTTTTACATTTTTTGGTTAGAATCTAGGAATAAGATATAACAGGAAAGGAAGTAAAAAAATTTCTGTTTTCCTGGACAGTGCAAATATGCTAAAAGCATAGCCATATACTGGTCTTGCTGACATAATGAAATATTTTGCAATTGGGCAAAACCCCGGTGCCATTAAAACTCCCAGCTCCTGAGTTTACCCAAGATTGAGAAGAATGCTTTTGGAAAGACCAGGAGAGTTTGTAAAAAACAAAGGTCCAAGTAACAGTCCATAAGCGCTGTTTCCACACCCTCCCCTACCTCCCTCACCCCCAAATTTTTATCACAGTCAAGATTAGTTTTTAGTACCATACTGTATAGTATGGAGTTACAGTCCATTTTAAAGGTATCCTGAGCTACTCATTCTGCAAAATGCAAAAATCTCATGACTTTTTGCATGTAAAGAAGCTATGAATTTCAGTGATTCGTTAAATTTCTTTGTTTGTAATTTTAGGCTTTTTACTAGCTTCCTGCTTTTAAAGCTGTTCATCAGTTATCGTAACTCTTCTTTGTACTCTCTACATTTGTGGGTTTTTTTTCTGAAAACAGTGTTTCAGGATCAGCGTTGATGGCTAGATGAGAGGATTGACTGTTTTTTAAGCATAACGAAAGAGCAGTGTATGTATTTCATCTTTCTCCCCTGCAGTCTTCTCCTTCCTTTGGGCCACTGTCTCAGGAGGAAAGTTTGGAACGGCCTGTGCGAGTTTTTTTTTATTTGGCTGATGTGGTCCTAAAACATACTGTGGTATAAATGAAGACTACCTGGTTGGGGACATGTCGGGGGAATGTGACTGTGCTTGTGTTTTCTGCTGTTGTTCCTCCTAACCAATCTCTTTAACACATTCGCAGCTGAACACCTGGTTAGACCCATGAAGTCTTTGGGGGTCTTCAGATTGTGGCAGTTGAAAGCTGTGGAGCTTTTGCCTGCAGCTCTATGAATCACAAGTCATGAAATACTTCACTTACCCTGAAGATAAGTTTTGCTTGTACACTGGGGCATGTTTGAAGGGACAGATGACCAGAGTAGTAGTGGTGAAGGTCTGGAAATACATGAAAAGCAAGAAGTAGCATGTTCCCTTTTCTCTTACTAGTCTTGATGATTACGGCAATGCTTTCTGTCAGAAGAAGACACATCAACTATGTTGCTATAAGGTTCTCTGGGACCGCAGAAACACATCATGTCCCACTGAGGTGATTTTGCCTCCATGCCAGAAGAACTGGTTGTCCCGGGGAGAGCAGTCTGGAAAGCATAGTCATTTTTTCTAAGAGGTGTCATGTATGCCTCAGGCATCCTCAACAGAAACATTGCTGAGCCTGTATCGACTAGAAGTCCTATTCTTTTATGCTTTTACACTCTTTCTCACACTATGTGAGACTATTTTCCACAGTCTTTAAGGTGACTGAAACCCTGCTTTATGTGTAGAAATGTTTTCCCGGGCCTCATTTTACTGTCAGTAATAAACAGAGAAGGGGCTGTGCCATTTTGGTTTTGTTTGAAACCTTGGCGTGGGTATCGACCTTCATTGCATGTGGCTCGGATCAGTTGATGTAGGGTGAACAGTTTTCAGGTTGAAGCTTTCTAAAAGTCATACCTGTGGTGCTGCACATGTGGGAATGACTTCTGCACTCTGTGCTCAGTGCTGCAATGCTTTGCCACTCCAGAAGGTACAGATACACTCTGTAAAAGCTCATTTTCCATAGTAGAGGATTAAGAGGGAAAAGTGGCTTCTAGGTGGGTGTTCACAATCCCCTCAGCATCACTTATTTGTTCATTCTCGTCCTCTAGCCTGTGCCCACATACAGCAGTCAGTACCCTCTTGGATGTGGTCCAGGTGCATTGTGCTGTCCGTGGGACTGTGTCTGACAGGCCTTTTACACATTCAGTGGTGCCTGTGCCCCGAGCTTATCAGTTCTTGCAGATTCAAGGTATCTAGAGCCCAACAGTCTTTGGGAGTCTTTCACATTCTGCCCTCAGTGTCGCCTGTGTGCTGCTAGCTGGAGAGGCTAGGGATAGCTGCAGAGCACTCAGGTACTTCAAGATTTTGTGAAATCTTTGTGTTCTGTAACCTTGGGAAACACTTATTACTCCTTTTTCTCCCTGGGTGTGTGATTTTTCTGTTTATGAAAAATAAGAACTTATGCGGTGGAATAAAATTTAATGCACTGCACTGCAGTGAGATCACATTAAGTACAGGGAAGGGTGAGACTGTCTTTCACCTTTTGGTTAACATACAGCTACCTGTTGCCTCTTTTTTTCTTTTTTTTTTCTTTTATTTTTAACAATGATTTTTAAATTAAATTCAAATACCAATTTTGACTTAAAGATTTTAAGTATTGTGGTTTGCACTGCTTTGTGCACAAGTCATATCCATGTGTCTAAATGTGTTATCTTGAGGCACTTGAGCTAATAGTACTGAAAATTTTTGTATGATTCATTCTCACAAAAGATTCCTTTAAGTTTTTTCATCACTGGCTGCTTGACTGCCAGGGTCTATCAGAACTGTCTCTGGTTTTGGTCCTGGTTGCCTAACACTATCAGAGGTGAGGGAGGAAAAACAAAACAAAAATGAAGGATCTAACGATACCCAGGAAAGCGATCTACATTAAAAGAACTGTGTTTAGGCAACATACATCCAAACATATCTTCATGCATCCTAAAATTAGTGGTTATGCATATAATTCACCTGATTTCAAAGTTAAAAAATTGTATTCCCTTTTGTTTTCTTTCCTTGTATTTTTAGGGACTGTGATGAAGGAACATGCAAAGACAAGTCTAACATTCTGTATGCTTGGGCAAGAAATGCTCCACCCACCAGGCTACCCAAAGGTATTGCGCCTTTAGTGTGACATTAAGGGCAAGGGAGAGAAGAGGATGTGGAAGTAAGCGTCTGACACATCTAGGAACTAGATATATCCTATAATATTTTTATTATGTCTGGTTGATGGAAACTGTATAAACATCAACCTTAAAAACTATGAATATCTTATGCTAGCTAATATACTTGGGGTTTCTGTGATCCAGTTTGCCATAACATTATGGGTTTCAGTAGGAGGAAGAAGGCTAAGGGAGAGATAACAGTCATAACATAATGCTTTATTTTTCTATGGCGTTAATCTTGCTTTTCCTACTATATTTGTGTGGTTTTTAGTAGCACACAGGCTGCATGAAAATACTTTATGGGAAAGCACAAATAGGTACAATCTTAAACATTGAATTTTTTCTGTGTCTTAAGTATACTTGACAATTTTGTGTGCTTTCCATTTCTTAATGCTTTGATGTGTTTGAGCAGCATGCTTATATACCCATTTTCTTGTATGATATATGACTTTGCTGAATTCAATAAAAAATTTTTAAGCTACTTGGAGTGGTATGTCTGAGAGACAGGGAAAAGTGGTTCTTTCTAATAACTACCACTAAGGATCCTAGAAATATCTGCCATCTATATAGCCTCAAACTGAAAATACCTTGAATTTCAAAATTTTTTTCTTTTATCGTTTACTGCCTCTTTTCATAACTAGGAGCAGTGCATAGCATCATGAAGAGGTTTATTTTTAATCCATTTATACACTTATCAGCAAACGTTATTTGATTTGGTTATCAGAATGTCAAGTTAAAAAAAATAGTGCTTGGAGGATTCCATGGAAACCTGGTATTTGCTTTGCTGTTAAACCCCACCTAGTAATAATTTTCTTGTCTATAAGCTGTCCATAAATACAGGGTTTGTGGGGAGAGTTCATAATGATATTACATTTGTGCACACAGAGGCTGTAGTCCCATTTATAAGCACGCTTTGCCGTGAGCAGTGTTTAATCTAGGGGGTTCACTGACCAAATAGGAAGAAATTGCTTTCTCTGCTTCTTTTGAGGACTGTTCATTGTAGAATTGGTTTAGAGAAATCCCTTTTGGTGATGATGATATTTTACAATTTCATTATTTAAAATTATTTCAAATTCCTCCATTTTCTTCTGTGCCTATGCAAGCTTCTGTCAACAAGAAAGGTATCTTCATAATTTTCACAATACTCTTTCAGTAGACAATATTAACTTACATCTCAAAATATTTTACTGAAGATCTTTTTATCTTTTCATTCTCACTATGTTTTTAGTAAGTCAGTGTTAATCAGTTTGTATCATTGACAGGTTGTATGAGAAATTAAAGTTCTACCAAATCCTACAAGGATGGCAATACATGATTTATTTTTTTATATAGTTGTATATATGTACCAAATTGTATGCATATTCTTGGATTAAGAGAACTATCTGCTTAAAGCAGATGTCTGTTCATTAATAGCTAAGTTATGGTCCTAGGTTCTTAGTCTGTTTGGGAACATGTTGTGATAGTGGTTTTTCCAGTTTTCAGGACAATATTTTCTTCATTGGTGTCTCAGTGAAATTTTCTACCCCTTCGCTCTAAGCCATTAGAGTGATTTGTATTTTTATATGTGGTCAGTACTGCTGAACTGTCTTGCATTTTATATCTGAAAGCAATGTGCTTTCCTTCTCTTAGGTGTTGGATTCAGAGTTGGAGGAGAAACAGGTGGCAGATTTTTTGTGCTCCAGGTACATTATGGGGATGTTAGTGCATTTAGAGGTATGTATTTTGGAAATATGTTCTGCAAGTTATAGCACTTAGAGCTTCAAAAATATTTACTTTACCTATAGAAAATAATTTTGCTGTTAATGCCACTCACAAAAGAAAAGAAAGATCGATGGGCATATTTGTAATAAAGTTTGTATATTAATTTGATTTCTTATAAGCTTGCTTTACCTCTATAATTGTTTGAAAGGGGAACAGATTATTTTTTTCTTCAAAAAATGTAGGGCAAATGGCTTAAAGTGTTGAAGGAGCAGTTTAAGTGTCAGATGAAACTTGTTTTTCCATGCATAATTCAGTGTTTTCTTTAAGAAAATTGAAACAAATACCTGAGATCACCCTTAACCTGTTACCCTTTTGAGTTGCTGGTGGAAAGGATGACATACACTGGCCAGACAGTCACAGTATCTTTGTTTGGAAGAAGTTGTAACTAGTGGAGACAGTGTCTTCTCACTTTCTCACTTTTTTTTTTTTTAAAGATGAATCACTCATTTCAAGCATGGCAACATGCTTATTGTTGTCAGACTGAATCACAGAATGGTTGAGGTTGGAAAGGACCTCTGGAGGTCATCTGGTCCATCCCCACTTGCTCAGCCAGGGCCACCTACAGCTGGTTGCCCAGGGGGCTTTTGGATATCTCAGAGGAAGGAGACTCGCCACCACCTCTCTGACCAACCTGTGCCGGTACTCGGTCATATTCACAGTAAAAAAGCTTTTCCTAACGTTCACAGGGGAATGTCTTGTATTTCAATCTGTTGTCCATTGCCTCTGGTCCTGTCACTGGGCACCACTGAAAAGAGCCTGGCTCTGTTTTCTCTGCATCATCGGTTCAGATATTTTTCTACTTGGTTAAGATCCACACCAATCCTTCTCTTCTCCAGGCTGAACATTCCAGCTCTCTCAGCCTTTCCTCAGAGGAGAGATGCTGCAGTCCCTTCATTGTCTTTGTAGCTCTCCCTCTCTCCAGTATGTGCATGTCTCTCTTTTACTGGGAAGCTCAGCACTGGACACAGTATTCCAGGTGCTAAGTGTAGGGGAAGGATCACCTTCTCTGTCTGCTGGCAATAGTTTGGCTAATGCAGTCAAGGATACTGTTAGCCAAGGGCTCATTGCTGGTTCATGCTCAGCTGGGTTCCATGAGGATCCCCAGTGCCTTTTTTGCCAAGCTGTTTTCCAGCTGGGTGACCCTCAGCATGTACTGGTGGTTGACTTCAAATTTATTTTTGTGCTGTGTGTCTTTGTCATTTTAAATAAAACTTGTACAAAATTACTTCCCAGTGGGCATTAGGTTTGGGATTGCCTTACTTAGAGGTGTTACTCCAGCTTTTAGGCTACTTCTTATCTTTAATGAGGCAAAGCTAGTTCTGAGACAGTTATGTGGAGATTCTGGTAGAAATCAAAGGACTGACTTTGAAATAACAAGGGGTTTGGAGCTTTATAAACAGCACTACTCCCTTTGAGTGAAAGCTTTCAAGTATTTTAGTAGCCTTGTATGAGTGCTATACTGTTCCTATTAAATATTAGAAACAGAGTGGCGAAGAAACTGAATTAATAGTTTGAACAGTGTGCTCTGTAATTTATAACCCATGTACCCATAGCATAAAGAAAATAAGAGTGCTTATTTTTCTTACTCTGATTAAAAAAACACAGAATTTTAAGTATCTAGGAAGCCCTAGAAGTCTCAATTTCTATGGCAGATTATCATACATTTAACTGAAGAGTTCGGGATTGTAGATCAAGGTAGACAGACTGTCAGGAAGCCTGTCAGATTCACACAGGAAGTTTTAGTAAAATCAGCCTACAGAAAGAGCATTTCACTTTATGATAATTTGACTTCTCAATTATGAGGGTTTCATTTGACAAACTGTATTTCTAGTATTTAAAATATTTATCCTAGAAAGCATGATCAAGGAAGTAGCGTGGCTGATTCTTTTTAGCTAATCTAAATGTTTACTGGCAATTAAACTTGAAATTACCATTGCAAATTTATCATGTACAATTCTTAAAAATTATATGTTCAAAATCTGAGGTTGGAGTTAGGCTTTAACATGCACCATTGATTTTGTTTGACATAGGTAAATAAAAGCAGGGAATATTTGATATTCTTGTGTTATATTTGCATGCCACAAAAAAGCATCCATAAGCACAGCTTCTGTTCTCATTTCAGTTGGAAACTCTGCATGGAGTTTCCATTTCAAATGGTTCCCATTTGAACCTGTTTCTAGGGTATATAAAATTGCATTTTCTAGTCACATGGTAAGTAGTAATCATGTCCCAGAGCAGTCTGTGTTGTATAGCAGAAACAAAGAAGTCAAAGTAGTCAGTCAATAGACAGACCAGAAAAGAAACCTTAAGATCTTGTTTGGTTGTGCATTGATTAAGGATATTTTTGCTGAGGTCATACAGTGAACCTCAAAAAGAGCTTGCATGGGAAGTTAGCATGTACTCGCTACAATCAAACATAATAGATAATGCTGATACAGTGTATTAACAAATGAATTAACTATTTCTACTGCCCTTCTAGGAGATCCAATGTTAAACAGAACTGCTGTCTGCATTGATATCTCGACTTCACCTGTTGACTTCGTTGCATGAGTTTCTGACTTCATTATTATGTCTAAAATCATTGCTTTTCCACAGATCTTTCATTTTTCTAACATTTGTCAAAATACATGTTTGTTTGAAGCCAAGCAGCTTCTTCTGCTGTTGTAAAAATGACACTGCTTCATCTCTGAGGTGCTAGTTCATAAAGATCTGAAATTCCCAGTGCCAAAAGAAAGCAGTTAGTTTTTCATTCACCAGGGTTTTGCTTTGTATTAGGGTTTTGACACAGTGCACCGCTTTGATGTTCAAGTTTGTGAAAAGCTGAGTAATACTTCCACAGTATGAAAGTTTTACTGCAAACAACAAGATTAAAACTTATTTTGTCTTCTGGTGTTTTTGTACAGCAGAAATGTTAATGTGGAATAATTTCACATTGTTGCTGCTGATTAAAATATTTTGTGATTTATACAGATAAACACAAGGACTGCTCTGGTGTAACTTTACATCTGACACATCAAAAGTAAGTATCTTGTAAAACATTTTTTTCATCAGAACAGAAGGCACGAAACCCCCTCCTTTAGATTCTTTTGAAAACATGTGAAATAAAAATAATACATCCTTAACAATGTTAAGAATTTTGAAGTCAGTGTCATCTTCTGGCAAAAATTTTAGTTTCTGCTAGGAGCTTTGGTTAAACAGTGCTATCAGTACTGAGTTAATCCATCTTAAGAGCTTCATATTTAGAAATCTGGGACAAGGACAGCAATTATGTGAATGATCATTTTGTCCTATTTCAAATACTTTGTGGAAGATGCTTTAAAACGTGTAGCTCAGTATGAAAAAAGAAGGGAAGTGCTGTGGACAGCTGATTTCTCAGCGGATCAGTTTCAGATGCAATCCAACATTTAGAAATTAGCGGTGTTAAATGGCATTGCATATTGTGTCACTTGCAGTGAGGTTTTACAAAGGACTCTTTTAAGCAGAGCTTGGCTTTTGAATTGCAGGCAGCCTCTGATTGCTGGAATGTATCTTATGATGTCTGTGAACACTGTAATACCACCAGGAGAGAAAGGTGAGTGGTAATTCTACAGAGTCGTTATATAATCTCAGCATCTGATTTATTTTTAGTGATTGTCGAGGAAGAAAATTTAGCAGAGACTCCTGTGTTTTAGATGGACAAATTAATTGCTTAATTAAATATAAGATGAAAAAGTTGGCAAAGGCAATCAATAATGTAGGAAGCAATCTTGTTCAAAGTAATAATGATCTATACAATATTAAAGTTTCTAGGATTCTTAAGAATATTTCCTTGATTTATTTTCATCTTAATATTTTACCAAGAAAACCCTACCTATTGTCTTATCTTCCCTCTCTGCCCAAAAAAACATGAAATTTTTTGTACTCTTCATCTGCATGTACCATTCATGCTGTTTGTAATTTACTAAGAGTTCAGTTTTAACAAATTAATTTCTACCAGTAAGGAGCTGCTCATTAGAAATTTTATCCCTATGTTTCAAGTTGGTTAAAAGGCCAAAATGCTGGAAAAAAAACAAAACAAAATGAAACAAAACAAAAAAACATTGTAAAACAAAATCTACAAAGAGTTTCTATTCAGACTCCTACCCGGGAGTTTATCTGAAGCTCAACTTGGATTCTCCCAGTATCACTTCTTCCAGATAGTGTGGAATGTTCTGTTTTAAGAAAATAGACACTGACTTTGCATTTTCATATGCAATAAGGAATTTAAATTAGATATCCAAGAACATAATTTGTCCCATTTGTAATTAGCTGCCTACATAGGATGAGGTGGTCAAACACTTAGCTGACTCCAACTCTCTGGTGAATTCAGCAACTCTTTTTTAATTTTAATTGAAACTTAACATATTTTGCACTTCAGTATGAAAACATATTGAACAAACACAACTCCACTAGAATATTTGATCAATGCAGAAAATTTACTTTTTCAGCTGAAGCGGTGAGGGGAAAGGGAATAAAAACAGTTCTGTGCCTACTGATAACTACCTTCTCATGTTCAATCAAATTTGCAATTCTTAAGTAAAGTGTGAAGTTTTTGTAACGGGAAAAATGCAGTGAATCCCCAGATACCTCTCAGAGGGGCATTGGTAGAGGAATTTCTGTGTGGACTCCTCCTTAGCTGTTACTGCACCTAACACAAGCACTAGCCTGCAGACATTGTCTGTACAGCACTTCTCTGCCAAAGTCTACATCTAACCCAAAACATTTAAGACTGGGCATAAGAACTGTAAGATCTTAAAGCCAAGTCTTCATTATAAATTGTATCAGATTAGAATCTTACCATTTTATTTTGGTTAATTTTAAGCCTGTAAGCAAATGTATTACTTTACTTTGTTAACTAGCAGTAGTGTGTGCTGGAAAAAATAATGCTGGATTTCAGCTCCATTTTGTATATATATCGTCACATAAAGCAGTTTTCAAATGACTTTCACTATATTTTATTAGTTTTTTATTACAAGTGCCTTAAGAATGCACTCCAGAAATATAAGATATTACCCAGTATCTTTTGAAATTGTCTGTTGTCCAGTGTAGGTATACCCTGTGCAAATCACACTGAATGAAGTGCAGGATTGGAATTTTTCTCTGATAAATAATGTGGTGATTTTGTTTGTTGTGATCATATTTTAACAGTGGTTGACGCAGACATTGCCTGCCATTACAAAAGGTTCCCAATGCACCTTTTTGCCTACAGAGTTCATACGCACAGACTAGGTAAGAGTTTTATTGCAACATAGGCATATCAAATACTTAACAGAAAAATGTTGACACTGTAACATATTTTTTAGAGGTATCTCTCATGTGCTAATAAATACCGGTGTGTTATAGGTAAAGTAGTGAGTGGATACAGAGTGAGAAACGGTCAATGGACGTTGATTGGTAGACAGAGTCCACAACTACCACAGGTTGGTTGGGTTTTTAATTCTAACTGTAAATTTTAATTATAGTTATTTAAAACTCAGAAGCTGAATTTGGCAGTCACGTGCCTGCATATTTGTGTCATGGTGTTCCTACTGGTGCATGTTGTTGTGTCACTGGAAGTGAATACTGCCAAGTATTATCATGATTACATTATCATGTAATACTGCCAGGTATTATCATGATTACATTATGATGCAAAAAGCGTCCTGAAATTACTTTTTAGATACATAACACTGTCATTCTAGTGTGTATATGTTGACATAAATAGTATGAGACACTTTCACTGATTGTGGTGAATCATCCTCTCTTTCAGGCATTCTATCCAGTAGAACATCCTGTAGATGTGAGCTATGATGATATTCTAGCAGCTAGATGTGTGTTCAGTGGTGAAGGCAGAACTACAGAGACACATATAGGGTAAATTCTCTCTTATTTGCTCCATTTCCTAAACTTTTTTTTTTTTGCAAGGTATTGGTTATGTGTAGAAATGTATTTGTTTCATGTCTTCTTCCAAGATAATTCTAACAAACTGTTAGATTTGCCAACCGTTTTGCTGTCTAGTTTGCTGAAGATTTAACTCTATATGATGATCATTGCTTTTACTTATGTGAGTAATGACTTTGCTGAAGTGTTAAGAACATTTCTCAGGTGAAGCTGTGCTGCCAAACTGTTCTGCACTTAGAGAAGGATTTAGAGTACCAATTCTAAAAAATGTAATTTTTAATAAGTTAAAGTTATTGTCTGTTTAAAATAAAGTAATGAAGCTTCACAATTTCTCTTCATTATTTCAGAAAGAAAATTTTTGGACACTTATTAAATTCTAATAAATTTTGATGCATCATAAAATCTAACCTTAAATTCAGAGTAACACACCAGTACCTTTTTTTTTTTTCCCAACATAAAAATATGCAGGCATTTATGAAAAACAGTAAAAACAAATGATAAATAGGAAAATCTGAACTGTGTTTGTTGGTGATGCTGTTCAGCTGAAGATGACAGACAAAGCTCTGTAAGATCAAGTTGACAAATCCAGCTGTAAGAATAGATGCAATATTAATATTCTCTTAACTGGCTCCAGTTCTTTGAACTGTAATTTACTTCGTGTGTAGAGATATGGAGATAACCTGCAGAAATCTCTCCCTTCTGGAAGTATGTGCTGCAGCACCCCAAGAGACCGTTTTTTTTAGTGCACTGAGTATTCTTAAGACTGCATCTCATGTAGAGGGGTAAGAATCCAACACAAATTTTTCACCTTTCAGTAGGTAGTTAAAATGCTGATGCGTAGCAGGCTGAAGCAAAATGAATTGTTTAAGGAAAGGTTTTTACAAAGGTCATAACACTAGCAACAATGTATCCAATACTTTAATTTATGTGTAGACCTTTTTGTAGCAAGTTCTAAAAGTTTCTATCAGGTTTCTGTAAGATTCCCCAAAGTAGTTCCTGTTTGTTGAATAATCTTTACAGTTTAAAAAACTGTCCTAGGACAATTAAGGTCTTGTCTTTCAATGTACTAATATGCTTTCAATGAGGAAGTAATAGAAGCAGAAATCAAAGAAGCAGGCCTTTACATTTTTATTCCGTGATTGCTACTTGTGAGTTTTGAGAAACAATGCATAAGCATTCTAAGCAAATATTTAAACTAATACACAAAAACTGATGCACAATATGGAATCATACATGGTTGGAAAAGAATTATCACCATAATCTGAAGTGAATTAATTAAAAGGAATACATGCGCCACAATGCTTGGTATATGAAAAGATATACAGCTAAAATAAGTAAAATGAAAGTTTTTTTAATCTTGGAAAATATTGCCCTGATGTCGCAGTTGTCTTGCTCGCATTCAGAATGACTCATCAATTCAAAAGAAATATTAAAAGGATCTTTAAGTTCCAAATACAAACACTGAAGAAATGGGAAATATAAACGTGAAAGGAAAGCTGTGAAGTAGTACGTATCTGAAAAGAATCAGATGAAGCCTGAATGTTCACTTTCTCAGTCTTTCTGTTTAATTTTCTCTCAGAGTTGTTTTTTTCCCTAAACCAGCTGAAAAAAAAAATAAAAAATATTAAATCCGTTATGTGATTTATCCCTTTAATAGGCAGGGCTGAAACAAGCTTAGAGTTCACTTTGTCTATTTGTGTTTCTAAGGCTAATCAGTTAAAGCTTAATCATTCATGACATATGCTAACTAGTTAAAACATGACATATTCTTAACGTTATACTTTCTCAACTGTGGAATAATTTCTGTGATAGTCAACCAGTCCCTTTTGTATGAATGAAACATCATTTTTGGTCAAATCTATTACATTGTGTTTAAGTTGAGGAGGGAAGATAAGTGTTCTTGGTTTGTTTTTATACCTCCCTTATTGTGCTTTTTGTTTCTTTACACATTTGGTCTTGTTTTTCTTTAGTTACACTAGTTGCTTTCCATTATCTTACATTATCTCATGGCCCCCACGGGTCACACTAACGTTTTTCATCCTGCTTCCTCTCCAAATCTGAGAAATTAAATTAAATATTGAGGCACGCTTCTTAAATCTGTAGAGTTTGGCAAATGAGGGTTCAGAAGTGAAGCCTGATTTCACTTGTGCAATTGACTACATACAAGTTAGGGTGATTACATGAGCACAGACTTATTGTATTTTGTGTAAAAACGTGAGGCAGGAGTTATCTCTTCAAAAGTTTCATAAATCATCCATTTCAGTTAGCTAGGTTTCTCCTCAAGCTCACACGTTTGCAAATTGAATTATCCTTTGTCAAATAGGGATGATATCAACTATTCCTAATTTATAAAGGAAGGCTTCTTCTAATTTTTACTACAGACCAGTAAGTACTCTGTCAAAGCAGCCGCTGCAGTTTTACAACAGATAGTGATGTTTCAGAGGAAACATTAGAGTTGATATAATGTCATGTAATATACAGCTTACCAGTCTAAGAGATATCAAAGCACTGGAGCCTATACAGTGAAAAGATCATGTCTTTGTAGAAGAATGTGCCGTTGGTCATGGTCGCTGTTTGTTTTTGCAGTTGCAACATAGTGTATTGTTTGAAACTCTTTAACAGGCAGAAAGTAGTGAAACCTACATCTTTTCCTTTCAAAGTATATTTAATGGATATTGTACTATTTCAGAGAAGGTTTATGTGCCTGTAGCCAAACATTCCAGTTCAGTATTTAAGGTTCTTTAAGTGCATTATACTGCTTTTTTGATGTGAAGTCCTCGGTTTCATTTTGCTTCACTGTGTACTGTTAATATACCAAGGTCTGGATTATGGTTCTAGATATCTGTGGCAGTGGTAGAAGGTGGCTAACAGGAATAATTTTTTTTTAATATTTCTTTTTAACTTGTTTGTCAGCCTTTCTGCTCGTTAAACTAGTTCACAAAACAAGATTTCTCAGGAGTTCAAATATCTAATGGAAGGATTCTGGGTTTTCAGTGCGTTTACTATAGCTGTTATTGACAGTATTATTTTTTTTTTTAGTATTTTTTGGTTTGTGTTTTTTTAACTGTAAATATTTAAAATGCCGACTTTGAAATGTTTAGACACAGTACCATATGTCAGGTGAACTAGAGTTCATGTGGGTACCACATCCCTTTTTCTACTGTAGTTTTAAAGAAGAGGCAATTATAGTGACAGATATTGGGAGTCCAGCAGTGAAGTTAATGCTTTCTAAAAGCTTAAGCAGAGCTTGCCAAGTCAGAGTCTGATTTTTGTGGTCTCCAAGGGATGCTAAATTTTCAAGGCATGGAAAAATACCAGTTCCCCTTTTGAAGCAGTCTCTTCTCCCATGTTTCCCCTGTCTCCCCTCTGGCTGGTGTCATTATTGTTGCTATGGTGAATAAATGAATGCTGCAGGATGCTGCTGGAAAAGTCAGCGCTGACGTCTTTTGCAAACAGCTAATAGGCCACCCCCATATCTTTTTTATTAGTGTGGACTGACTGGTTAATTGTGAAAGCTAATTAAAAAATCTTAACGTAAACTGCTTGATTTTGTGAACCTTTCTTTATAAGTCCTAGTTTATTCCATTGTTAGGATTTTAGCTATAAATAAAAGGTATCAACCTATATGGCAGAAGAGAAAAATGGAAGCAAATCAGAGTTGCAAAGAGGCCCTGTATTATCTGGTTCACAAAGTAAAATTTTTCATAAAAAATTCTTTCTCATTTCAGCTGTTTTTTCTGTTGCAGACAGGATTATGTAGCAGTACAGAAGAGCCTCTTCTGTTTCAAGTAGATGCACAGAATATATCAAAGAACTAAATTTTGCCAGTGTTTAATCATTCCTTTTGCAATCATGTTTTCCTTACGGAAGCTTGTGATCAAGTTATTCTCAAGATGGCAGTGTTATCTTCTCTTTAAGAGATATTTATGGTATCTTAATATATGCTGAAATTAAGATTTGCTGCATTAGGACCAGTGTGATTGGCCAATAAATGGATGCGCTTGAAAATTGTGGGGGGGAGAAATCATATAAGATAGCTGCTGAAATGAAATATAGGCGTTATTTGCAAGGATTTTAAATTACGTTTGCCCAGATTGTCAGAAAAGTATATTAATGGGGACATAATGAATGATACAGTTCTGTTGCATTTTGTTTGGGACATGTGCATAGTTGATGACACACTGAGGACTATGAGGAGTATTCACTGCCATAAAGTGATTAAATATATTAGTGTGGGACTTCTAAACATTTCATTGCAACTTTTTAATATTCTCTTCAACAAGTTAGCTGAATTGAATAACAGCCATATTAAACTCTTTTTTTCCTGCCACATCTTTTCTGCGTTGTGTAGGGGAACAGCCAATGATGAAATGTGTAATTTTTACATTATGTACTATATGGAAGCCAAGCATGCTGTCTCGTATATGACCTGCACACAGAATGCGAACCCTGAGATGTTCAGAAATATACCACAGGAGGCAAATATTCCTATTCCGGTCAAGTCTGATATGCTAAAGATGACACACGGGCATCATGAAGGTGAAAAAAACTTGTCAACCATTTTACTCAAGTCTTTTTTGTGCTCAGTGATACGTCTCTCTGTGTTGATTTGATATGCTAAATTTTCATCAGAAGGAAATGCAATTCTGAATAAAATTAAAATTGCTAATTATAGACCATTATGGGATTCTGTGCTTGTTTTTGATGGAGTTGTCTGCTGTAATCTTTTCTCCATTTCTTGCTGTTGTCCTCTTTGAATTTCCAACATATTTTTATATTTTTATAGCTGCATGAGTTGGTTGACCTCTTTTCTATGCCAAGTAAATATCAGTATTTTATATTAACAACTTCTTAATATTTGCTTTATCTTCTGTCTGTTTCTACAAAGTTGAATCATAACATTTCCATAGTTTTCTGGATCCCAATGCCTTGTTATGGAAGAGTTCAAACATTTGTACTGAATACTAGTAGGCATGTAAGTTAAAGTGACAGTATTATCCAGAAGTAATCTGACTGTGTGGTATGTCTGTATAGCAAAGTACAAATCTTAATTTTTTTGTTCCAGTTGTTTTATTGCTCCACTGTTTGGTACAACTACTGTAGATAGTTAAAAATACCAAATGTTTATTTCCAAAAGACTTTTTTCCTCAGTAGAAAAATACTCAATTCCATTCACACACAGAGGTTAACATCATATCCTAAATCCATTTTTCAGAAATGAAGGATACCGATAAAAGTTCTCTGCTGCAGCAGGCTGAAAAAGAAGAGGAAGAGATTTTGGATCAGGGTATGTACTTTCTTATTTCTATGTCAAGGGAGAGACTCAGTAGTGTAAAATATTGATAAATTATAGCCTGTTTGTTAATGAGTTATGAAGGTTTTAATCTGTTTATCTTTAACTGATGCAAATTGCAATGTTCTGTACGGTTAATATGATTGAATGCTATATAAGAAATAATTTTAAAAAGTCAGCCACCAATCTCTAGCCTTGTAGGTAAAATTTATTTGTGCATTTCAATCTCATCAGATTTTCCTGTCCTTGGTTTAATTTGCTGAAGCAGGTTGTAATTTTTCTGTACGTACAATCCTAATTAATGAACCCCCAGAAGTAGTTCTGTAGTATGTAACTATTCTATATTTTATATGTAACTATCTGCTATTAGCTCTTTGCCTGTTTCTCAGTTTGTTTTACCATGTATGTATTAGGTAATAATATGTTCATATGCTTCAATATTGTTTGTACGTGCAGTCAGTTGAGTATAGCTTATGTTTAATATTGAATTATTTTTCAATATGTTTTTGTGTATGTGCATATATGTATAACGACTCATGCAAACGTGTGCAGTACTTAGTTGCAGGAAGAAAATTCCTGACTGTTGTATAAAGCATCTAGAAATATGCTGAATGTTATTTTTATTTTAGAGATATATCAAAATAAGACTGGACTTTAAAGTTCTTGTGGATCATATGAGATGAATATTGGTTTAGTATCAAATCTAAGTCTCATCAAGTCTCATCAGCTACAGTTTCGTACTGTTTTCATCGAACAATGTTGAGGTTCAAGAACTAAATAGATTAAAGGAAAAATTCCTTTGGCCTTTAATGGGAACAAAGATTAGGCTAGTGTTTAGAGTTTTTGATAACAGTTCCCAAGTGGTTAGATTTTCTATCTCCTCTGCCATTTTGCAGAGTGAATTTAAATAATTAAGTTGCAGTTAAATAAAAACTAGCTTCTAGAGTGTAACAGTATCTTGACTGAGTATACCTTAAACTGCTGGAGGTAGTATTTACAATTTCATATCTGAAACATCTTAGTAAATTTAAGATGGACTTCTTTAGAAAGAAATACAATTCCAAATTTGTGTAGCCTACTCCAGATCAGAACAAGCTAGCTGCTTATAAATTAATATCAAGATTTATGCCGACAATCTGCTTCACCCTTATGTTACTAATAGGTGCATTAGCATTTGGTAGAGGATCTCATTATTTGTGTGTTTTATTGAAATCATTAATGTTTGAAACAAAATGTTGAAACGAGGTCCTGTTTTTGAAATCTTTTTCATTTGTCTTTGAAATGTATTTCGTAGCCACGTTTCTGCAATGCAGTCTCATTTGATGAGGTCACTATTTAGTATACATCCTCATCTAACATGTTTCTATGGAAACACACTGCATTGTTTTGTCCATTTGAAATTAGTTGGTTTCATGATGTGAAATTTCAAAACATAGTAGTTGCTGTGAAAGAATTTTGCTTCATGTTCTCAATTGTTACTTTAAGATAAATTCTCTCATCATTTATGGGAGCCTAGCTTCAATTTTACATTGATACAGCTCTGTCTGCAGTTGAATGATGTGTGTGTAAGCAAAAAATACAAAAAGAAAAATCAGATCAGGCTTGGTTTCTTGTCTCCAAAGAGGGAAAGTTGAGTTGCTGTTTTAGACAGTGGTTTTTAGTCTTACAAGCAGATGAGCAGCTGGTAAGATGCACTCGGAAAACCAGGAGCTGAAAGTAATCTGCTGAAATGTGTGTATAAAAATTAGATACAAATTGAAGTATAGTTCTCTGGGGCAAAACAGCTTTATGTAATTGTGTTGCCAATTTGTCCATCTCCTCAAGTAACTTTACTGCGTAAACCAGTATCAACCAAATTTGAACAAGGTCTTAATGACAGGAAAAATCTTCAGTCAGAAGGGGAGAGGGAGGAGCAGTGGACCCCTAAGCTGCACAGAAGCAAATATATATATTTTCACTGAGGTAATGGTGATAACATAAATTTTTCTCTTTATGGCTTGGTATGACATACTCTGTATGATAAGCTTATCTACAAAACACAGATTGACCAAAGCAGGCTCTGATTAGTTCTGTTGCTGCTGAGCTGTTGCTCAGTAAATTCAGCCTTTAATTTGCTCTGAAAATAATACTTCAACGATTTTTCCATGATTCTGTGTTTTATCTTGCATGTTTTTTCTTCTTGATGACTCATTATGCTGTCGCAATTGAATTTTCCCCTCCACAGTTTCAGGTAACTAAAATAAACACTGTTACTTCATTAAAGCTGAAATAGTTGATAAATTGTTATATTACCCCTGGAAATATCTACAGGTCTGGAGGGCTGGAGGCATGGTCAAAGAGGTAGATGTGAGTCCTTTTACATCTAAGTATTTGCCTCAGGAGAAAATTAAAAAGCCTGCCATGTGAAAATACCTGCCTGCTAATTATGTGTACATCACATGATTGCCTGGGCACAGGTTTAGAAGATGTAGTTCCTGCTATATGTAGGCAGTTCATTATATCGGCACCTGCAGGAGTTAGCATTGCTTTTACATTAAATTTTCAATTTCATCGCCTTCACTTAGCAAAAGCACATTAATAAACAACGTAAATATATTGAAATAAGTAGTAACAATCACAAAGTGAACCACCACTCAGCATATAGACAAAGCTGTAGTGTTAAACTGAGCTTACCTTAAAACTGACTTCATTATATTGTTTCTGAAACAGCATTTTCACTGTTTGGTGAAGATAAAGTTGTCATAGGAAGTTAATTATTGTAGGATATGCAATTGATTTAGACATTTGTGCACATTGGAGAGTTTCCTGTTCTGGCAGAACCATAATGTTTCCAGCAAAACAAATATTATTTATGTTTATTTTTTGTCCATCAATAGAAGTTGTATTAAAAGGTATTCAATAGATTCAGTGAAAAAAACTGTTATCTGTTCGTAGCATTCACCATGTCTGCTAGATGTCTCTTTTTTACCTGTGGAAAACCAGGCATTTTAAAAAGTGTTTTATTCTGTTTGTTCAATGCTTTCCTGGCTGTAGTCTGTGGGATAATATAATACAGTTTAGGTTTGTTTTGGAATGCAAGCAGCAAATTAGTCCTTACTATTGAGAAAGACAGCTGCTGCTTTACCTGAAAACTGTGTAGACACAATAGCAATAGTAGTTCCTAATAACAAGGTAGGAATTTATAGGTTATGGTTAATTAGATGTGCAATATTTAATTTCTTGACCTGTGGCTCATTATTTGATACCTCATTTTGTGTGCAATAGATGTAATCACAAACTTTCTTTTGAAGCAGGAAGGGCATTTTTTTTCCTAGTAAAGCCAGCATAATTATGTTTAAATGGTTTTAAAAAAAAATAAAATTCAAGACTTGCTTGAACTGCAAATTCGCTCACAGCTCGTAAACCAAAAATTAGATTTGATTTTTTGTTTTAGAACGACATGTGCGTACACATGCATATGTTACTTACACGTTACATGGGAGAGAAAATAGATGGGATTTTCATTTTACTTCTAGTGATAATGTTTACTGTGACACTTAGAAGTACATTTTTGCTTGTGTCTGGCTTAAGGAATTTAGAAGTCAGTACCAAAAAAGTAACATGTATTTTTGCCTCTGGTGACAGAATCTGAAGCAAGAGTCAAAGTTATGATTCTTTTGCTCTCGGTATTCATCTGTCATACTAACAATATGGGTTGGATTTTTCCCCACTTCTCCCTCATTATTTTATGATTACCATGAGTGCAAGTTATTCCAGGAGCTCAAATTCATGTTCATGTTCAATACAGCTGAACTTAAGATTTCTTTTTTTGCATGTCCCAACTAGATGCATGTGAGGTCCCTTTTTCACAACTGTTTAAACTAAAACCCCATTAAACCTCTTATATTTAAAATAATATTACAGCTTGAGTCCAGCATTCAGAAGTTAGCTTTTATAAAGTCTACAACCGTAGAGTTGCTGTCCTGTTGATTGGACAGGTTGGAGAGAAAAACACCTCATTGGACTTCTACCATGTTGTTTTTAGAGATTAGAATGCGTATAGTGACTGAAATAAAAAACAAGTAAAGAAAATAATATGACTTCATGCTCTAAGTCAGTCTAATGCTCTCTGGTTAAAGCGTGGTTTACTCTAGACTCTAGGTTCTGGGCAGCTGAGTACCTTTGTGAGCAAAGTCTCATTTCCTGATCTGTTTTCTGAGTCTTTGAGGATATCAAAACAAAGAACTGAAGCTAAGTCTTGAATGTATCTAGCTCCTACTAAAGCTGACGGGAAACGTGGCTTGAACATAAGATGTGAAATATAATGATAACTACCCATAATGTTTTGAGATGTTTTTAGGTAGATACCCAAAATTAATGGATGCTAAATGACAGTCCTGGCTGTAATCTCTAGCAAAGTACCAGTAATTATGGACCTTAATTTCATAGGACAAGATGTGATAATGAAGTAATGTAGTGTAAGTAAGTATTTCATAAACAGAGGTGATGTAATAGAAATGTTAGAGTAGTCTTTCCGTTCAGTTAAAACACTTGCTGAGGAGTGCTTGGAGAAGAATTCTTTGAATGACATTGAATATAAATATATAGTGATGGCCCATTGATTGTAAGAGGATGTTTCTTTGTAAGAAAAAAATAACATCGTAATCCATACAAAATAGGTACTGAATTAAGGTTCCACGTAATTCTGGTATTTATTGCCTGTTGGATGCGTAACCCATCCTCTAATTCTTTTCATTTGTTGTATGCTATATTTGCACAGGTGTGCATGCACACACACAGATAAGTACTTTTGCGCAACATACTTGTTGCACTGCTGGAAATATTTTACTAAGTCAGAGATGAATCTGTGAGTTGAGGTACTGAAATGTCGGTGCATTTCTGTGAAAAGCTTGTAATAATCAAAATGTTCTGAACACAGCTTTTTGTATCGGGGTTAGAAATTTCTGAGTGATTTAAGTGAAAAGAGGAGGCATAGCTCCTCCTCTTTCTGCCTCATCTCTTTTGTTTTCTTCTTGAAAAAAAAAAGGGGGAAGTTGAGGGAAATGTTAACGTAGGTCTGCAATTTCTTGTGAAGTAGGTTTTGAAAGGAAGAGGAAAGGAAAATCATCGTGCAGGCAGGTCCTTGATTTTTCAGGTAATGAAGTAGTATATTTTTGTGATAATATTACACAGCAGAGTTAATCATTAAGACTTTATGTATTTTTATGCCAGCATGTGTAGCCACGAGTTACAGTAGTTTCTAAAATAAATTCATCATAATTTACCTTTGCTAGTTTGTGTGTGGTGGTAAGAAAAGAGAGGAGTTCAATTTGGCAGGTTGTTAAAATTTCTTAGGTCAATGGAGAGAGGATGAGGCGTGAAACAGAAGACATTCACTTCCCAGTTTTGATGTGGGATGCCTGGGATGAAGTGTTAGAGACGTTTTTAAATTAAGGCCAGACATATGAGGAAAATCTTCAGATGTTTTCAGAGTTGGGATGCATGTTTGCTGCTCAGAGGTTAAGTGAGGGCTCTTAAATAGAGTGCAAAAGTAAGAGAAAAGTGACTGGGTTAAACCTTGGAAGAAAATGCTACTGAAACGCATTAAGAGCAATATCTACAGTTAGAGACATGTAATTAGGAAGATCCAAAATTGCAGAGGATTTGCTGCTTGTACACTGAAAGATCCTTCTCAATGTTTTAAATAGAAGTTAAGCCTTTGATTTGGTTAGAATAAGGTTGTTCATAATCTTCAGAAAAGCATCTTCAGCACAGTAAAGAAGGGAGCATCAGATCTAAGCCAAAAATCGCAGTTGATATAGGTTGCATACCTAAGCAAGAAAAGGATATAACAAACATGGAAAGAAGCCATTTTAAATTGAATATTTTAGTCTTCATTGTTGGCTGATGTTCTCTGGTTCTTAAAATTACAGAGGGATGTTCCCTAGATATTTTCTGTGATGTAGAAAACTACTTATCTATAAGCAACTGCAAAACCTGCTTATAATATCTGTCTGAAGAAATGGAAAGTGGATTTTGGATTAGTACAGAAAGAGTTCAATGAAAGGATGAAGTCATATCACAAATATAAAGCACACCAAACATTATTTTATAGTAGTAGGATTATTAGCAAAATATGGGGGGTTTGTTTTTTTTAATTTTCATGTCTTTTTTTTATCTAAAGTATGATGATGCTGTGAGAACCTGACAATTAAAACAACAAAAAAAAAATGCAGATAGCAGAACTACTTTTTAATAAACATAGTCCCATGTATGTCATTTTGAAAGAAGAAAAGTATTTGTAAGTATGTACTGCGTAAAACAGAAGTTTGAGGTGGGTTTGTAATGCTGTGTGCCTGAATTACAAACGTGTGTAGAATATCTAAATGAACACAGCAAAGTCCTATGTAGCAAACCTGTTGTGTTTATTGCTAGCCATTTAGCAGTAGTTGATAAATATATTTTATTGTAGCAAAACGTTTGGAGCTTATTGGGAACTCATTGGGGAAGGGAAGGTAAACCATCTTGGGGCTTGAGTCTCAGGTTCTGATTTGTTTATGGAAGAACACATACCTCTAACAAAATGTGATGCTCAGTAAAGATTCTTTCATCTTCTTCTGTATTTTCTCTTTGCCTCTTACAAACTGTTTTAACCTAATGAAATTATAAACTATGCTAGGACTCCCGAAACATGTGTACATTGAAGCATTTTCACAGCTGAAGGAAAAAAAAAAAAAAGTATTAATTAAGAACAAGGAAAGCGCACTTACAATAGTAGTAAAAGCCCTTCTTCAGGATGTGCAGACATAGAAGAAAACAGCTGATAATTTTATTTTTTAACTTCTGTCTTTTTTAGCTCTGTGAGTTGCTTAGAAAGACCTTGATAGCAGGTACAGTTACTGTCCTTCAGACACTTCAGTTTGACTATGTTATTGCTTCATGTTACTTAGGGCACAGTGATGGTGACTAGGAATCTCTAGAGCAGCTTAATGCTTTTCATTTCCTGATACCTATGCCTCCTTCCTCCAGCCCCTGAAATCCTCTCGGAATGAGGACAACCTTGATAATTTTTGTTTCTCACAAATCTTTCCAGTGCTTTCATCAAAGTAACAGATTAAAGCAGTATGGTAGGACTCACATGAAAAATAATAGCAGGCTGGACACCATTTTGAAAGATTTTTTTGCCTGCTGTGTCAAACTGTGTCAAATGTCACTTCAAATAAGTAGACGTTACATTTTGTTCACTTCTGCAGTGTCTTTCTATGCCTTTCTCCCCTTCTTTACTACCAGCAATGTTGTCTTATGTATACCAGTTAGAATGAGCTTAGGAGCCGAAAAAAGGCAAAGAAAATGAAATTTTTCATTTTGATAAGTGCTTATTTGGAAGGCATTTATTTATGGTGGCAGAGGTTGCAGCCAAATTGGCGTATCTTCATCAGGAAGTACTACACATTCTCTGATACGGCCCTTAACATATTACATAGACGTTACCTGAGATCTAAGATGAGGCGGTCATAGTTGGAGTCTCTATAATTTAGACCCTGATTCCAGCCCTTGTGAAAAGGCAAGGCACTGACTATTTTTGGCAGATGAACACACTAAACAGCAGCACATCCTGATAAGAAATGGCTTCAAGTTGTGCCAGAGAAGGTTTAGATGGGATATGAAGAGATATTTCTTCACTGAATGGATTGTGAGGCATTGGAATAGGCTGCCCAGGGAAGTGGTTGAGTCACCGTCCCTGGAGGTACTTAAAAGATGCGTAGGTATGGCACTTAGAGATGTGTGGGTAGTGCTCAGTTAGCAGTTAGACCTGATGTTCTTGAAGATCTTTTCCAACCTAAACGATTCTATATGATTCTAAGACAGAAAGATGTGGTCTCAGAATATACTCTGTTTGATTCAGAGATAATTAGGAAACCCAAAGTCAGCTGTGATAACTTACATCTTACTACAATCATAATAAGACTGAGACCTGAGTTTGGAAGGACTGAAATACTGGCTTCATGTCAGATCAGACATGCTCAAGAAGAGGAGACTTTTAGTACAAGCACTCACACATTTATCTGTGTGCACTAGCACACAGATATAACTGCAGTACCTTTGCCTTGTCAACACAGAGGGCTGAGAGAGTTGGGGTTGCTCAGCCTGGTGAAGACTCCAGGGAGAGTGTATATCAGCCTTCCAGTACCTAAAGGAGACCTGCACAAGAGATGGGTAGGGACTTTATCAGGGAGTGTAGTCACAGGACGAGGGGTAACATTTTTAAACTGAAAGAGGGGAGATTTAGGTTAGATATCACGAAGAAATTGTTTACTGAGTGGTGAGACATTGGAACAGGTTGCCCGGGGAAATTGTGGATGCCCCGTCCCTGGAAGTGTTCAAGAACAGGCTGGATGGGGCTTTAAGCAACCTACTCAAGTGGGAGGTGTCCCTCCCCATGGCAGTGGGGGTTGGAACTCAGTGATCTTTAACACCCCTTACATCCCAAACCATTCTGTGATTCTATGACTGCTTGCTAGATTTTTGCTCTTAAACTCTCAGTTCTGTTTTTTTCTTGGAAAGACATAATTTTGTCCGGAGGCTGCAGTAGTGGCTTTGAGTTTAAAATCCTGTTCTGTCTGATTCCTAACAGAAGTCTGGAATGCCAGTGACAGACTGAGGAACCTATCTGAACCGCCACAGTGAAACTGTAGAGGCATTATGACCCAAATACGTATTCTGGAGATGAGAATTCTCAGAGACCACCAAGGTGTTCATGCCCTTTTCTCTAAAATGCAGTCAAATGCGTTTTCCTGTATGTACCTTGACAGCTACACATTAAAGCTCCCTGGACGATCTGAACTGTGACTGAACCTCCCATCTTACCTCATAGCTTGACCCTGCAGCACCATGGCTAGAGGCTTCATCCGAGCTGGGGATGGGTGCTTCCACACGCATCGTGGTGTGCCGCGTAAGGACCATGGACAGTGGCTGCCCGCTGCAAGAAAAAAAAAAAGACTGTTTTTAGACATGGGTAGTTCAACACCATTGGGATCCTACCCAGACCTTGGTGATCAAGATATTTAAACTGTTCTATTAACTTTAATCCAATACGGTCTTTTATGGTGAACCAGTTTGCTGAGGTCCAGCTCGTGGTTTGCAGTGAAGTCACCAGTGTTGTGGTTTTGTTTGTTCGTATAAATGTTTTCCAGAACACTGTTCTGAAGATATTTTTTCTAGTGTAGAACTGCCATAGTAACTAAGTTTAAACTTGCTGAAATATGCTTGTGCATTGTTTCATTCTGGAGGTGTTGCTCTTGAGAGCCACCACTTCCTCCAGAATAGAATAACTGTAGCTATTTGTAGCCAATTACCTTTTCCTGTATTACATTGACAGAAGTTTCCTGATAGCTTACACGTAAGAAGTGCATGTAAGTATCTTCTCTGAAACTAAACTAATCAGTTAGCTTTCCTGAGACTGCAGAGCTAGCCTTTAGTTAATTCAACAAGAGCAAGTAATTCACTCGCCTGTGTCTTCTAATCATACTCAAGAATTCTGAAGGCTGGGCTGTCTCATCTCAAACAAGACCAAACAAATAACCTGGTGCATCTTGCTAGTGTTCCTTTCCCGCAGAGTATCTTCAGGCAAGCAACGTCCTTCAGCTGTTCCAGCTGGTACAAGGCAGCTGTAACAACACAAGATTGTGCTTTGATGTTTGCTGGATATTGCTTTGGAGAGAGCAACTGTTAATCAGAAACAACATGAGTCAGCTCTTTGCTAGCTATATGTAGTGAATTCTAAACTACTTCTTAAAAATATGCCAGTTAGAAATTTATTGGAATCTGCCTGGGGTCACAAAGCTGAAAAAATTTGGTCCCAAATAATATGGGACCTCCATTCAATGTGTGGAGTTTAGGGGAGCAGTTGCATACATTGAGTAGTCAGGAGACTTCAGTACCTCACTTTCACATCTTCACATGTCTTTACTGCTTTGTAAGTACTTTTGAGTTGTGTCAAGATGCCAAGAAATTGACAAAGACTTGTGCCAAGCCTATGGAGATGCAGGGCAGATATGAAGGCTTTATGGATGTCTTTATGTCTTTTGGACTTAAGGTGTAAAGATTTCATATTCGTTGTCTCAAACACACTTACTTAAGGTAAATATCACAGTTTCAGAGCAGCTACACTTCAGACTACTTTTACTGTCTGAGGCACACTCTTCTTTATATGTTTAGACATTTCCTAAATATTCTGTTGTGAATACAACAGTCCTGCTTAATGAAAGCACTAGTAGGACAAGCTCGGCTTGGAAAGTAAGGTCATCTATAGCCGCTGATAGTGATGTACTCAAACCATCTTACTCTGTACTCCACTGTTTGAAAGTTCCTTATATGTCTTACGATCATAGCCTCAGTACTAAGAGAAAACTCCTACTTGGAGTTGAATCCCTGATTGAGAGCTCCCGTAAAGACCATTGGAATTTTCTGTGAGAGCACCTTGTTCCCTGGGCTTTTGTTACTTTTAAGATGGATTCCCTGATCTTCTTTTTCTCTTGTCTTCTATTGAGTCCTATCTTTTAACAGTTTCTTTTGTAGTAAGAGAAGCTAATTTAAGATAGGTAAAATGAAGCAGGTTTTGTTTGTTTGCTTTTTTAAATCAGCAAGCGATATCTGTTTTAGAGGGTAAGTTAATTGTTCTGTTGCAGCCATTGCACAATGGAAGTAGAATGCAATGTCTTTGGCTGAAGTGGAAAGCTGGCAAACTTCACAAGCATATGAATTGTGAGTTAAGGATCTGAAACTTCCCTGCAAACTGTAGCATGTTGTGGTTTTTGTGACCAAGAATTATAAGTAAGTTGATCAGACTGTTGATATGGAACTACGAAAGAGTGAACTGGGCAAAAATCACTAAATTTGCGTTAAAAAGATCTGCAGTTTAAAATGGTGATAGGCTTGCTGGTTTAGTGAGACTTTTCACGCTTACATGAGGCAGAACATTGCCTTTACCATTCAGACCTCTCTGTTGGAAATTACTGCATATAGAGAAGTCAGTGAGCTTTGCTCATCTGTATATCTCCAGCCATGGATAAAACCAGTTGCCCCAAGAGAGGGGCCCATGCCTTGGAAAGTGTATTGGTTCTACCAGTATTTGGTGAGCTGAATAATGTAATTATAAAGCTTCCCCAGAGTAAACACGATTTGTATCCAAAACTTCTATTACATCATACTTTTTGAATATTTGGATTTGTTCTGAATCATTAGTTTGATTAGGATTGTGAAGGATTCTATCTTCGCAATTATATTTGAAGCAAATATTTCATATTCGTTACATAGCTTAACAATATTCTCTTTTGTCTAATTTGCTTTATTCATGTCATTGAAATTGGCCCTCTTAGTTCAGTAATTATTTTCTGGCAGAGGATTTCATCTGGGATATTTGACTTCTAAGGGCAAGGAGTGAAATTAAAATCATTGAACAGGACTGTTTATAAACATGACAGATTCTCTTAGGGTCATTTTCAAAAGACTTAATTTTCTCTGTCCCAGGCTGCTAGTGATGGGCTCTGGTTCTGGATGGAACTTTTCTGGTGACAACTTCATTAGTTATAGTTTTGCTTTTGTAAAAAATGTCTTCTATAGACTGTCACAAAGTAATACAAATTCTTAATTACGAGTGATTTCTATTTAAAATTAAATAGAAATATACCTACTTGCATTAAATCTTAAAGCATACTGTATGTCTCTTCCGTTCAAATAGTGCAGTATTTAACAGAACTGATAATAGTTTCAGGCAGCCAAGATATTTGATTAATAAATTCTAACAAGTTGAGTACCCACTGGTTAGGAAAGAATCCCAGGCCAGGGATATACTTATTGTATCATCACTTCATGTAATCCTGCAAAAATAATTTAACAATGGCTTCCTCAAAGCATGNTGAAATACTTGCTGGTATCAGAAAGGCTATTAATCATAACCACATTTCTGGCAAGCAGCTTGAGAAAATACTGTTCCCTGACTTACCAGATGATATTGTGACTAAAGGGTGTTACCGTTGGAACGAAGAGGAGGGACAGGACCCAGACCGAATTAATAAATGAAAATTTAGTGGATCACTCTGTTTTACTAGTGTGTCGTTTTCCTACAGCTCTGTGGAATCAGTTTGCAAATGTGGAAGTTTCTTTTTCCTACAGCCTAAGCTTCTGATGCGATGACAGACTTCAAAGAAATACATTTTGAAATCCGTCATGACTCTGTATTATTGTCTTTGTAAGTGAATAAGTTGATAAAACTACAGAATTTTTACCTCTTTCTTTTAGAAAAATTTAAGTAGTCTGCAGTAGCCTGGTAAATCCAGATAATTACATCATAAATATTCTTTGACTGAAATTTGAACACTTTTTTTCTTTTTCTTTTATCTTATTCCCAAGAACATCTGTGCAGAGGTGCTTATTTTTTGATGCCAGAGTGTCAGGTAAAAGTGGACGTTTATATGTAAATTAAAGTTGGTAAAGATTTGACGTTACTTTGTCGTACCAGAGGCTTGGCTCATTGAATTTCCAAGGCTGAAACTGTTCCCTCTTAAAATACTTTTGACAATGACTGTTTGAATAACTTTGTTACATTGCAGTTTGCTGAAGCTTTCTAAAACTACACAATCTGCTATAATTGTTTTCTCCCTCCTTTCCTCTTATCTTTTCTCTTTTCTGTGCAGGTGATTTCTATTCACTCCTTTCCAAGCTGCTAGGAGAGAGGGAAGATGTTGTACATGTGCATGAGCATAACCCTACAGAAAAGGCAGACTCAGATCTTGTAGCTGAGATTGCTAATGTAGTCCAAAAGAAGGATCTTGCAAGAGAGATCACAAATCATGATGAGAGGCACAATACTATGCTTGTCAGAGACAGAATTCACAAATTTTACAGACTAGAGTCTACCTTGAGGCCACCAGAGAATAGACATTTCTCTTTACAACAGCCTAAACATGGTGAGGGAAGCTGGGAAAAAGGACATACAGGAGGTGGGTTAGGGGTTGATTTTATACAATGAAATGCAATGTAAAAGCTGTGATCCACATTAGCAAAACCTGAAGGGAATATCAATTGATGTTTGGAAGTATTTTACGTGACGGTTTTCCTAATTATGGAAATGTTCTATTTTAGAGATGTTTCAGTGGGGTTCTTTCCCCCTCCATGTGTGAAGAAACAATATATACCAGTGGCACAATGTTAGTACTTTTTGGAACACAGAATATTTTTTCTGCTCTCAAGACTTTTACTTAATGATTTGACATCAATTATGCTAAAGCAAGCTAAACACAAGATATCGTAGTGACGGGAAGTGAAGAATTTTCTTGATACAAGTAACCACTATAAAATGGTCACTGGGATAATTGATGCATTTTATGAGTTTTCTGATTACATTGGCTTGTCAGATACAGGATTTTATAAAATTTATTGCTGCAATTCTGTCAGACTGCTTTTTTTTCTCTCATTCAGAAAGAGCCGTAGTTAATCCTGAAAAAAATTCTTGAAGTAAATTTCTGTATATTTATTTCAGATTGGTCTTGGCTCTCCAAATATTTTTGGACAGACTGTTTTATTACAGTACGTTTATAATTCATTCCCTTCAGGTTTCTATGACAGCAGAAACTATGGAAGTACTGTGTTTGTTTTACTTGCATTTTGGTCTCTGTGATATTGATTGTGCTTAGTCTTACTTGCTAATGTGGAAAGCCAGATAATGCAGCATGTGATGAGTATCTCATAAAAGGAACTGGTATGTGTGCATGAAAGTCATCTGTATGCTTGAGCCGTAGCAGCACATTCTTGCTTTTATGTTGCAACCAGCCAGCTTGATGTTTTTAAGTACTGCTGTACACAGATATACGTCATTCATCATCCATTTGATTTTTATTTCCGTTCGAAATATTAACGTGTATTGTCTCTGCTTGTGTGAGATTCTGTTACAGTATTCAAATTCAGCAAAATTCTGGGTTAGTGTTTAACAGAAAACCAAAGATGAGGACTTTCCAGAGTTATGTTATGCTAGACAGTTAAATGAGACCCTGTCAAGTTATTTACACAAGGGTAAAAAACAGGTGAAATGTTACCATATGCCTGACATAAGTGTAAATCATTAATAATTCCATAAGCGACACTAGAATTAAATGTTTGGAAGAGTAATGTGTGTAGTGTTTCTGCAAAACCAGTTTGTTCAGTTCAGACTAATACCGTGTGGTGTGTAGAGAGGAAAAAAGAAATTTCCTTTCTGTTTTAACTGATCCAGAAGAGGGAGTGTCAGTGAATTGAATAAATAGCTTAGTTGGCACACCATATGGCAAGAATTCCAACTATAGGAAGCATTTGCTAAGCTACTTTAGTAGTTATATATTCATTTGGGGGGAGTTTGTTGGTGGAGGACTAATTAATAAATGGACTTTCAGGTGATGCATTTTTGATTTACAGCTAAAAGGAAAACTGAAATGATCTTAACTAGGATTGGGGTTTTTTTAATGCTTATAGTATGGCTAGCTACAGAAATTCTGAACTGTAGAAGCTATCAGCGCCATCTTTTGGCAAAAGAAGTTTTATAGCAGGAAAAGCTTTAAGCACATGTTTAGTTTCTTGTTTGGGAAGTATCTGTGCATTGGAACAGAACCTTCCATAACAGAGTTTTGCTTTTCAAGGGAAGAAGTGGAATATAGAGTGTTTTAACTTGTCTTGATTTAATACAAAAATTTGCACTCTTCATAAAATTTAAATTATTATTAAATTTTAAAAATTCTCGGTATTTCTTAGGATAAGGATGTGGTTGCTGTTAAATTAATTTCATTTAACTGTTTAAAAATTACTGGAATTAAAACAACTTCATACTTCTGGTCTTACAAATATTTCAATTTTAAATATATAATTGACCTAAAATAGCAAGTGAACCTATTTGTTAAGTAAGGTTGTTATAAATGTTACATTTTTAGCTTTACGCTACTTCTCTTCCTGCACTGTTGTTACCTTGTTACCCCGAGACTGGTCACTAATCAGTCAGGTTATTCAACTTCACTGCAACCGATTATACCGCTTAATTAAGACAGTGTAATTTTCCAATTTTTAGAACTCCATTATGCAGTGTTCACTTATATTTATCAAGATTTGGGTGGCTACTCTGATGGCAGGGAGTAAATGCAATGTGACTAAAATTTATGGTGTTAAAAGGTAGCAAGAGCTTCCAGGGATTTCTGAACAGTGAATTGCAATTTTGCCAATAAAAAAGGCTTTATTCTTTCACTTGTAGGGAGTTTAGAGGTTGATTTACATGTTCTAAATCTACATAATTCTTAATAGTTTTATTGATTAAAGAATTACTCTAAATTGCAAGGTAAAAGATCTGGTGGCTCTTAGTTTAGACATCTCATTTACAACAAAACTGGTGCTTGTATAATTTTTTTAAAAAGTAACTGTAAATTATTTTAATGCGAAAAAAAATTCTTTGGTTTTGTGTGTAACTGTTCAACAGGACATTTAGTTTTGTAGGGAGTTAAAAATCATCTTATATAAAATCTAAGTTTAATAAGTTTTCGTAAAATGCTGGTTGCCTTAAAATAAACCTGTGTTTATGTATATATATAAAATGCTTTGAGTATGAGGCTTGCAAGGGAAAAGAAAAGTTAAAAATTATAAACCAATTTCAGAAAAGCATGAGAAAATCTAAAGGTTGTATTGAGGCTAGATTTCCTGTGATTAGACTGTATGTCACTGTACATTCATTTTATTGTTTTGCTCAGAAATCTTTTAATTCTTTATGAGTAGGTATAAACATTTTGTATTTTGCAGTACATGCCTCTTGAGAGACTGAATTTTAGAGTGGCCAAAATTTAGGCCTTCTGTGTTAAGCCTTTTAATTTCTACAACCGTTCTGATAAGGCATGAAGGTCAAGGGATACCATGACATTAAATGTACACAAGTTTTGTGCAAGTTAACTTAGGCTGATACAGGATGAGCAAGTGAGGAAGCAGACACTGAGTTTTCCATCCTTTTGTTCCTTTCAAAATCCTAATGTTCATTAATATACCTGGTACTGCACCTGCTATGATCAACTGGACTGTACAGAACTAGGACTACGAGTAATTATTTTCTTAATGGGTTTCCTTTTAGCTTGAAACTTTTGTTCAGATAAAATTGCTACAGAGCAGAATCTCTTGTTTGAGAAGTTTTTGATTACTGTCTTGTATTCACTGCAGTTCCCAATTGCCTTAGATTTGCCTTGAGTTTGTGTTAGACCAAAGGTTTCTGTATGGCCTACTCTAGCTATGATATCTATAGATTTGGGGTTGTTGTGGGTTTTTTTGTTACCAGAATTAGTGACATTTACTTGCCATACATTTTTTTTTATTTGGGGAATTATTACCCAATCGTCTCTTAATACTAGCAGAGCAACCCAGACCAAACTCTTCCAGATATCATTTAAGCAGACTGTTTGTGACAAATTAACCCTTCTGGCCAACACTCTGCAGCTTTCTCAAATTTTGGACTGTTCATCTCTTTAATGAGTGTAAGTCTGTTTATACATAAAAAAAAAAAAATTGAAGTATATATTAATTTACATCTTTAATTTTAATGTTTAAGTTGAAAGTAAATTTGTCTCCCTTAATTGAGGAGTTTTACAATTTAAGACAAACACAAGAGATATCTGACTTCTTAGTAGTGGTTCACTTGCTAAATCCTGTGCTCTTGAGTTAGTGTAAAAAACAGATTTGTGATATTCAAAACCTATCTAGTTTATTCTTAAAAACAGTTGTTATGGAATGAACAATGACAAATATTCTACCCTTCTTCATCTCTTTCATCAGATTTAGACATCTATTTCTATTCATGCCTATAATACTTGGATTAGGATACGAACAACATCCAGAACTAATGCATATGTTGGCTGTAAAAAATGTTGTAGGCAAACTTTAAAGAATGACTGGTTTATTTGCTTCTTGTTGCTGTTTTTTTTCCTTCCTGTATTTTTTCACTTAGTTTAAAATCTTTTTGGAAAAAAAAGTCATGAACCGACCCCTTCTGATATATAGTTGATTTAGTGATTCATAGTCTTTGTTATGTATTTTTAATAAAACATTGATAGGTTAACATTTAAATTTGCCTGCTGATTTTGGATAGTAGTTTTGTATTTCTGTAATATTTCAATGTAGAAAGTATTTAGAGTTCCTAAAACTATATACCTGTATGCTTATAGGATGGAGAAAAGAAAGCAGTCAAAAGCTGTTTTGAAGTTGCAGTCATCCTATACATAGCAGGATGCCAGTGCCTGTGCATGCTTTACTATGATTAAACTATGCTTGGAATTAAACTGCAATGCATTAATGGAATACTGCATGTAAGAAAATGTCCATATAATTCCAAACACGCTGTGCCAAATGTCAGTTAACCATTTTTTTTTTAAATAAATATGCTACATGAATGTCTGTCTTCTGTTTATTTGTTTCTTTGGTCAGATTTCCACATAGAAGAGGCTGTGAATTGGCCTGGGTTAGACCTCAAACTAGGCCAAGTTTCTGGGTTGGCCCTGGATGCTGAAAATAACCTGGTTATCTTCCATAGAGGTGATCATGTTTGGGATGAAAAGTAAGTAGGTACTCTGCCAAATTGCATGTTACAAGGTCACATTGGTCTGTGCTGTTTGTGTATCTTCTCCAGAGGACGAAAGATGGACTGTTTCTTACCCGTTTAAAATTCGGTTCTTTAGCTGAAAGTGCCTTTGGGAGACTCAGAATGGAAGTGGTGACTGACAGTTGAAGATGATGGGGTTACTGGGTCTTTAGACTGATAGAATATGCCTCCAGAGAAAAAGAACATAGTACACTAGGTCCTTAAACTGTATCACCACATTAGTATGCTATTCACTGTGATTAATTATCCTTGCTTCTCCATATTTTTTGGAAGGACTAATTAGCCGGGGAGAATGTTGTTTAAGTATGGTATACTACTGTTAGCACTTAGGGTTTGAGCCCTGGTATATCTTCATTTGTTGTGTGTTTATATCCGCTAAACAAAATCAGATTGTTACAAGGCACTCTCTGAAAACAGGCTTTGTTCTGGTAATTTGATAAAATTTACTACATTTAGTGTCACTCACTAGAAAAAAAAAAAAAAGTCCAAATTTATAACAACCATTTTTCTAGTGTTTGTAAAAATAATATACTCCAAAGGTATATAATTTTAAGAGCAGAACATTCTGAATAAATACAGTGTCCTTATTAGTACAGTAAGTACAGTATCCTTATGTCTTTGATCTTTAAAATATCGCGTCTAGCTGTTTGGATATACACCTTGGGAAAAAAATCCATGAAATTTTAAATGGAACACTGGGATGAAACAGTATTTCCCTGTAACAGAGTTATGTAGTACCCTTTTTGAATGTCCTTTTTTAATCTTCCTCCTAAGTGTCTGTTCTCCATGTATAAGGCTAAACAGTAGGGTTTTCTTCAACTTTTGGTGAATTCATTTTATGATAGCATAGTTCCTGAAAGTTAGAAGGGGCAGGTTTCTCAGCCTTATGATAACAAATTAACTTTGGAAATGTCCTCAGGTTTTTAATTAAATAACATAATGTGGCAGATAAGGCAATCATTTATGTTTTGAGCATTGTATCAATGGTCTCTCCAGCTCAAGTGTATATAAATATAGACTATAAAATTTGAAAGGATGATGCATACTGGAACTTGTATTACTCAAGCTTCAACTAAAAGCTGATACTGATTTGGGATTTTTTCATCCTCCTCCACATGAACACAAGTGCTGTTCTTTGTGTCACTGGAGAAGGAATTGAAAAAATATTTGAAAATAAGCTGGCAGTTGTATTCGTTTCTTACTTCTGAAATGTACATTTTTGAGTGTCTGGCAACTGAGATATATCCACAACCTAGAGCACAAAACTGGAGTTTGAGACCAAGCAATATTTGGAGAGCCTACAGGTTTCAAACAAACAAAAAAAAATTAACGTTCCCTAAAATAGCAAGCAAGCACAATGAATCAACCATCTCAAGAGACAGATAGAACTTCAACTTTCTTATTTTTGGGGCGCAAAAAATAAGGGGAGCAGTGGGGTCTGGAGTCTGGAAATCCGTGTACCTACCAGCTGTGCTGGGTAGCACTGCAGGCTCACTCAAGTCAGCCCTGACCTTGACAGAAGCAATTGTTCATATTCCAATAATTTCTAGTCTGTGATTATCCAGCTTCCCAGAAATACAGTTTATCTTGTACTTACTATTAGTTTATATTTAGTATTAGTAGTGTTAATCTGTACATCAGTCTTGTGTGGGAGCTAGCCATATTTGCCATCATGTGGGGCTTGAATTTGGAACAAAGGCGAAACTGCTTGGCCTTATGAATATCACCAAGCTTTCAGTCCCAGATATGTAACCAAGACATAAGATGAGCTGTTGTTAACTGCAGCTGGGTATTAGCTTTCCATAAAGGTAACTACACATTTCGGAGCGAGTTTTGTTCGCAAGTTGATATGGTTTTTTTGGTCTCTTTGTGGAGCACGGTTAATCAATATATGGTCTTGTAGGAACCCTTAAATTACACAGGCTAAAACTTCAATAGGCTTACTCTATAGTGTATTGTGACTTTAAAACAATATATTTGGAAAACATGCCTAAGGTTAAGCCGTTGTTCCGTATCTTGTGGCACAGAGAAGAGGCACACAGAAGTGTGCTCAGCCAGTCTGCCTTCACTTATCTTTGGGTACGCCATGGGCATATGAATTAGTCTGGGAATGCTTTCATGGGTTGTGCCAAAATGGAAGGAATATATGTGTTCTCATTTTTCAATAAAAAATAATTAAAAAATGGGTATTTGAACAGGATTTATCATGACTATTGGGACAAGAAGTTATCAGACTTTTAAGTCAATGTTTATCATTAGCTGCAAATAGACCGTTAACTGACTATAATATTTCTTACCAAACCATAAATGTGATGAATCAATCAAGCCTGAAAGCCCAGAATTTATTTTCTCTGTTTCAGTGCTTCACCAGCATAGTGTGGAAACAAATTAAACAAAAATTATCTGTGCTGTTAGGCGATGCACAAATGTTTCCAATGCATTATTAATATGTGTCATAAAAGCTGGATTCGCATTCAACTAAATATAGCTGGATGAATGGTCTGTGCTGTTTTATAAGGCAACTTCAGACTGGTTTAGAACGCAAAGGCAGTTATGCAATGACAAGCCCTGTAACAGACTAGCAGCTTTTCAGTGGCTGCAGCATTCCTTCTGTGCATGATTAAATGAAAAAAAAAAAAATGTAGATAATTCAGGTTCTTCTGCCACATCCCCTCCTCAGTTTTAGAGCATTCTTTGCTATCTACAGCATATGCTGTTCAGAAGGAAAAAACTTAGAACAATTTAGCCAGCTAAGCAATGAATCAGTTGGAAGCTATTTTGCATTTTGTGATGAAAAAACATGCTATTCATGCAATTTCTAAAAGACATAATAAAGAATGTAAACTGTATTCTTGTTATTGCATTCTTAACAAGCTAGGCAGGTTAATTTAGGGTAAGCACAGTACTACAATGGTGATGGATATTGATCAAGAATTGAACTCAGGGTTGTGCCTTCAGGGGTTATGAGATCAGGTGGTCCGTCTAAATTTAATAAGTGGTCCACCAGAAAGACATTAGGTTTAGCAATAAATCATTTGTATTTGTCTGAAGTGGCCAGCTGAGGAGTAAAAAAATAGCTTTAGAGTTGCATTGAGGTTTGAAATTAGAAGTAGTGACATATGCAGCATATTTTAGTTGTCCTTCGATATCAGACTGCAGAATCTATTAGAAAACCATGCTGCAGAGCAATATGACATATAATAGTAAGGTGTTCAGTTACTTTGTTGCCTTTGTTTCGGTCTTGCTTCTTTTAAGCTAGCAGTAGTCAGCGTCATTTGTGTCCCCATTTATCAGTTGAAACAAAGGAACAGTGGCTACCTGAGAAATCAGTCTCAGACTCTAGAAGGGAAAGTGTGACTGTGATTCTGCAGCACGCCAGTCTTCCTCCTACAAAGGGAAATTTGACAGGGAGAAGATGCATGGAAGATCACTCCTATAAACTCATTTCAGAGTTCACTAGGTTTTCTTTGCATAAAATATCATAGAATCTCATATTTACACTGAAAGCACTCATTTCCCAGAGGAGCTGTGTAGTTGTAAGCAGGGAATACTTAGAAGTCTGGGGAGGACTGTTACTAGGAACCAAAATCATAATAAGGAAAGGCAAACATTTTTTAAGATGTCTAGATAGTCAGTTCTCCAGACAAAAGGTCTTGTTTTCTGTGGACTTTTTTGTACCATGCCTATAATCACTAAAATTCTCTTCTGAGATTAGCTGTGCTAATTAATGATAACATTAGTTCAGTCTGCCCAGTGTTGGTTCTTCCATTGTGGTTATCCATACCTAGAGCAAGTCGTTACAAACTCTGGACTTGTTTTAAATGAAACTCTTTGCAACCAAGAGAACTCGTCACAGAGAATTATTGTTGGTAATAGTAAAGAATAAAACAATAAAAAAAAAAAAAAAACAATAAAGCAATAAAGAATAAATCAGATTTGACCTGCTGAGCCACGGTCAAACCATCAGATACACATCAGCAGGCCATTGTGTACTGGTGCCTTTTACTCTGTGTCTCCTTACAGCACGGAAGAGTTTCTAGGAGGGCTCAGCAGAAAGTTTTAGTAACTATCCCCTTAACTATTCGTAGTATAAAGGATTTACTGATTTCTATCAGAAAATAAATTAATAATCACAGATAGCTACCACACGTAATGGCAATATCTAAATATTATTTTTTAATGATAGCCTATGCAGAAACTTAAGCACATCCTGTCATAGATTTTTCTGGTTATATATGAAGCCAGTATTGCTTTTCCACATCGAAAATTCTAGACATATAAATATTTAATGTTAAGGAGATGTGAAGCTGATAGGACTGTACAATATAAAGTTTTAATAGCTTTATTCATAGCCTTCTCTGTGACTACAGAGTATATTCTTGTTAACCAAGTTGCTTCAATCATAGCTGGATTTCTCTTGGGATTAGCAAATGGATTTAAAAATACAAGGTGGGAGCAGGTAGCATGTCTTATATTTGGACATTTTTCACCCAGTCAAATATTTTTTAACATTTAGACTTAAATTTTGTTCAAAATACTTTACACACACTATATATATAAATATCTTACCTTCTCTAAATGCAAACATGGATTTCAACAGGTTAGAGTAATAGCCAATTTCACTGTCAGGGTACAGGTGACCACATTCTCTATTATTTGTTAAGCACACAGTAATTTTATATAAATGTCTGGAAAGTTAATCTCAGTTCTCAATGTCTGAAACAGGGATATGTTTAAGTGCTGTTTATTAATATAGTCCAAGTAACTTGAAAATTGAGTATGGGTAGGAGAAATCCACATCATATCCTGTAGTGTCCTACAAGCACACTCTGAAAATGCTAAGAACATTAAGACCTGAATCTTACAGTAGTAAGCTCTAGTAAAATACTGAACTGTGTTTGAAAAAAAGGAAAAACAAAAGACACACAATCATGTGCACACTGCCTTAGACAGTATGAACTATACTTGTTCTTGCTGGCAATTATGCTCTGGTGATTAGCTATATTTTTGCTTAGACTGCATTGATTAATTTCCCATGTCTCGTTTGTCACAGCAAAGAGGAAAAAAAAAGGAATAGTTTTGCTTGCCTGCTTACGTTTATATTAGTTGTTGCTGTGCTGTTCCTTTACTTTGGAAGTGATCATCTCAGTAGGAAATGCAGACATCCCACACTGTAACTCTTAACCATCATACAGTAACGCAGTAAGGCTTGTTTAAAGTAAAATATAAGCCAATAACCCCACACTGCAAATAAAATACAGAACTCGTCTTTGAGATGCATGTGTATTGTTCATTAGTGGAACCTTCTAATGCTCGCTTTCTATTCTACTATTTTTGTGTAGTTCTTTTGACAGCAGATTTGTTTATCAGCAAAGAGGACTTGGACCAATTGAACAGAACACAATTCTTGTCCTGAACCCAAGTAATGCAAAACTGCTTCATGCTTTTGGCAAAAGTCTGTAAGTTATTTTTACTTTTATTAATAAAGCTAACGTTTCTACAAATTTTACTCCCCAAACCCATTTTCACTTAAGTTTTATATTACATTTTGTGATTGTAGCCTCAGAATTAATTTAAATTAATAAATAAACAACAATTACAAAATCAAGAACTAATAAAATTTGTCATCTTTATCACCTTTGCTTTCTGACAATTCATACAATTTCATCTACCAGCCAGATTAATAGAAATGCAGAGCTCATGAGTATTGTATATTATCCTTAAAGATACCAAATATTAACCCGTGTGAGATACCAGAGATCAATTGAATTTCTCTGGTCAAGAAAATTCTGTTCTGTAAAGCTATCCTTTCCATTAAATACTACAAATACTATGTACAGCATTTATTGATCTGTAGATAAAAATTGAAATCTTCACATCTATGTCATTCTTCCTGAAAGATGTTTTTACGTTTGTGCTTGCAGGTTTTATTTACCCCATGGTTTGAGTATAGATAAAAATGGTAACTACTGGGTCACTGATGTAGCTCTCCATCAGGTATGTTTTAGAAGCTTTAGTATCAGAACCTTAATATTTTACAAAAAAATGTCTTTGTTTTCTTAGATATTGACATAAATTATTCATCTAGGCCTGTTAAGATAACCATTACAAATATAGAAATTGACCCCTTCATGGAATATGGTTGTGTTGAATAATTTGCTACATAGACGTAGTATTCAGAAATAAAAGTATCTGTTCTAAAACAATGATTCTTTTGAAAACAAACAGATCTACATCTGCTACATCTTCGCTTCCCAATTCTCCTATGTACTTAAACCCAGAATGTTAAACTAATTAGTGTGCTGTAATCAGGAAATTTATACTTTAGGCAAAAATTTCTTAGAATTGACACTGCTGAAAAACTGGTAATAGATGTCATAGTCCATATACTAATATTATGGTTTGTATATAAATTTATGTTATATACAGTACTAGAAATTTTTCCATAGGCAGTCATCCCACTTGTATTTCACCTTCCATAACTGAAACCTCTTCTCTATTCCCATTGCCTGAAAAAAAGGTTTTCAAGCTGGGACCAGATGGCAAAGAACCATTACTGATCTTGGGAGTGGCTTTGCAACCAGGCAGTGACAAAAATCATTTCTGCCAACCAACTGATGTGGCTGTGGATCCAACCACTGGCAGCATTTACGTCTCTGATGGCTACTGCAACAGTAGAATCATTCAGTTCTCTCCAGATGGATTGTATGTGGTGCAGTGGGGAGAAGGTAGAGATCAGAGTGCTTGGTACTTTACCCATACTACTGTTATCATCAACGCATTTTGAACCATGACCACCTCTCCTATGAGGACATGCTGAGAGAGTTGAGGTTGTTCAACTTGGAGAAGAGAAGGCTCCACGGAGACCTTGTAATGTCCTTCCAGTACCTGAGAGGGGCCTACCGGAGAGATGGGAGGGACTCTTTATCAGGGAGTGCAGTCACAGGATGAGGGGTAATGGTTTTAAACTGAAAGAGGGGAGATAGGTATCAGGAAGAAATTNCTTTAAGGTTACTTCCAACCTGAACCATTCTATGATTGCTGGTGTTACTATTCTATTAATGAATTTCCATTGCTAAAATACCTTCCGGGCTGTAGCTGAATTCTGGCCTTATCATTGCATTCCAATTACCTCTTTTCTATTCATACAGCTACTTATAGTAGTTATATATTCACTAAAAATAAAGAAGTGTAAATTTGTTAACGTGTCTTCAGTACAACTATTGACATGCCCTGTTCTGACTTTCACAAAACCCTTATTTTTTTCCTTGAATGTTTGATCAAATAGTATAAGCCTTTACCATTTTTGCAAGATTTATGCCATGATCCCATCTATTTTAAGTTTTATGAGTAATTACATTTCTGCCTGACTCTGATGCATGTATCAGGCATTAAACTATGCAAAATATTACAGGAAATAGTGAATTAATAGATTCAGTGTTTACAAAGACAATGCAAAAGACTACTACAGACTACCTAAATGAGTAAAACTCCTAGGAGAAACCAGCAGGCTGACTATATTCTTTTCACAATGTGCTACTGCGTTATGCAACATATTGCTGTTTCTAAGCAAAACTGATACTTTTCAGTGTGTACTTTAACATAAACCTGGATATTTTGTATTGCAGAGACTACCTCAGGCAGAGCCACACCTGGACAGTTCCATATCCCTCACAGCTTAGCCCTGATCCCCGACTTCAGTCAGCTGTGTGTCGCAGACAGGGAAAACGGTCGAATTCAGTGCTTCAGATTAGAGACTGGGGAGTTCATAAGAGAGATCAAGCACACATCATTTGGGAGAGAGTTGTTTGCAGTTTCGTATGTTCCAGGTAATCTTTTTTTCCTGTCCTTCAGATTTCAAGTAGTTGCTTTATGCCAGTATGTCACAGTTACACAATATTATTTCGTGAAGACTGCTATCATGTTATCTTAAGCCAGATATTTATTCTCTTTCAGAGTACAGCTGATGTAATGGAAAATTTTATAACTATGCTGTTTTCTCACTTGAGGGATGAGGAGAGCTTGCATATAATCTCTTCTTCTGAAAAAATGACTGATTAGACTCTGTATGCGATGTCAACAAGTAGATGGTCGTGTTTGCTTCCTAGTGACTGCTCAGTCAATAATTAGTTAATAATAACATTTTTAAATATTCATTTCAAGCTCCATTGATGAAAGCAAAATAAAGAGGTTCCAAACTATCAAGAAAAGTTTTGGGTTTCATAAAACAAAAAGTCTGAAAACAAACAGCTTGAAAAAGATTTAGTTTTTAATATCACAATCTGGTTAACAATTACTGTGTTAAGTTTTTGAGTTAGGTTTTTAATACCAATACTGAAGGTAATGTAAATGTCAAGAACTGGACAAAGAGTTTTGGCATCTCAGACTCCTGATTCTGTAGTTGATATCAAACTTAATATCAGGGTTATCTGTCTTGCATCTGCCAAGACTGTAAGAAATGCTGAAATGCATGAGATACTTGATACCTGTAAGCTCTGTCTCTGACAGTGGCAGCACGAGGGTCATTCTATGGATAATGTGTAATCCTGGCTGCATTTTGTGATCCGTTCCTGTCCCATGCATGCACTCTAAGGGTATTAGGAGGTAGCTCCTGACCTCATCTTCATAGTGTCTTTCTATCATCCCATTTTGAACTGGCTTGAACTGTCTGCCTCTTTGAACTTCTGCAGCTACAAGCCCCAGAAGTTTATTACCCACTTTATTTTTTTTAATTTAAAATGGTGACCTAGTTCATTGAGTGCTCCTCCATCCCAGTATTTTGGGAACTGGTGAATAACAGTTCTACATTCCCCATATCTGCTGCCTCTTAAGTCTTCTCCTCTCCAAACCAAAGATCCCCAGCCACCTTAGTCTCTCTCCAGAAGCCATTTTATTGCTTCAGCCTCTTGACTGTTGTGGTTGTCTTTGTCCTCTGGCATCTTTAACTTTATTAGAACCTTCCTGAGATGCAGAGAGTAAAGCAGCACCGAGTGCTCAAGATATGGGCATGCTAACTTTTTGTGTAGTGGCCCCTCCATTCCTAATTTTCTTCCTGATGATGCCCAACATTCTGTTGAAATTTTGGCTGTCACTGTATGTGGAGCCAAAGATTTCAGAGACTTTTCAGTGGTGACTTGGCGGTGTCTCTCCTGAGTTGTAGCTGCTGTTTCTAAGATAAACATCACATAGGCGTGATAGATCATGGCTAGATTATGTTTTTACAGAAGCATCACTCTATCTACTTTTGTCTTTGCTGAAGCCGTTCTGCCATCTGTTCAACAACTCATTCTTAAAAAGAGTTTTTCCAGACTTTCTCAGTATCATCAAGCTTCTGACTACTGTCCCCGTTCACCCCATTTTTTAGGTCACTGATGAAGACTGTTGAATTAAATTGTTTCCAGCTGGAGGTTGTTTCTGCAGTATCTCACTATGCAGGCTTCTCTGTCTTGAAAAATTATAAGTTCTTCCCTTAAGATCTGTTCTTTACTTCCTGTTCATTAATGGATCTTTCATTCAGCCCTGTGACAAATGACATTTTTTAACAACCTCTGACACACAGGTTTGTCAAAAGTTTTCTGAAAATCCAAGTGTGTCTACTGAATCTCCTTTACCTGTGTGCTCTTTATCCCCGTTCAGAGAGTCAATATGGCTTAGAGAAGGCCCAGTAACTTGTTTCCAACAGTCTGCACTTACCATGACTAACTCTTCACTATGGATTCCACCATTTTACTGGTGATGGAAGCCATTATTGTTGGCGTGTAGGTCTCAGGCACTCTTCTGAGCCCTTTTGTAGGTGGGCATTACTTTGGCAGTCTGCTAGTCTTCTGGAAGGAGTGGCTGTTTGCAGTGCTAGGTTACTCAGCTTGGTCTGAGGTCTGTAATTTCACATTTGACTTCTTCCTGAACTTGAGTGAATGCCATGCAAACCTGGTGAATTATTAACCTCCAACTTGTCTAACACCTTTTGTGGATCTCCTTCCAGTTGAGCTGGCTCCTCTGACTTCTTTGCTCTGAAAAAAACATGAGTGTTAGAATCTCCCCAACATATTAAACAAAAAAAAAACTGGTCAAAAACTGAGCTTCTCTGCTCGTTTAAAGAACTTTCCATTATCAGATCAAGCATCCTTAGCAAAACATTCTTCAGATTATTTTTTTAATGCTTTCACATTCTATTTACATGTAACCAATCTGTAAAATACTGCCTTAATGTCTTGCTTGTTCTCAATTGGTCAAAGTGTGCATCTCTTATGCCAAACTTTCACCTGTTAGACCTTACTTAACTTTCCTTTTGCAATAGTTTCCTGTTGAGTTACCTTTTTGTCTGTCTCTCTCTCAGACAGCCTGTTTTCATCTGTACTGTTACAGTTTGTCTTCACTGTAGTTTGCTGTGTGGGGGTTGTTAAAGCAAATCTAATGTTGTTGCAGGTGGTCTCCTCTTTGCAGTTAATGGAAAACCTTATCCTGAACAGGCAGAACCAGTGCAAGGATTTGTGATGAACTTCTCTACTGGAGAAATAATTGATACTTTCATTCCACTTAGAAAGGTAGAGTATTGCATAAAGTGCCTGGAGCATACAATTATATAAATAAGAATGTTGGTAACATCCTGTTTTTCCAATTTTCATAAGACAATTAAGGAAATAAGATGGTGTATAATGTAGGGTATTCAAAAGGAATTCTTTATAATATTAATTTAATAAAGACGTTAGAATTTTGTGTCTTAGTTTCTACAGGAAGTACACATTTGAAAATTATGCTACCTTCAAGAGGATTCCTACAGATAATACCTTTAGTCACGATAAGCATGAGTTATTGCTATCAAACAGTTCTTAAAAGCTGATTTAATAAAAGAATGAATGACTTGAAATATTCATATATTTAGATGCTAGTTATTTGTCAGAAAATAGAATATATTCCTGAGCAGTAAGGTTATTCAACTGTACGGTTATATCCCTTTTGTACAGATAATTAGTATGGAAGTTAAGGCTAAATGTTGGCCATACAGTATTGCACATAAAAATTATATTTATCTTTAAAAAAAATTTCCTTATATTGTCTTATACTAAATAATGAATGTTAAGATTCCCGTTTATGTAAATATGTTATTTGCAGCCCAGTTTTAAAGTATATTAGGGAGTTATTTTTTCTGAGTATAGCAAATAGCTGTGTTGCATAGTAGCTCTGATAAAGACTAAATATATGGGCTTGAAACCAAGATTCATTATTTTTAAAAAAACATATTTCACAGGATAAAATTAAATGTAAAAAGTGTTTAGCAAGAACACATCGAATCATCTCTCTGTTGCTAGCCCTGGAGAAGACAAACATACAACAGAAATGGAATTCCTTTCCTTTCAGTCGTGTTAGGCCTTCACACTAGCACCTGATGCGTTTTCCATTCTGAGGACTGAATATTACCAGTCTCAAATTCAGTGTTAAGGGGAGCCTTATGAATGTGTAGACACGTAAGAGTAATCTGTGACTGTTTATCTTCACAGAGCTTTGAGATGCCTCATGATGTTGTTGCTTCAGAAGATAAGACAGTATTTGTTGGAGATGTTCATGCCAGAGCAGTGTGGAAGTTTGCATCCACAGAAAGTACGGGGTTTTTTGTTCTTGATGTCACAACTTCACATTTTATATCTTCAGATAAGTACCGCTTTTCTGGTACCACTGGGCAAGAACATGGTGGCTTAATGGCAATGATTTAAGTACACTACAAGCTCTGCCTACAGGGGCTGTCTGCTAGTGCTCAGTTTTCATTAAGTTTTCATTCTTCAGCATTGCTGCTTGCTCTGTCGAGGAAGAATCCTGTGCACATGAGTTTATTTGTCGCAGGAGGAATTAAAAGGCTTTTGCCTCATGGTAGATCTATCCCTTGTCATGTCAGTACCTGCTTAAACAAAAGCACAACTCTTTAGCATTTCAGTAATTTTAATGGATCATTTGCTGAGAAGTCAACTGCTTCCTTTGTGGTTATCATATAGTAAACTCCCACAGGCTGAAGTAAAAACACAAGTCAACTTAAAATGTACATTTGTTTCATTGGGAGTATTTATGAAAATGAATCTAGTATAATTTGAAGTGCTATTACCATGAAGTGGAAACACACCCAATTTTAATCTAGTAACCCCCAAGACAAGCAGCTTGACTTCAGGGAGAGGGACCTGATTAGTCAGACATCAATTTAGTAGGGTTCAGAGGGAGATTAGATATTTTACAGGAATAAAAATATAATCCACTGTTGCATTATATTGGATAAAAAATGTATGAGAGAGATAAAGCCTCAGGCTTCAGGGTGTTAGTCAACCAATAAGAGTCTGCTGTTATAAATGAACTTCTGACTAAGCCAGTTATCCCATATTTGTTTAATATTCATGGATTTTCCTTTGGGGCATCTGGTATCAGCTGCTCTTAATAACAGGAAACTGGACCAGATAAATTGTAAATCTCACTGTATGTGGCTTTTTCTGCATATAGTAACCCAAACAAGAACACTTCTAGGCTTTTATTGAAAGAAACATGAGAACAAAAAAATGAAGGAATTGTTCATCACTTAGAGGTTAGATGATGAAAGTCCTTATATACCATTTTCTTTCTAGCTTTTGCTGCAGCATGAAACTGCAGTAGCTGAGGAGCCCTGATTCAGCCAGTCTTTTTCCCATCGTGATTTTGATTACAATGAGCAGTTTTATTTTTGTGGGACTCCCTGAACCTTTACACTTGCCCATAAAATTTCCCTGTGGTGTAGGAGTTAATTATTGCAAACACCATGCATGAGTCAAGCTCTTTCTTTTTTCCATGGCCTTGTGAGCTATTGAATGGTTTATATTGACTCTCCTTGGTGAAGTTCAGAAGCTGATGGGCTTGTTTACTGTAGGATTGTACTGTACATTTGAGAGAGCTGTCAGGAGAATGTCACTGAGCGTCTTTCTGAAATGTCAGTTGTCCTGAAGAATAATTTTGTTTTACAGAAATGGAACATCGGTCAGTTAAAAAGGCTGGTATTGAGGTACAGGAAATAAAAGGTTAGTCTGATTCATAATGGAAATGAAGGAACCAGTTTTTTCACATAGACTAGGACGGCTTTTGACACGTTGGAAGGAAAAATGCTAACTAGTTTGTTTTGGTTTTCACCATCATTTCGTACAGATAAAATGAGCTGGCATAAGAAGCGCTAGAAAGCAGCTTGTAACAGTGTTACCTAGTAGACACTATTTTACAGCCAATCTAAACATTTAATTTTCAGTGATGACAAGTGCTTCACAGACACCAAGATAAAAATTTAACTAGTGGATTAATTCCGTACCACCATCTGGTACGGTCCAGATTGGTATCTGTGTCAGCTCCCTTACATGCAGAAATAGCTCTGAATTATAACTGTGATAGTTACTCCCCAGCACCCTTCCCCCGGCTCCACAACCCTCAACCACTAAAAACAGATTATTTGAAGTGGTAATTGGTTTATCTTTCTGCATAGTCCTTCAATACACAGCCTTGCCAGTCACACCATATGGCAAAAAAATACCATTTTTTCTATTTAGATTTATTTCCCTAGATTTACTGCTTTGTTTTTGTTTTGTTTTGGTTTTTAAATTAATCTGGAAGAAAATGAGGAAAAAATAAAAACAAAACAAAAGCATGTGGAAACTTAACATAAGGACATAAAGAAATACATGGGGAAGAGATGGAAAGGGGTAAAATAGTAATTCAGAAAAATAAAAAATAATTTGAACCATTTGTATTCTGTTATGTAGGTCTTTTATGTCGAAAAGGTCATTTCCCTTTCAGAAAAACAATATGAGACTAGGGAGAGGAGTTTATAAAATGTTCAGAAGTTCTTAACTGTTTGTCTTTAGTTGAATTCAGAGCTCATGCAGTTTGCTTTAGGCTTGTATACGCAGACAGAGGAAAATACCAAAAGATCCCAACTGCTAATTGCAAACACACAGAATAAAGTAGAATAAAGGAGGCTGAGATTATAAAGCAATGAAATCTTTATTGCCAGAACTATTATCCTTCTATTTCGTCTTTGTTGGTATATCATTCCTCCTGAACCACTGGAAAGGGAAGCACTGACATTACAGCCGTGCATGATACAACATTAGGGACAACAAATATAGGGATATAATAATGCATTTTGGCTTTCTTCAGGAAGATAGCGTGCTAGCTGACATGTCCTCCTTTGCTTAATAGATGAACAGGTGCAGCAGGCACTTTCACAGCCTCCTGGTGATGCTGCTAGTGTTGCTTGCACTGCTGTGAAGTGGGGCAAAATACATGGAGAACTGTAGCTTTGCCCAGAGCTGGGCACAAGTGGAGGAATATAGCTCTTGTCTAGAACTGCTACTTGGACAGCATGTTATCACTGTGTCGTGTTTGTCATTGTGTTCGTGATAACAATGATATCGTTGCATTAATGTTAAGTGTAAAGGGAAGCATTTGCTATTCTTCAGAATAGAACATCGTTTTAAGTTTGATACGGATTCAGAATGGAGTTGATTCAGAGTATGTTTCTGACACAGCTTCTTCTTAAGACATGCAGTTAAGTCAGACTTTACATAGTTAGTTGGTTTTACTCATTAAAAGTTGTGATCCTTTATACACACAGAAAACGTCATGCAGGATTTTGATGAAGTTGTTTTTCTTGTAGGTGGAGAGGTAGCAAATTAGTCACAAACGATTGGATGCAGTGTTCAAAGCTCTCCAGATTTACAGAACCCAAGTTCTTTCATGGGATGTAGCAGTTCTGAAAATTTAACCCTTTGGCACAAGTTTATTAAAAAGAACTTTAAGTACTTTTCTTTTTGTTTATGATAATATAGAATATGGACATCTATATTTCTTGTAGAAGTGTTATTATCAAAAGGAAGTATCTCATTGATAGTACATCACAAGGCAAAAATAGATCTTTTGGGGATTTTCTTATATATTAAATGATAATATATCATTTTAATTTTTAATTCGAAACTCGCACTGACTCCTCTCCCTTCCTGATTTGAGCAAAGCTTTTTTGCTAGTGAGTGGTCTCCTTCAGACTCTCTCTGCCTTGTGTTTGGGATAACATAAGCAAGAGCTAAAAATGTCTCTGTAATTGTTTGTCTTTGTTTGTTATTCAACACTTCAGGCATTCTAGATTGTTCTTTTCTTTAACACCTTGTTCTGTGTTGCTTGATGCATATGGATTATGTACTGAAATTGTCTTCTTTTTAAAGAATCAGAAACAATTGTAGAAGCAAGATTGAAAAACAACCCAGAATCAACAGACCCTCTAAAGAAGCAGGAAAAACAACATTTGGTCCAACAGACCAGCACTGGAGTTTCCTTTGTTCTTGTTACAACTCTTCTAGTTATTCCTGTTGTTGTCCTGCTGGCAATTTTAGTATTTATTCGGTGGAGGAAGACAACTGTCTATGGAGGTAACCATGAATAACTCTAGAGAACAAGCTTTTATTATTCCAGTTCAAAACGCCGCTGAGTACTAAGGAATGAGGGTATGAGGAGAGAGGCTTAATGTCCCTTTACACTTCTGAACAGTTACTGCAATGCTGCATGCAAATAAAGATTTAACGTGAACACAGCAACTGCATCCCCCTACGCCTTTAGTATTACGTCTCAAGCCACCACCTTTTCAGAACATGCATCTAAAACTTTAATTGGTGTCAAGCTGAAACTTGTTAGCTCAGAAATGACTAGAATATATTCATGTTATTGTCTAGAATACATAAATTTTAATGCTCTGAGCGTAGTTTGATTTTCTGTTTGGGATCTTTAAATTGTTGAGAACAATAGACTCTGGGTATAATAAACACATAAGCAAAATGCAAACAGATAACACTTACAAGAAATTACATGTTATTGTTCACTAAGACCTTATGCATTTTGTGAGTCAGGCATGTATCCATAATGCACGTCCATCCGTTGCTGTGAGAGCTTTAACTGATATTTACAATCCTATGTAAATTTGTTCTTAATTCATGCTATATAATAACTTTATTTTTGAGAAACTGGTAGACTTCAGTAGGAGTTTGATCACTACACTTGCTATTTTGATCACATAAATAGTTTTATCAAGATGATTCTCATCAAGAGAAGAATTATATACACGGAATAGACAAATAACACAGTTCTGCCCCTGGCTAGGATGTACTATGACAGAGTAGGTAATTCAGCAACCTCATATTGCTGTGCAACTGAATAGGATACATTTTATTTGAAGGTTTCCGCATGCATCTCCCTGACTTTTTGTGTTCAAACATGTTTAGCACATCAAATGTGCTGACACTCTAGACTATTGCAGTACTGCCGTTAATGGGTATGATCCGTAACAGCATTTTTGCATTCTGTTTGGATTCAAGCAGCGCTTGAGTTTACTGTGTCAAAGAGCATGATACAGTTACATTGGTAAAAGTAAACTTCTTGCGCAGATTTATGGGAACTGAGTAGTATATAGGAAAAGATAGGTTGGTCATGGCATTTAATTTTTTTTTCTGATGAAGTATGGAAAGAGTTACCAAGGAGGAGGATATAGTTTGTGAGGGGGAAGAGAAAGTTCCTTCAAAATACCTGAAGAAGTTCACAGATCACTGTCTTCCAGAAAGCTTCTCTGAAGGGAAGCTATACCATTACAAATGTCAAGCTGTATTTTGCAGTGTGCTGAAATGTAATTGTGCGCATTATAACTTACAAGAATCTTGTCCTTCATGTGAACTCTTCGCAGTAATGTAAGTGAACAACCAAGGGAATGAAATTCTCAGAAATAACCTGTGAATCTTTGTAATGGCTGATTTGGCATAAATGGAATATTGGTGGTGGGATAATTTTGTTAGCAATTATAATTTCACCTTAATCTTGAAGCTGAAAAGTATCAGTTTTGCTTCATAACGCTTCTGCCTGACTTCTTGTATGTCTATGCTTTGTATCAGAAAATACAGACAATTACTTAATTGTAGAGTATTATTTAGCTTATTTTTAAAATCTGCCTTATTTTTCAGCCGACAGGGAACACAAACTCGATTCAAATTCAGGCAGAATTTTAGGCAGACTTAGAGGTAAGTCTAAGTCATTGAAGATCTTTTAAGAACACAGTTACTGCAATAACTGAAGGGTATTCACTTCTAGTTGAATAGCAGATTTGATATGGAGCTTTCTGAGAGGAAGGACTGGGGTCAAACCTCAGGTGTTTTGTGGAAATCTCTTTCACAACACCTTTCATTCATCATTATCAGCCCACCAAAGAGGATGTGTCACTATCAGTGGGACAGCAGTAGCTGTTATAATGAGTTATCTGTGGATCTGGTGAATGAAATGAAGCACTTTGAGACTAAAGGCAAACTAGTCCCACACAAATAGCCTGTGTGAAGACTTAATAAAACAATGGATGCTGAAAAAGAAGTAGTTTGAAACTTCTGCTTCCAAAGATTCATTTTCTTCCTCTTTGATAATCTCTATACTTAGTTTTTGTGGCTCATGGGATGATCTTTAAAAACAGTTTCTGGAAGAATGCTTAAAATAACCTGCACTATACTGTTGAATGGGTAGATAGATTTTTATTCCCCCCGTGCAGTAAAGCAGACCTTACAACAAGCCTTTCCTTTCCACAGGGAAAGGCGGTGGTGGCCTTAACCTTGGGAACTTCTTTGCAAGTCACAAAGGCTACAGCCGAAAAGGGTTTGACCGACTGAGCACTGAAGGAAGTGATCAAGAAAAAGATGAAGATGATGGCACAGATTCAGAGGAAGAGTGTTCAGCACCTCCACCCCCACCAGCACCTTCATCATCCTGAAACCAGCCTTTGAGTTCTCCATTATATGATTCAACCCAGAATGTCAGATTCCTTTTCCCTTAAGCACGTTTAAGATTTTGTGTATTTAATTGTAAACTGTACTAGTCTGTGTGGGGCTGTACACTGGTTCCTTTAATTTTCGTTCGGTTTTAATTCTGTTTCTTAAGTGGAGACGTGTACGAAGTTCCATATCAGTGCCGTTGGTTTTTTTTGTGACCATCTTAATAAAGCAAACAGTCTTCTCATTGCAGCACTGATTTAAAGCAGTAGTATTTGCTCATCTTAACTTGGGGATCTTGTAAATAAGTCTTACTATCTGCTTCATCAAAGTATTTTTCCCATAAGTATTCATTTGCCAGTTTCTGTTTTGTGCCTTTCCTCTTCAATGTCCTTAATCTATCGCAGTACAGAGAAAATACAGTGCCACAAGAAAATGAAGCTGCTAAATCTTCTTCTATTTTTTTAAAATCACTAACATTATATTGCATTGAAGGAAAGAAAAAAGTCTCTATTTAATTTTTTTTCTTCTTCCTAACTTGATGTGTTTCTGGGATGTCTTATTTTTAGATGGTATCACTGTTAGAAAACTATTTTCAGAAGCTGAATGTAATTTGTGTAATAAAGTATTTGCAGAGCATTAGCTGTCAGAGTGTACTTTGGAATTTTTGCATACTTTTACGTTCTTTATATACAACTTTTGTAAAAGTTACACAGACCACTTAATACAGTAGAAATCTTAATATCTTCTACCAGCAGAGAAAAAGTGCTATTTTGTATGGAAGCTGGAAAATTTTGGTATGTCACAAGGGGTTTTTTTAAAGACTAATGATTTACATACATGTACAAAGCCAAGCTTAAACATTTAAAGAGGAATTTTACTTGTAAAATAAAATGGCAGGGTGTTTACTTTAATAAAACATGGTCACAGCTAAGAAGAAACCTGTCTCTCTAAATATGCAAATTAGTCAGGGTAGGCATCTAATACTACTGGATTCATAATACTGATTTTCTTGTTTCTCCACACTTCCTTTATCATTCATGCAGCAGAAGTCCCAAATCCTGTAACGTGCTCACTTATTCAATGGGAGACTTGCAGAAGACCTGCTAATTATCCTGCCTGTGTGAGTCATCTGAAGTGTGAATCATTGTGTGACGCCATCATGAGTTATCGGTCTAGTTTGAGGATGATTAATCTCCTTTTAAAACCCGTATTATGAGCAGTGTGTACACAGCTGTAATTGCTGCAGGGTTTTATGAAACAGCTTTCATTCTCATCATAGCAGGTCTTGTAATAGGCTATTGCTGGTTTTGAGCTTGAAAAATAGGCTTTCAGTTTCCTGTGGTGTCAGGTTTTGCAAGGTGGTTTTTTTAGGGAATAAAGATAATAATAGTGGAGCAAAAGATAAGATTTCCTCCCCCAGCAAGATTTTATAAATATTCTTTTTCTGGAACAAGAACTTAAAATCCTTGACAAGTGGGGTCTTTTTGTTGTTTTTTTTTTTTTCCTTTCAAGTACAGAGAAATCTCCAGGATAGCTTTCTAAAATGCTGGAGTACAGGCTCGGTTTCATGTGATACGTATTTAGTACATATGCTTAAGTTGCTTCCTGTCCTGCTAATTTTGTTTTCCTAATATAACAAGGAAAACAGCCCATTTCTGTCTTCGGTCTGAAATCAAGGCACTGTTATTTTTAGCTTTGGCCTTGATCCCTGGTAAATAAATAAAAACAGAGGGTAGTTGGGAAAGATCTTCTAAAGCTCTCTGCAGAGATGAGTTGCTAGTTCACAAGAAGTTTTCAATCATAGCAATTAAAGCCGTGGCTGCAGTGCTTTTATGGTGGAAAAGGCATCAGTTCCAAAAGACGACAGGCTTTTCTCAAAAGCAATCTGGAAGGGTATATTTTTCTAACATTTGGATAGCTCTCGTTATGTCCATCTGATGTTGGGTATTCTCTGCTTGCATGGTATTGAGTCGATGAAGATAATATGCAGCTGCCTCCTTCCTCCTTTCCTTTATTTGATCCTTATCTCCAGTTCTTAAAGCACTTTGTTGAGAGGGGAGTAGCCGAACACAGTGTAATTGCAGGAACAAGCTAAAACAAGCATTAGACATAATCTCTGCTCTCTGGAATTCAGAGGCTGGTTTTTAAAATGAGCCTGGACTGCATAAAGAGAAGCAGGTAAAGGGAGGTGATTCTCCCCGTCCACTCTGGTCTTGAGATCCCACCTGGTGTACTGCATCCAGCTCTGGATCCCCAGTGCAAGAGAGACCTGTTGGAGCAGGTCCAGCAGAAGGCCACAAAAATCATCTGGGGGCAGATGTGGACAGAAGCTGAGAGACTTGGTTAAGCATAGAGAAGAGAAAGGTCCCCGAGAGCTTATTTCAGCCTTTCAGTACTTAAGCTTATGAAAAAGACAGATTTCTCACCAAGGCTTGTAGGGACAGGATGAAGGGTAACAGTATCTGATTGAAAGAGGTAGTAGATTAAGATTAAATAGGAAGAAGTTCCTCACTCTGATGGTGGTGAGGCACTG
>VXBW01006778.1:1157-24117 GCA_013400375.1 Thinocorus orbignyianus
CCTCCTCCCACCGGCTCAGGTTGCTCCAAGGCCCGTCCAACCTGGCCTTGAAACCCTCCAGGGATGGGACAGCCAATCCCAAGATCAAGAGTGTCCCCCCCCATCTCTTCTGGAGCCCCTTGAGGGACTGGAAGGGGCTCCAAGGTCTCCTTGGAGCCTCCTCTTCTCCAGGCTGAACCCCCCCAACCCTGTCAGCCTGTCCTCCCAGCAGAGGGGCTCCAGCCCCAACATCTCCATGGCCTCCTCCAGCACCATGTCCTGGGGATGTTGATGGCCCCATAGCTGGGGGGTTGGGATTGTTTGGTGGGACCCGATGATCTCGGAGGTCCCTTCCAACCCTGAAAATCCATCCTGCCATTCCTTGAGGAGCGGTTGGGATCTCCTCCAACCCTGCAACACCCTGCGGTGGCCGGGGGTTGCCCTGGGTGGGGGGTTGTCCTGGCTCGGGGGTCCCCAAAAGCCTGGCCAAGGCGCGCAAAGCCCCCACGCCGCACAGGCGGCCACGTGAAATCTCCCGCCAGCCCATGCCACGCCCCCAAGTGGGCGTGGCTTGGCGGAGACACCGCCTTATATGGTGCTGAGGGGCGGTGCCGGCGAGGACGCACCCCCTCCCTTAAGGGGTGGAGAGCAGGCGGTGCCGCGCTGCTATTGGCTGGGATGGGGAGGGGGCGTGGTTTTAGGGGGAGGGGGCGTGGTTTAGGGGAGGGGCGGGGCNTGTGGGTGTTGGTACCCTTTGCTGGCTGGGGGTGCCCTGAGCCTCCCCTGATTTTGGGGGTCCTGGGGTGATGTGGGGCTTCCTGTGCTCCCTCCCCAGTTTTGGGGGTCTTCTGTATATTTGGAACCCCAGTTGGGGGTCCCGTGGCCCTGACACCCCCTGTCCCCCGCTCCCCTGGGGGCTCACTGGGCTGTTCAGAGCCTCCCCTGCCGAAACTGGGTGGCCCTTAGGTTTTGGGGGGGGCTTAGTTTTGGGGGGGGCCCTTAGGTTTTGGGGAGTCTGTAGGTTTGGGGGGGGTCCCCATCCCTCCCTGGGAGTGTCAGTGTTCCCCCAGTTTGCCCAGTCTCAGGTCTGACCGCTCTTTACCGGGTTGAGGGTCCAGTATGGATTAAGGGGGAAATGTTTGCTTTCCTTCCTCCCCCCCACCCCAAAATCCTGGCTGTTTTAACCCTTTCTGGGCTCGTTGGTGACCCCCCCCTTGTGCTCGGGGGTCAGCATGGGGGCGGGGGGGACCCTGGTCCTGGTCAGGTACCCCTTGTTGGTGTGACCCCCCCATCCCACCGCTCTGTGCCCTTCTCTAGGGCTTTTTTTGGGAGGGGGGAGGGATATTGGGGAGAGGGGCTCTGAGCCTGGGAAGTGCCTGGGTGCTTTTTGGGGTGTTTCAGTGGTGTTTTGGGGGTTTTAGTGTTCCTTATCAACAGGTTGGTTTCTGATCCAGGGAAGTGATTGATGATGGGCTTTAAAAGGTGGTGTAATTCCCTCATTTCTGGAAGTTGGGAGGTGAGAGGAGGCTCCGGATCCCACAATGATTCCTTTCTGACTCCCCAGTGGCTTCTCCTGAGGATCCCTGGTCAGATGTGACCCCTCCACCCCCTGAAACCTTCCAGCCCAGGAGATAACCAAGGTACTGGAGACCTTCCTGCAGCCCCCACCCCAGGAAAGGTGCTGGTGGGGGGGTTCTTTCTCCCCAGGGGGCCAGGACTGAGCACCCCGAGGTGGCTGGAGCGGGGCAGGTGGAGGTTTCTGCCTCTTCCTCTTCATCCTCTTCATTCCCTGCCCCCCTCCTCTGAGTTCCCGGAGCCTTTGGGCACGGGGGAGTTTCTTCGGAAACTGGTTTTCTCGAGAAGGCAGCCCTGGCTCGGCGGCACTTCTTGTGGCGTGTTCTTCTCCTTCTTCTCCTCCTCCTCCTCCTCCTCCCACCCGAGCTGGGCAGTGACTCATCTTCCTCCCGGGACATGGTTGAAGCAGCACCGACGCTCTCGGGGCGACAACGTGCGTCTGTCTGGCAGACAGACAGATACCTCCTCACCCTCCTGCCCCCTCCAGGGGCTGCATCTCTCTTTTGGGGGGTACCCGAGCGAGGAAGCTGGGTGCCTCGAGAATATTTAACCTGTCTGGTTCTTTTTCTTCTTATTTTGGGGGGGGGGGAGGAAGCAAAAGGCCCCGATTACTCATTTGACTAAAACCTCTTCTTCCTCCTTCAAAGGCAGCCGCTTAAAACAGAGGGAAATCACCTCGGGTTTGGTAGGCAGGGTGAAAGTGTTTGACTGGGAGGTAGGACCACCACCTCCCTCCCAAAAAAACACCAACCCCAAGGTGCCTGGGTGAGGTTTTGGGGGTCTCTGGGAGCTTGGGGAGCGGGGAGGAAGGGCTGGTGTGGCTCAGGAGGCGTGGGCAGATGTCTCCCTGAGATGCTGCTCGGCTGCAAACCCATCAGGTGTTCAGATCTTGCAATGGGGGGTTGTTTTGTTTATTAATTACTAACAGGCTTTTCACTGGGCAAGAATTTGCCCGGGCTCAGGCAGTTCAGTTCCGTTCGGGTTTGATTCCACGAGGTGTTTGGTTTCCCTCTATCCCTGTGGGCTGAAGAGAAGGAAAAAAACCACTAAGTGGCTACTGAAGCCTCTTTTCCCATTTAATGGCTAACTGGAGGAGCTCCCTCTCCCCGTGGCTCGAGGTGCACCCAGGAATAATTTTTAACCTTCTGAGGCCGAGCCAGTCTGGCCCCAGCTTCCTGTGGTGGGGAAATGCTGAAATGTCAAGTCACTGGGAGAGGAGTAATCGGGGTTGGAGAAACAGTTGTAAATAGGTCTGTGTCTCCCACGCGACGTCTGGGCGAGGAGGAGGAGAAGGAAGGAGGGGGGAGGAAGGTGCCTTCCCCTTCTTGTGCAAGGCAGCGTGAGTCCTTGGGCTCCCACACGTGTCGGGGGGCTCTGGGGTGACACCCCCCCCTCTTCATTTTCATTACAAATGAGGGCAGCCAGCTGGGGAGAGGATGTTGGGGGCTGGTTTTGTGGTTGTGGGGTTTTCTTTTGGGGTAGGTGTCAGCTGCCATCTCTCTCAGGTGGAAGGAATGAAATCCCACTCCTGCCTTCGGGTGTCCTGTTTGGGGAGAGTCTGGTGGGGTTTTCACACAGTGCCCATCTCTCTTTTTTTTAATAAACATATTTGAATATGACACAGGTGGCATCCAAATAGTGATGCCAACGTCGCTGGCGATGGGCTCTGGGTGCTGGGCATCATCCCATCCCACGGGAATGACCTCTCCTGGATGGGATGCAGCATCCCTGAGGGGGAGAACTGTCATCTTGGCGGCTCTGGAGCTGCAGGGAAGCTGGAGGTGGGGATGGTGGCTGCCTTGGCTTGCACAGGAGCGGCTCTGCTGGCCTCTGGCTCTTTCCTAATCGTAGCCCCGAGGGGGTGGTCTGGCCCCAGTTGCCCCCCCGGGGTCCCAGTTGCCCCCCCGGTTGATGTGGGCAACACCCTGTGCTGAGGAGGAGGCTAATTAAGAAGGGGGGTGGGGGGTGTTAAAATATAACCCCCAAATTAAGTGGAAGGCAAACAGATCCACCTCTTAGAAACAGAGATATTGCCCTGACATCTAAATATTGGGGAAAAAGATCCCAATTCGGGCTGTTTGTGTTAGATTTTTCTCTCTGAGGTTGTACCCGTGGTGGAGGAAGGGGTGGAAAACCCAGGTGGAACCAGCAGGTGGGTTCCCTGGTGGTTGTGGGGGCCCTTCCAGCTCGTTATAACTCATTACCCTATTGTGAAAAGGAAAAAGTTGGTTTCTTTTTCTGCTGGGAACAAGAGCTGGCTGCCCAGGTGGGGACACCCTGTGCCCATGGGGCTGGGAGAGGGCGTGAGGGACACAAATGACACGGGGAGCAAAAGTCCAGGGAGATAAAGGAGGGTCAGAACCTCCCGGAGGCTTTCGGAGCAGAGCTGCTCGGCCCTGACCTCAGGCGGGACACGGGCGGCCTCCGGTGGGCCCAGAGACCTCGGCGTGGCTTTGGCTGAAGGGCTGGTGTGCCAGGGCCACCACGGTGCCACTGTCCCCTCCTGCCACCTTCCCCCTGGGCCTTTGCTGCTGGATCAGCTGCGTCTCCAGCGGAGTTTTCCTTATCTGAGGCGTTTAACGGCCGCGTCGGTATCGGCCTCACGTGTTGAGTGACTTTTGGCTGCTAATAAATGGAGGCCGGGGCGTAAAGAAGCAAAGAGGGAGGGGGGTGAGGGGGGGAAATAGTGGTGAAAAACAATACCTGGAACCTTTTATCTGAAGATCTCAAAGCAGTTTCCTCATTGCCAGGAATACGTGGTGCCGGCCCCGGGACCTGCTGACGTGATTTCTGAGCTGTGGCTTTTCCCGGGCAGTGGGACACCAGTGGGTGACTCCTCGGCCTGAAACCAAAAGCCCTGCACGTGTCTGCTGTTCCCAGAGGGTTTTGTGGAAGCACTTTGGGGCTGGAAGAGGTGAGTTGGGTTGAAAAGGGCACTTTTTGTTTTGTGTTGAACTCGCAGAACCTTTCCGCTCGAGGAAAGTGTGCCTTTCCCTAAGGATTTTCACAGAATCCCAGAATGATGTGGGGTGGGAAGGGATCTCTGGAGATCATCTCCTCCAACCCCCTACCAGAGCTGGTCCCACCTGGAGAAGTAGGACAGGAAGGTGTCCAGGGGGATTTTGAATGTCTCCAGAGATGGAGACTCCCCCACCTCTCTGGGCAGCCTCTGCCACCCTCAAAGTGAAGAAGTTCCTCCTCATGTTGAGATGGAGCTTCCCATGTCCCAGTTTGTGCCTGTTCCCTCTTGTCCTCTCACTGGGCACCACTGGAAAAATACTTGCCCCGTCCTCCTGACACCCCCCATGGAAGTATTTCTGGGTGTTGATCAGATCCCCCTCAGCCTTCTCTTCTCCAGACTCAACAGCCCCAAGTCCCTCAGCAGAGAGATTCTCCAGGCCCCTCAGCATCTCCATGGTCCTCTGCTGGACCCTCTCCAGCAGTTCCCTGTCCTTCTGGAACTGGGGAGCCCAGAACTGGTCCCAGTGCTCCAGCTGGGACCTCCCCGGGGCAGAGCAGAGGGGCAGGATGACCTCCCTTGAGGTTCTCCACGCTCTTCCTGGTGCCCACCAGGGAGAGAGATCCTCCAGGCCCCTCATCATCTTCATGGTCCTCCGCTATCCCCTCTCCAGCAGTTCCCAGTTCCAGAAGGACAGGGGAGCCCAGAACTGATCCCAGCTCCAGCTGTGGCCTCCCCAGGGCAGAGCAGAGGGGGAGGATGACCTCCCTCCACCTGTTGGCCATGCTCTTCTTTATCCAACACAGATTTCCATCAGCCTTCTTGGCCACCAGCCCCCATTGCTGGCTTGTGGGCATCCTGGTGTCCACCAGATCTTGTTCCTCAGAGCTGCTCTCCATCAGGTCACCTCCCACCTGTGTTCTCCTGGGGTTTTCTTTCTTATGGACTTCTCCATCCTGGCTGCCCAGCTCGTGTAGGTGCTGCCTCAGTTTCCCAACAAGCTTCACCCAGCTTGCCCTGACTCGCTTGGGCAAGAAGCCTCCCACTGCTGGGCCAGGGCTAAGCCGGGGTCCTGCCCCGTTTCCCACCTGCTGCCAGGTGAGGGATGGGACTTGGGCTGCTGCGGTGTCACCTCAGGTCTGGGATAGCTTCTCTTGTCCCTGCCAGGGGTGAGGGGAGGTGGATAGTGCTGACACGGAGGGTTCCTCCTCAATGAGCTCCATAAACACTCCCATTCCACAGAAGGCAGATAAGATTGGATCTAGAGCTGCTTCATCCTGTGAAACAGGTGGTGTCCTCGGTGGGACCTGGAACCTCTGTGTCCAGGGAAGGGTGGCCGGTGCTGGCCACCACCCGTGGGGCTTGAGGGTGATGCACAGACTGGGGAAAAACTTGTCTCCTCCATCCTCATGCTCCCCAGGAGCTGGTGTCTCCTCTCCCAGGGGCCTCCTTTTAGTTTGGTGCCTTTTAAAGTGAGGTTTTTCACTTCCATGGTCTGGTTTATGCTCCATGTGGGGGCGGTGGGGGCTGGTTCTTGACACTGGCTTTGGCTTTTCTCTCTTTTGGAGCTTTAACCCCCTGCTTTTGCAAAACTGTGATTCAGGCTGATGCCACCTCCTCCCCAGCACAGGGGGTTGCTGTGTTGCTCCTCTCTCAAGAGGAGAACTGGGAAACTGCACTTTCCAGTCACCTCTGGCTCTCCCAGAAGATGTTCCTGGGTGAGGAACGTGGGGAGAAACCATCCCCAGAAACCTGCCCTCCCTGGGCTCAACTTAGTTCCCAATATTTAGCTCAAATCTTGATTTATTGAGTTGTTTTGGGTGGTCTTTTGGGGTTTTTCTCTCCCCAAAGGGGGAGAGCTTTGTCCCGGCACGTTGCTTTTCCTCAAGCCTTTTGTCTTGGCACTTTTCCTCCCCGTCTGTGCCCGATAACTGGAGTTTCCACTTGGACTCTTTGGCACCCTCAAAGGAGAGGCCATGGCTTTGTTGGGTTTTAGGGTTTGGGGGCGCTTTTTTTGCCCCAAATATTTCTCCTCCGTGCTCTGTTCCAGCGCTGGACGCAGGAGGAGAAACCTGTTTTCTTTCTGCTCTGACCTCCTACACTGTCCTCTTCCTCCTCCTCCTTGCTGCTACACGTTACTGGGAGAGGGGCGCAAACTGGTGTGACTGGGATGCTCCTGAAATCCAAACTATGGCTCGTTTTTTATCAGGGTGGGGAGAACCCGTGTCCATACCAGGACCATGTTTTAAAAAACCCCTCCCATACTGCAAAAAAACCCTCCCCAAACTATTTCCTCCTCTCTTACTGGTTTCAAACTGGTCAAGTACTTTTGTGGCCAAAAAAATGCCTTTATATGGTCTTTGCACAAAATCAGCTGGGGGGAAAAAAGATGAGGGGGGCATGTGAGGTGATGCGTGGGTCCCTAAATCCATGGATAACGTGTGGATCCCCCCTCCTGTGAGGGATGCTTTGCTTCTGACGGCTTAAGAGATTCCTCCTGGCAGATATGACACAGAAAATGTGATTTTGGGGGTTTATTTTCTGCAGGCTGGGCCTACCTGGCCGGAGTGCTTGCAGCTGAGGGTAAAGCTGAGCTGCTGGGGGTGTGGGAGGGAGGGAAGGGGGGGAATGGGGTCTCTGAGCAGGAGACAAACAGAATTACCCACCCATTTCGTAGCTCTTATTTTCCACCCTGCCCACCCACTTGCTTCCTGAAGTGGCAGGAAAATTGCCGGGGAAGGAGCTGGCTGTGGAGGGCAGGGAACAGCTCCCTGCCTGGGCGTCATGTGCTGGGCTTGTGCTTGGCTCTCAGTTTTGCCTGTGGACTCGTCCAGGCAGGCAAGAAGAACCAGGAATCGGTGGCCAACTCCTCCTGGTCACGCTGGGTTAGGCACCCACAGTGAGCCGGAGCCAGAGCCTGGCTTGTGAGTCTGGTTCCTCTCTCAGGGTTCTTCATCCTGACCCAAACGTGGCCTTCATTGCTGATTTTTTTTTTTCCTCCAGGGAAAGGTTTAATGCTGGCTGGGTTTGGTTTGTCCCTCCATCTCCTTGGTCAAAACTGGTGTGGGGAGGTCCTTTGTGTTTGTTCTGGTTCTTATTTTCCACCCCCCTTCTGGCTTTTCTAGAATCACAGAATGGTCAGAGTTGGAAGGGACCTTCAAGCCCATCCAGTTCCAATCCCCCTGCCCTGGGCAGGGACACCTCCCACCAGCCCAGGTTGCTCCAAGCCCCATCCAGCCTGGCCTTGAACCCCTCCAGGGATGGGGCAGCCACAGCTTCTCTGGGCAACCTGTTCCAGTGCCTCACCACCCTCACCCCAAAGAATTTCTTCCTAAGATCTCATCTCAATCTCCCTTTTTCCAGTTTAAAACCATTACCCCTTGTCCTGTCCCTTCCCTCCCTGCCCAAGAGTCCCTCTCCAGCTCTCCTGGAGCTCCCTTCAGATCCTGGAAGGCTGCTCCAAGGTCTCCCCGGAGCCTTCTCTTCTCCAGGCTGAACAGCCCCAGCTCCCTCAGCCTGTCCTCACAGCAAAGCTGCTCCAGCTCTCTGAGTCTTGGTCTTCTGGGGTGTTGATTTGTGATGATCCCTAGAACCAACTCCTCCATCACTTTCCACTTCTCCGAGCGCTGCTTTCTCCACGTCGGTGCCTTTCCCCACGCTCATAAATGAAACATCTTACAGCTAATTAAGAAAGTAAGGCAGCTGGGGAGGGAAAAGCCAGCCTAGATGGATGCCAGGGCCTTTAAAAGTTATATTTTTCCCCCCTTCCTTGCCACAAGGTGGGTTTGAGGCTGCAGGTGGCTGTTTCCAACCTTTTTGCAGCAAAATCTCAATGGAATCTGCTTCCAGCTCGGGTCCACCAAGAGCTGCCAGGTCTCTCCTTCGGGGAATGACCTCGGATGTTGGCCTCTGCCTCCTGGAATCTCAGTGAATTAGTTTATTATTATTTCAAAGGCCACAGGAGGGGAACCGGCGGCCTCAGAAGGGCTCGAGATTTCTCTCTCTCTCTTTTATTTATTTCATTTTTCCACAGACGTTATGAGTTTGTGAATCCTGAGACCTTGGATTCTGGACTCTTCCAGCAGGGCTTTGGGTTGGTGCCTGGCCAAGAGGAGCTGCTCTTCTGCTGCCTGGGCTTGATATTCGGGTGCCACTGGGGTGGCTCGTCTGGCTTTTAACGCGCTTGTTTCGAGCCAACTTGGGGGAATTTCTGTGTTGTAACATCCGACCTGGTCCTGTGAGCTCATCTGTAGCATTAAAAGAGGGTTTAGGAGGCTTTCCCAGCCTTCCTGTCCTCTCCAAGGCATCCTAAAACCACCTGGGAGGTGCTTCTGCCTAAGGGTGGACCTTCTGCTTTTGGCCCTGGCTCTGAGTCAAGGGGATGAAGGTTTAAATCCTCCTCTTCGGTTCCTCTCCCGAATCTGGGGCGTCTCTTCAGCAGGTTGCTGTTTCTGTGAGGATTCCATAATTATTTGTGGCTTAATTGGCTCCATTTCTAGCAAAAACAACAAACCCAAGCTGGATAAGATCAATACTTGGAAATACCTCATGGAAGTTGTTGGTGTCCCTGGGGACGTTGTATTCCAGGTGTGATTCTTCCCTCTGCTGCTTGTCACCTTCGCCAGAACCTGTTTGCATGTCTTGTGAAATAAGGGAGAAGCTCTCCAGGAGTTGTGGTATTTGCCACATGCAGGGACAGCTCCTTCTCCTGGATTTTTTGTTTTCTTTTTTTAAGAGAGGAAACTCTTCCCTGGCTGCTCTTCTTCCCCGAGGCTGACGTGGTTTAGTGATGGGTTTTGTTATGGATTGTCGTGGAATGGTCGGAGTTGGAAGGGACCTCTGGAGATCATCCCGTCCTGCTCCCCTGCTTGAGCAGGGCTGTCCAGAGAACATCCTTCAGATGGGGCTTGAAGGTCTCCAGAGATGGAGACCCCACACCCTCCCTGGGCAGCCTCTGCCACCCTCACCCCAAACAAGTTCCTCCTCATCTTGAGATGCAGCTTCCCGTGTCCCAGTTTGTGCCCGTTGCCCCTCGTCTTGTCACTGGGAACCACTGGGAAGAGTCTGGCTCCATCCTTCTTCAACCCACCCTCCAGATCCTTGGGAGCATGCAGAAGATCTCCCCTCAGCCTTCTCTTCTCCAGGCTCAGGAGTCCCAGCTCTCCCAGCCTTTCCTCCTCAGGGAGATGCTCCAACCCCTCCAGCATCTTGGTTGCCCTACGCTGGGCTCTCTCCAGTAGTTCTTCTCTCTCTTGAACTGGGGAGCCCACAACTGGAGGCAGGATTCCAGTTGTGACCACACTCTTCCCTACACAGCCCAGGATTCCCTTGGCCTCTTGGCCACCAGGGCATGTTGCTGGCTCATGGAGAGTTTCCTGTCTACCAGGAGCTCCAGATCCTTCTCCTCAGAAAGCTTTCCAGCAGGTCCACCCCGAACCTCTCTTGGTGCCTGGCATTCTTCCTCCCTGGGTGCAGGACCCTCCACTTGTCCTTGTTGAACTTCCTGAGGTTCTTCTCTGCCCAGCTCTCCAGCCTGTCCAGGTTGTGTTGGATGGTGGCCCAGCCCACCCAGTTTGGTACCATCAGTGAAACTGCTGAGGATATGCTTGGTCCTCTCATCCTGGTCATTGATGGATGATGATGATGATGAAGGTATTGACCCCAGGGAGATGCCACTGATTCCAGGCTTCCAACTCAAGTTAGGTTGGTGGTTGGACTTGATCTTGAATGTCCCTCCTAACCCAGACAGTTCTACGATTATCAGTGGGGGAAACAAAGGCACGAGCCATTTGGAGCCAGTGAAGGGGAACGATGGGAATCTGGGCAGGGTCCAGGTGACGTCAAGCACTTTGGAGGGGAAGCATCAGTGGAGGGAATTGCTCTTCTGGATGTATTTGGCCAGAACATTCCCTTTGACCTGTCCTCACCGTGCCCTGCAATTAGCTGGGCGCAGGGGTGGCGGAGGCGCTATCGGGGTGGGAATCGTGGTGACTAAAGCCTGAGGCAGAGTTTCCATTGGAAACATTTGCTCGGGGAAATGGCCCTTGGAGATAAGAAGTGGAAAAGGTGAAAGGGGGGAAAGGGCTGTGAGGTGCCGCTCCTGTCTGGGGGTTTAAACAACAAGCTTGAAGGGGTAGGGAAGGCAGAGAGACATCTGTTGATGGACCTTAATGAACCAGGACAGCTGGGCTAGAGCTACTCCTGGAGCTGCTTCTGCTCTTGGAAACTCCCCGTGCTCAGATCCTGTTGGATCCTCCTCCAGAGCTGAAGCCTCCTCTGCTATGAGGACAGGCTGAGAGAGATGGGGAGGGGGTTCAGCCTGGAGAAAGAGAATCATAGACCCATGGAATGGTCAGAGTGGGAAGGGACCTTCAAGACCATCCAGTTCCAACCCCCCTGCCCTGGGCAGGGACACCTCCCACCAGAGCAGGTTGCTCCAAGCCCCATCCAGCCTGGGCCAGGGTCTCACCACCTTGGAAGAGAACCCTCTGTGGGGAGACCTTAGAGCCCCTTCCAGCCCCTTCCAGGCTCTAAGGTCTCTCAGGAGCTTCCTCTTCTCCAGGCAGAACCCCTCCATGGATGGGGCAGCCACAGCTTCTGTGGACACCCTGGGCCAGGGTCTTTGCTCCTGCGGGCATGGATGGAGCTGGGGGGATGTTGTTTGTGGATGCTCCTGGACTGTTCCTCTCTTTTATCAGCCTTATTTGTGGTCCCTGCTCCGGCATGAGGTGTGCTGCCTTGGCTCATCCCAAGACCTGGCTCCTTGTCTGCAACCTGTTGTGTCAGGTTGGGTTGGAGAAGGATGCCTGGAGGTTCGTGGGTCGGGAATGACCCCAGCCTGAGCCAGATGCCTCTTTTTCCATCCTCTGAAAAGCCCCAACAGGGGGAAAATGCTAAAAGGGAACCTCCCCCAGCCCGTGCCCGAGTCACCACGTGAGAAGTTGCTTTAATTTAGATGTTGAAGGAGGTTTTTGTCCTGTTGGAGACACGTTGCTCACATCCAAAATCCCTGCATTGAAGCCATCAAGGTGCTGGTGAGGTCTCCCTGGGCCGGTGGATCTGGGTGGGATCCCACAGGGACTGCTCCCTCTGATCTTGTTTTGTGGCTTGAATCCCAAAACCTCGTGCCAGCGAGGAGTCAGGTTGGAGGCATTTTTTGATGCGCTGCCCGAGCCCTAATCTGGAGATCTTGTTTACTTCATTCCTTCCACACAGGGGAACGGCACTCGGGAATATTTTCGGCTTTTACCTGCTCACGTAAGGATTTGTTGCCTAATTTGCAGCATAAGATCCCTGGAGGATGTGGTGGTGGAGCTTGGAAAGGATCAGATGGTGTTTTTTTTTGATTCCTGCCTTTCTGCGCTGGTGAAGCTGCTGAGGGTTTGCGTGAGGACACTGCTCATCTCCCAGCCCTTCTTCCCTGCCTCCCTTGGCCCTTTTCCCAGGGGAAAACAGGCTTCTCCGGAGCTTCCCACCCCAGGGAATTGATGCAATTTGTGCCCGGGCTCCGGCCCCTGGCTCCTGTCTTTGCATCAGGTGAAAGAAGGAGCCCTTTGAGGAGCACCTGAAGGAGCTGGGGATGTTCAACCCGGAGAACAGGAGGCTGAGAAGAGACCTTCTCGCTTCCTTACAGCTCCCTGGAAGGAGGATGGAGCAGAGAGGGGTCGGTCTCTTCTCCCAAGGAACAAGAGGAAATGGCCTCAAACTGTGCCAGGGGAGACTTAGGATGGATTTTAGGAGAAATTTCTTCATTGAAGGGTTGGTCAACCATTGGAAGAGGCTGCCCAAGGAAGGAGTGGAGTTGCCATGGAATGGTTTGGGTGGGAAAGGACCCACTGGATGAGTGCCACAGGGGGTGGCACTCATCCAGTGCCACCCCCTGCCCTGGGCAGGGACACCTCCCACCAGCCCAGGCTGCTCCAAGCCCCATCCAGCCTGGCCTTGAACCCCTCCAGGGATGGGGCAGCCACAGCTTCTCTGGGCAACCTGGACCAGGGTCTCCCCACCCTCACCCCAAAGAAGTTCTCCCCAAGATCTCAGCTCTATCTCCCATTTTTTGGTTGAAGAACCTTCCTTCTCGTCTTATGGCTCCGTTCCCCAAATCCCATCCCTGGAGGGATCTAAAAGCCGGGCAGAAACGGAGCTGAGGGACATGAGTCAGTGATGGATTTGGCAGTGTTGGGTTGATGGCTGGACTTCAGGATTGTAAAGGTTCCTTCCAACCCAGATAATTCTCTGAAGCACGTTGAGCATCCTTAGACCTTCCTCACATCCTGTTTGCTTGAGGACTCCTTGTTGCACCTTTGGATGGGGGATGCTGGATGGATTTTTCCAGCTCCCTTGTGCCTCTCCGACACCTTGAGGAGAGCGGTTCTCCTTCCCCAAAAGTGGGGAATGGCAGTTTTGCTGCCTTGGTGACCCTGGAACCCCAAACCCAAGTGTCTGGGGGCTGCTTTGTGCATCCTCTCTCCTCCCCGCTGCTTTCCCAGGGTCTGGATGGTGAAGATGCCCCAGGATGTTGGAGGTGTTGGGGTCACAGCTGACCCCAGGGGGCTGATGAGAGCTGTGCTGGGCTGAGGACGGACCTGCCCTTGCTCTGTTGATGCTTATTTTTCTTTTAGTTTTGTTTCTGGGGATGTGGCTGCTGGGATGCCTGCTCCCAGTTGCCTTACTGGGGAGCGCTGGTGGCCATACTCAAGTTCAGCATGTCCTTGGGATTGCTCTCTCCCACACCACAAAGCCTTCAGGGAGCCCAGAAGTGCCTGATCCCTCACCAGGAATGAGATGAATGTCCTGTTCCTTCTCTCTGACCTTCTTGAAACTCATATTTGCAGTTCCTTTGCTTGTGGTGGAGCCGGACCCTCCCGTGGGACCTGTTGTTTGTGGACTGGGAGGGTCTGGGCTCTCCCAGGGGTAGGAATTATCACTCTTTAAGGTGTCACCTGGCGCAGAGGAACCTCCTGCCTTGGTCTGGGGGTTCGTTACGGAGGCTCTGGGAGGGTTTTTACATCTAATCAAATCCATGGAGGAAGGGATGAGCAGCACGAGGTGACTTGCATTGGGTGCCAAACAGCTGCCAGGATTGCCAGATCTCCTTGCCCGCCTCCAGGAGGTTGCAGCCACCCTGGATCTTGCCAAAAAACCCCAAAACCCCAACAAGAAACATTCTGAATGTTTTCCCAACTTCAAAACAGAGGTTTAAGGCAGCGAGAGGGATCTGGCAGAGCAGGGAGCTTCATCCACCCATCCATCCTCTGGGTCCTCCCCGGGAAGCCGTCAATCTGCTGGCTCATAAATCTCCTTGGAAGCAGCCGAGATGAACAAGGGCTCCCTGGAGCTACAGAGGGGAATTATTTAATTGTCTTTTCTGCTGGAGAAAGGGGTTTGCTCGCCTGCCACCGGGGTGTTTGTGAATAGGCTGATTTGTACTGGGTGAAAGCCGTGCCTTGCCAGAGGCTCCGCCAAAGCGTCTGCTCTGTTTTGACATGTCAGTTGAGGGTGAGCCAGGAAGATCCCTAAAACCTCCCTGGAAATGAATGGGTTTCTCCAAGCCTCAGCAGAGCCCTCAGTAGCAAAGCCAGAGCCGTGCCAGGGCTGAGGTTTCACCCAAACTTCCCAACCCGGCCCGTTCTTCTCGGGTGGAAATTGGAGTGGGTTTGGGGTTTGCTTTGCTTGGTGAAGAGATGGAACCGCCCCAAAAATGCACGTTGATGGAGCAACAAAGACACTGAGAACGTGGCTTTCAGGGTATTGTGAGGGCGGATGAAATGTTGGATGATGTCAGACTGCAAACACCACGGGCTTCAGACACGCCGGAGGGAAGGGATGGCATCCAGAGGGACCTGGGCAGGCTGGAGAGGTGGGACCGTGTGAACCTCATGAAGTTCAACCAAGCCAAGTGGATTGGACTCAATGGATGGAGCACTGGGTGGATGAGGAACTGGCTGGGTGGCTGCACTCAAAGGGTTGTGGTCAACAGTTCAATATCCAAGTGGTGGAGGGAAGGGATGGCATCCAGAGGGACCTGGACAGGCTGGAGAGGTGGGACTGTGTGAACCTCATGAAGTTCAGCCAAGCCAAGGGCAGGGTCCTGCACCTGGTAGGTGGCACAAACCCAGGTTGGGTGGAGAATGGCTGGAGAGCAGCCCTGAGGAGAAGGACTCGGGAGTGCTCATGGATGAGAAGCTCCACAGGAGCCAGAAACACATGGTGGCAGCCCAGAAACCAACCCCAGCCTGGGCTGCAGCCAAAGAAACATGGCCAGAAGGTCCCAGGAGGGGATTCTCCCCCTCTGCTCTGTGCTCCTGAGACCCCACCTGGAGCCCTGTGTCCAGCTCTGGAGTCCAGCTCTGAAGGTTTCCCTTCCCAAAGGGATGGATTTCTGGAGCACCGACAGCCATTGCATTCCAGACCATGGAGAAACACCCACTGAGCACCCAAACTGGAACCTGCTCTGCTGGTCACCCATGACATCTGTCTCCAGTGAGCAGCTGGGCTGCTTTCGGGCCAAGGAGACCCTTTTGGGTGAAGACGACCCTCGTGGAGACCTCAGAAAACCTTCTCCCTGCCACGTGGGGTGTTTAATACTTCTCCAGGGTTTCCTGGTGATCCAGGCTCCACCACAGCTTCCCAGGACTGCGCTTGGGGATGCTGCCACCTCCAGCATCAGGGGGCAGGATGGGGCAAGCAGGTGCTGGTGGCCACCAGCCAACCTTGGAGGGGTCTCCCCCTCAACCCTCTCACTTCCTGGGGCTCCCAATTAGAAAAAGCAAAGGGTGATGCTCGTTAGAGGATAACAAGCCCTTTCCAGACGCGGATCCCATGTGGATGACGGCGCCGCTTCAACCCACCATCTCTCCAGCTTCTTGGAAGAGGTTACTCAGCCCCGTCCTGGAAGTGACGTGGGTGAGCTCAGGAGTTTCCCTCCGCCCCCGGGAAAGGTTGCTCGCTCATTAGACCTGAGATTCCAGCCTCCACCTCTGGGAAGAAGCCAAATCATTTGCATTCGAAGAGCTGACCCCTCGCCAGCAGACGTGGGGTGGGGCCAAGCTGGAGGAATCCGAAGGTTTTCCCCATCGTTTTCTTCCCAAAGCACCAAATCCACGTGTGGGGCATCTTTCAGATGATCTTTTTTCAGGGAATTCGTACGCAGCTGTGACAGCAGCAAAGCTTGGAACGGCCTCGAGCTGCTTGGTGGGATGGTGATTAGCAACCGGAGGCTCTGGCTGGGATGCTGTGGATAAGGAAGCCCCAGAGGAGCCACCACGGTCAAGGCTGAAAGGTCTGGGAAAAGCTCACCTGGAGGAGACACTGTGGGGGCAGAACCAGGACAAAGAAACCAGCTCCTTGCTGGTGGTTCGGCCCTGGTCTCCCTGCAGGGAATCATGGAATCCTCAAGGCTGGAAGGGACCTTGGAGATCATCAAGTCCAACCAGCAACCCACCACTGACCCATGTCCCTCAGCACAACATCTGCCCGGCTTTTAGATCCCTCCAGGCATGGGATTTGGGGAGTGGAGACATAGGAGGAGGGGGAAGGGTTTGGAACCAAAAACTGGGAGATTGAGCTGAGATCTCAGGGAGAACTTCTTTGGGGTGAGGGTGGGGAGACCCTGGAATGGGCTGCCCCAAGAAGCTGTGGCTGCCCCATCCCTGGAGGGGTTCAAGACCAGGCTGGATGGGGCTTGGAGCCACCTGGGCTGGTGGGAGGTGTCTCTGCCTGGGTCTGGGGGGGCTTGAAGGACAATCCCAACCCAAAGCAGTCCATGATCTACAAGCAGAGCTGCTGAAGTACAAAGTGACCCGAGGAGGGAGGAAAACCCCCCTCTCCATCCCCGGTGCCCGCTGTGATCCCGTTGACTTGGAACACCTTTTCTCCGTGGCTGGAGGGACCTGCGTTGATGGTGGTGAGCCAGGGGCGCTCTGGGCCACCCTCCCGTGCACCTGGGGGCCTGAATTGTCCAATTCTTAGTTTCTAGAGGAAAAGAAACCTCCTCCCCATCCCCTCGCCTTCCCCTGCCCCTGCTCTCGCCTCCGCCTTCCCCCGGCTCCCTTGGCAACCTGCCGGCCAGCAGGAGGTGGCCGGGGCTCCGAGATATCTCCTCCCCGGCTCCGGGAGGTGGTGTGGGAACCCGACAAGTGGTACCCGAGCTGAGCCGGTGATTTTGGCTCCCCAGGGGGCTGGAGGGAGCAGTCAGAGCCTCCTCCTTTGCCCTCCCTGGTTTTTGGAGCTGTCTCTGACCACGTCCCCTCTGTCTCTCTGATTCCAGGTGGCTCCATGTCCCACCTCCAGAGCTCCTGGGAGCAGAGCATGGCCTATCTTCCTGATCCAGGTAAAGGATAACCTTCCCCTGCCAGAAAACCCCACGCTTCTCCTGGGGGGTCTTGCTTTTCCTTGAAGAGGAACCCTTTAGATTTATCTAAAACAGCCAAAAGCTCTCGAATCAGCTTAAAATGTCTCACCCTGAGGCGCGTGGGGGGGGTAACTCTGTCCTGCCTGGAGGGAAACTGAGGCACGGGAGGTGCTGGCAGCTTGCAGGGCCGGGAGATGGATGAGCACAGCCCATCCTGCCCCAGAAACTGCTCCTGGGGGTGCGATTCACCTGCCTTTGGCACCGGGAAAACTTGATATTTTCCTGATTTCCTTTATTTTCCCTGTGCTTTTAGATCCCGGGGCAGCCGGGTTTCTCCGGTAAAGGAAGGAAAAATCAATTAAAAGCTCCCTTTTAATCTTAATTCCTGCTTTAGGAGCACTGTTTCCTTCCCTCCCTCCTTTAGGCCCCCACTGAGGATTATTATTTTGGCTTTAGAAGAAGTTTCCGTGGTTTTCCCAGCAATTCTGCTCCTTTTGAGGCTTTTTGTAAATAAAGGTGAAAGAATCTGGGGGGAAACACACCCCCCCCACCCCGGGTTTGGGATGGGAGATGGGAATCCTCTCGCTGATGCAGAAGGTGCTCAGGGGAGTGGGTTTAAGGCTGGGAGGGTGGGAAAAGGAAGGTGGATGAGTTCTGGTTTTACTGGGATGTGTCTGTGTTGGTGCCCAGAGCCCAAGGGAAGGCAGAAGGTTCTCTGGCCCAATTGTGGCAAAGCCAAGGAGAAGTCCAGCTCTGGAGTCCTCAACATAGAAAGGACATGGACCTGGTGGGACGGGGCCAGCGGAGGCCACCAAGATGCTCCGAGGGCTGGAGCACCTCAACTATGAAGAGCTGGGGCTGTTGGGTTGGGTTGGAGGAGAGAAGGCTGCGGGGAGACATCAGGGACCCTTCCAGTCCCTCAAGGGGCTCCAGGAAAACTGGGGAGGACTCTTGATGAGGGAGAAGAGCCATGGGATGAGGGGGAAGGATTTGACTTGATGGACTAGATGATCTCCAGAGGTCCCTTCCAACCCCATAGCTCATGCTGGGATTCTGTGAGATGTGGGGAAGAACTTCTTTGGGGTGAGGGTGGTGAGACCCTGGTCCAGGTTGCCCAGAGAAGCTGTGGCTGCCCCATCCCTGGAGGGGTTCAAGGCCAGGCTGGATGGGGCTTGGAGCGACCAGGTCTGGTGGGAGGTGTCCCTGCCCAGGGATGATCTTGAAGGTCCCTTCCAACTCTGACCATTCCACGATTCTATGAAAAAGTGGTTTATTTGCATCTGATTCCCTTTTTTGTTGGTTTCTTTAAAGCTGGAACAGCTTTACATGAGAAACCCCTGGCTCTCCCTGACCTCCCGGACATGGAGGCCGTGGCTGCCAGCACGTCCCTGCCCGACCCAGCTGGTGACCTGGACAGGAACGTTCCCCGCATCTGCGGCGTCTGCGGGGACCGAGCCACCGGCTTCCACTTCAACGCCATGACCTGTGAGGGCTGCAAGGGCTTCTTCAGGTGAGCCAGGGGCTCCGGGGAGGAGGAATCACAGCATCACAGGCTTGGGTGGGAAGGGACCTTCAAGCCCCCTACCCTGGGGCAGGGACACCTCCCACCAGACCAGGTCGCTCCAAGTCCCCTCCAGCTTGACTTTGAACCCCTCCAACTTGACTTTGAACCCCTCCAGGGATGGGGCAGCCACAGCTTCTCAGGGCAACCTGGGCCAGGGTCTCCCCACCCTCACACCAAAGAAGTTCTTCCCCACATCTCAGCTCCATCTCCCCTCTTCCAGGGTCAAACCTTCCCCCCTCATCCCATGGGCTCCCCTCCCCATCTCTCCTGGAGCCCCCTAAGGGACTGGAAGGGGCTCTGAGGTCTCCCCAGAACCTTCTCTTCTCCAGGATGAACATTCTGCAGCTCCACCTTGAGTTTCTCCAGCTCATCTTGAGCTTCTCATCCATCCCCACCCTCAAGTCCTTCTCCTCGGGGATGTTCTCCAGCCCTTCCATGAGATCATGGAATGGTTTGGGTCAAAACGGACCTTAGAGACCATCCTGGGATGGGACATCCAGGGACACCTCCTCCCACCAGCTCAGGTTGCTCCAAACCCCTTCCCCCTCATCCCTTGGCTCCCCTCCCTCATCAAGAGCTCCCCCAGCTTTCCTGGAGCCCCTTTAGGGACTGGAAGTGTCTCTGAGGTCTCCCCGGAGCCTTCTCTTCTCCAGGCTGAATCCCCCCAACTCTCCCAGCCTGTCCTCCCAGCATCTCTGGGGCTTCCTCTGTTCCTGCTCCACCAGTTCCATGTCCTTCTGGTGTTGGTGGCCCCAGAGCTGGAGGCAGAATCCCCTCCCTGGGGATGCATCCCTGGATGCTGGTGGCTTTCTGAGCTCCTGTGGAGCTTCTCACCCCCCAACACCCCCAAGTCCTTCTCCTCAGGGCTGCTCCCAGGCCATTCTCTGCCCAACCTGGATTCTTCTCTAGATCTTGGAGTCTTATTCCGTAACCAACGCGCCTTGAGGAGCCGGCTACTGGGAAACAGGTTGTTTTTCCCCCCGTAGCTGAAGATTTCCATCTGTCTGGGAATCTTGCAGACCTCCACGTGCCTCTGGCACACCTTGGCTGGGAAAAACACACCTGAAAGCAGCAGCCTTTTGGAGAGCAGGCTGCCAGGGTGGCCACGAGCTGCTTCATTCTTCAAGGAAGGTGCCCCTGAAGCTCTGAATGCTTGTGGGGAGCCCTGCACAGGGTCCTCTGCTCCTCTGCAAGACCAAGATTTTTCCAGAATCAGCCAATTTTCCCCCCACAACTGGCTTTTAGGGGGGTTAAAGTACCCACAGGCTGTAAATCCAACTCTTTGGAGGTGTTTTCCCCTGCTCGAATGAGGGTCTGGAGTGGTCTCAGCAAGGCAAGAACATCCCTGAAAGCTCCCGGGGTGCCTGAGTTGGGGGAGCTGTGGGTTTGGGGGTGTTTGGTAGGGATTTGGTTTCCCCCCTGTGCCTGTCCAGGCACTGCTGAGCCATTCCCGTGGGAGTCCCAGCCAGGGAATGACTAATTGCTGGCGAAACCAAGGCAGATAAGGAGGGACTGGCGTGGGACCGGCGGGATAAAGCCTTGCTCAAGTCTTTCACCCCGTGATGAGACAGTGACCCAGGTGGCTCCAGGATTTCCAACCCCGGAGCCCACGGTTTTCCACTCTTACAGCACCTGGAGCTTGAACTTTGGCAGCAGAGTCACTGCTCCTCCTCCTCCGGCAGGAATTTGGGGGCCAAAGAGAGGTTTTCAACATACCACAGGTCGGCTTGGAAGCCCGGCCAACCTGAGGGACAACATTTTCCTCAATTAACCGCTGCTAAATGAGTAACTGCTCCTCAAGGTGCTCTCAGGTCTGGTGTCCCCTGACCCTTCCTGGCTTCCAGAGGCAACAGGTTGGCTTTTGACCTCCCAAACGGCCGACGCTGCTTGAAGAACCCTCCTCGGGTGGCATGTGGCTCTTCTTGCTCCTGCCTTTCCCTGTTGCTCCAAGGTCGCCTCCAACTTGACTTTGAACCCTTCCAGGGATGGGGCAGCCACAGCTTCTCTGGGCAACCCGTTCCAGGGTCTCACCACCCTCACCCCAAAGAAGTTCTTCCCCACATCTCAGCTCCATCTCCCCTCTTTCAGGGTCCAACCCTTCCCTCTCATCCCATGGCTCCCCTCCCTCAGCAAGAATCTCCCCCCCCAGCTTTCCTGGAGCCTCTTGAGGGACTGGAAGGGGCTGTGAGGTCTCCCAGGAGCCTTCTCTTCTCCAGGCTGAACCCCCCCCACCTCTCTCCGCCTGTCCTCCCAGCATCTCTGGGGCTTCCTCTAGCCCCACTCCAACAGCTCCATGTCCTTTTGATGTCCCTAGAGCTGGAGGCAGCACTGGGACGGCTCTCCAGAGGTGCAGAGACATCCCTTGGTCTCCTCCAGGAGCTGGGCTGAGCCTGCTCCCAGCATTCCCAGGACCCTGTAGCAGAGGGATGCAGCAAAAAGCCCCCTGAGCTCTGCTGGGGGTCTGGAGGGACCTTCTGGTGGGTCTCACCTGCCCTGGGGATGTACTGGTGTGAGACGGATTCCCCAGTGTTCCTCACCCCCAGCAGGTCCTGGGTTTAATGACCTCATTAGGTATTTATTGGCACCTCTGGGTGCTCCGACGGGCACGTAACCCACGGCACAAACAGGCGTGGGGCAACCTTTGCCCGCTGGCTTCCAAGCCCGCTGTTTACTAACGATGCCAAGGGCAACAGGAGCCTTCTGCAGAGCTGGGCTGTTTGCTCAGGAGCTGGGAAAAAGCAGCTACAGCCAACGTGCTTTGTCCTGCTGTGACTCGGCTGGGGCACGCAGGGTTCCTCTGCTCCTTCCTATGGTCCCAGTTTCCCACCTCCACCCCCCCTCGCCGTGTGGTGACACGGGGCGTTCGTCGCTTGGAGCAGCGCCCGGGGTTTCAACACCTCTCCAGTCCCCACCCATCCTGTCTGCATCTCCCACTCCTGCCACCCTCCCCCGTTCTTCACCCTCTTCTACATGAAACCTTTAACATAAATCCATCCTGGGGGTCTCTAAAACTCTTTCAGGTCAAGGTGTGGTTGTCTGGAGGGTTCCTGGGGGTTGGAGCTGGCAGGATGTGGGGTAGAAGATCCACCAACCCTGTCTAAGAAGATCCACCAACCCTGTCTGCATCCCTGCATCTCCCACTCCTGCCACCCTCCCCCGTTCTTCACCCTCTTCTACATGAAACCTTTAACATAAATCCATCCTGGGGGTCTCTAAAACTCTTTCAGGTCAAGGTGTGGTTGTCTGGAGGGTTCCTGGGGATTGGAGTTGGTAGGATCTGGGGGAGAAGATCCACCCACCCTGTCTGTGTCCCTGCATCTCCCACTCCTGTCACCCTCCCCCGTTCTTCACCCTCTTCTACATGAAACCTTTAACATAAATCCATCCTGGGGGTCTCTAAAACTCTTTCAGGTCAAGGTGTGGTTGTCTGGAGGGTTCCTGGGGGTTGGAGCTGGCAGGATCTGGGGGAGAAGATGCCAAACACGTCTCAGCTCTGCTCCTGGCTCTGCCTTGGCTGTCATCGTACCGAGGGGCTTCTCTGAGTGACAGTGGGGGTGGAACGGGGGAGAAATGGGGTTATTCTACCCCAAACTGTTTGAGGTGGCTCTCCCAGATGGTTCTTCTGCAGCCTTGGGTGAGAGAAACCCTCCTCATGTCTTCTCCACATGGTGGGGATGTGCACGGAAGGCTGTGAGCGAGGCAGCTTCCAGAAAAACTGTTTTTCCTCCTAAAAAAAAAATCTCAGGAAGGGTCACTCTGGAGCTGGGTGAAGTCCCCTTCACCAACCAAGAACCAAGAAACCACGTGGTGAGGGTCTGGGCCCTGGGGCTGCAATTCACCATCTGGCTTTTGTGTAACTTGGCCTTTCTGATAACTTTAAAAGCCCTTTTGATGGAGGCGTTGGGATCTGCTGGGGCCCTGGGGGGCCAAGAGGGAGTAGGTGGACATCAAACCATGCTGAGCATGGAGCTCTGCTGTGCTCTGGAAGGGGGGCATCAGGTTTTCTGGCTTTTGGGGTGGGATAGGACCTCTGGAGTCACCTCCCCCAACCCCCCGAGCTTGTTGGATTCATCCAGGCGGGGTTTGGAATCTCTCCAGAGCAGGAGACCCCACACCCTCCCTGGGCAGCCTCTGCCACCCTCACCCCAAACAAGTTCCTCCTCGGCTTGAGATGGAACTTCCCACGTCCCAGTTTGTGCCAGTTACCCCTTGGCTTGTCACTGGGCGCCACTGGGAAGAGTCTGGCCCCCTCCTCTTGCCCCCCACCCTTTAGCTCTTGCTCAGCATCCATGAGACCCCCCCTCAGCCTTCTCTTCTCCAGCTCAACAGCCCCAGCTCCCTCAGCCTTTCCCTCATCATCCTCACAGCGTCCGCTGGACTCTCTCCAGTGGTTCCCAGTCCTTCTTGAACTCGGGGGAGCCCAGAACTGGTCCCAGTCTCCAGCTGGGGCCTCCCCGGGGCAGAGCATAGGTGGGGCATGACCTCCCTCCACCCTCTGGCCACCCCAGGAGACCATTGGCCTTCTTGGGCA